>OX424449.1:2670573-3251199 GCA_949152495.1 Lasius fuliginosus
TCGGGTAACGACGTTGCAAATGAAAAGCGGGAGCGAGCAACAATCAGCGGCGAGAGCGCAGAAAAAGCGGGGGGAGGGTGACGTGTCATCGGAAAATCGTACCATCTGGCCGAAAGCTGTGTTCACACCGAACAATGTTCGTATTATCTGTTCTACGCAGCGGCAATAGAGGCGCACGACATAGCAAATATTCGACGACCGGAATCGACCCAGTCATCGTCGAACCAAATTTCGTCGCTTCTGGCTCACATCACTAACAGCGCAAATCTAATTCATGGCGTGAACGTTAGAGGATTATAATCTGCGATAAAGGACTTTCGTGTGGCGTATATCGACGATTTACAATAAAATTAGAATCCCGGCGTGCAACGCCGGAATAAAGTGTAGCGATATTTCTTAATATAGCACAGTTTACAACGGTTTTTTATAAGAAGAAAAATTACTCGAGCGTAATATACTTCGTAAATTATACGAGAGAGGAATTAATGGATATGGATAAAAAGTTAAATAAATAAAAAGCCCTGCGCGTCGATTAAATTTACATAAGTGACTTTTACGTAACTTACGGATTCATAGGGAATGAGAGCTCTAAAGCTCTCTCTGGCAAGCTATTGAATTTCAACAACCGAAGAGCGAAAATAAGTTTCACTTCGTCTCTCTAATAGTGCTATTAAAATAAAATTGTGTAAATGATAAGGAAATGTTTAAAAGGTTAAAGAGCATAAAAGCAAAAATCAAGATAACATAAATGGTATGAAAATATTTAGTTGTTGCATAAAAATCATGACATGTTTTTGACTTGTTTACTCCTTTCATCTTTAAAACTTCTAATTTAAATTTAAATTTAAGCAAACGTGAAAAATATATCACTTTTACAATTTCATATTTCTTCAGGAATCGTTAATATAAAAACGATCCAAAATTCCACATTCGACGATCCAGTAATAGTAATAATAAATTTATAAGATCTTGATAATTTATTACCGTCTCTTCTAGTTCTTCCAATGAAAAAAAACAATTCCTAAATTTGTCTACTCTGCCGTCTATAGACAAGCAACAATCCTGATGTAGGAAAGGAGCAGATGTTAAATATAGCGGAAAAGAAGGAGCACAGATACAGTGGAAAGGGCGAAGGAGCGTATAGCAGGAAGTCGGAAATGTGTCGAAATACCAGAACTTGTTAAAGTATCTCGCGCCCACACGTTTCGGTCCACTTTCGGCGACGAGTCGCGTCGTCCTCATCGCTATCGTCGTCATCGTCGTCGTCGTTGTCGTCTAGACTCCTTGCAGACATGACCTAAGGTCCGGATTAATTTTAGCAGTATTTTGTTTCGTCTGCCGGTCGATGTCGTACACACCGACACGGCGTACCATCCGGACAAACCCGTCGTGCCGGCCCGACGCGTCCCTCTCTAACTCGTTCGGTATTCCGAAATATTTCTCATGCACGCATGACGCGCGTTTCACGGAACTGCGTCGCGACGCACGCCGAAAGTGTTAGCGGCCGCCTATAGAACGGCCGCCGATAATGACTCTACTTGTCCATCGACAATTGTCATTTCTCGGAACGGGAATCCGCCAGGTCGTCCCCTAATATTGCAGATTAGTTGGGCGGAACGAATGGCGTAATACATTAACAACGTATACAAGAACAAAGGATCCACGTTTAGCGATAAATTTAGCTTAGCTTAGGACGCCGAATTTTACTCGTGTCATCTGATGTATATAATCGAGGTAAACACAGAGTTAAAGTCAAACGGTCGCGTCAAGCGACGCGAATAAAGATCAAAGTGTCAAGAGAGGATGTGCTCTCGCGCGCCCAACATGCTTTCAGAATAAAGAGATATTGCCACGGGGTTTAATATTAGCTCGCCATTAATTCTTAATATCTACATGATAAAGCGAGTTTAATAACGTGTATTTCACGTGTATTACGAAAGAAGTGTGTATACAGCCGCATTCCTCCTCCATCGAGAATATACCGTGAACACGTGAGAACACTCGGTTTCCACGTTCTCCCGGGCTCATTTACACCGGAAGAAACTACACGGTTACACGTGGAATCCCGTAAGCGCGTAATTCGCGCACGTTGTCCCTAACCGTGGGTAATCGGAAACCGTCCGAGAACGTGTGAGTGGTTACGAAACACGCTTTTAATTACACGCTGCGGAATACTAGAGCAACCGGCGACACGCAACTACGATCCACAAGAAATATCTTGTTTCTGCCGACTTGAAGGTAAGTTTAGTTTGATCGATTTATATCGCTAAATATTATTGACGCTATAAATATATTTTAATTATGCAAAGATATAAAAAAGCTATATTGCGTACATCTAATGTGTATAAAATATATAATATAAATAATATAATTATATAATATATAATTATATATTATAAATTTTTTGTATTTAATTTGTATTTAAATTAATATTAATATTTCGTTAAATTTCGTACATGCTATAAAAGGATTATAAATTTCGCGAACAAAATGCGCGAACTATCTGGACATCTCTTTGAATAATCCTTTCGCGGAAGGCTCGATTATGTTCGATCGCGTATGCTAATATTCTCAGTACGGCATCTCGTGCATCGGCTACAATTTGCAAAAAAAAAAAAAAAAGCAACGGCAGTTTTAACGACGACTGGGGCGGCACGCTATTTCCGCTTTTTGCCTAGGTCCACTTAACCGCGAGGCGAATCGAAAATCCTTCTACCGTAGAAGATTTATATTTTTCCTGCAGTTACGCGTAATAATTCCTGGAATTTTTAATACGGTCAAGGAGATTTTTATCGCGATAATCCAGTTGGTAAAATACTTGAAGATTTAAGATGAAACACACTGAACATATTATTCACTTTTTATATTACTTTTATAATAAAAATATTCACGCTCGTTTTTTTTTTATATTTTCCAGAATGCGTCGAATGTGCAATACATAGCCACTTTTTCGTCGAGTATTTCTAAGAACATGTAAAAATGCTATAAAAAAGTATATATGCCATTTATGAGACTATTTATAATATACAAAATAAAGAATGTGAAAAATGTGTATGTTCATAATTTCCGTACTCTTCGAAAATAAAATAAAAAAAAAATGTTATTTAGTGGCTTTTTATTTGTCTGGCACTTACAGCCTTCTTTACGTTAACTCTTCAATTTTGTAACGATAACGGTGACCTCGTGTATTTGCGAGCACAGGAGCGTACCCGTGTTGCTTGTTTCAAAGTTCGCTCATCCGAGACGCGTCCGAATGTTCCGAACGAAGACAAATGAAGAAAACGAAAGAGCGAGAAAGGGAGAGAGAAAGAAAGAAAGAGAGAGAGAGAGAGAGAGAGAGAGAGAGAGAGAGAGAGAGAGAGAGAGAGAGAGAGAGAGAGAGATAGGGGAAGGGACGTTACAAAGGATACCGCAAAGAGAAGGAAGGGAGGCAGGGAGGAAGGGTGAGGACAGTCGCGCGCGTACGGGAAAGAGAGCGAAAGAGAGGCCGGATGACGTTGACCTCAAACGAGGCGCCCGGCAGTTGAAACGGCGCAGGAAGGGAGGACGCGACGCCGCGCGCCGCGACGCTGACGCACCGCGTATATTTGGCCGGTCCGCACTCGCAACGTCCGAATCGTACGCGTGCATAACACAGCCTTTTCCTCTTCTTTTTCTTCCTCTCGATAATAGGTAGGTAGATAGGTAATACTGTTTCGAGCGCGAGTTCTGTCCGCGCGCGATACGAGCCGTCTGGCGGAGAAAAAGTACGAGACTGCGAAAATAGGCATTTGAGGAAATTTGGGGAAAATACACGGCGTTCCTAAACGGAGGGAGTTCGTTAAACTCTCTTGGCAGTCTGGCGGTAGAAACTTGGAAAAGGGCGGAACGATTCTCCGAGCACGCATTACGCACGATTTCGTTAGAATCTCCTTTATATGAATATGTCGTGATATACATTTTTTGTTTCGGTGAATCTTGTTCGTGGGATAAACTTTGACTTGGTAGAAATATTGTTATAGAAATTGCTAGGTATTTTTTAGACGAGGGGTATTGTGCTTTATCTAATTTCTATTCAAATAATAATTTTTTTAAGCTTTATTTTAAGAAAAAAAATTATTTACGAGACTATTTTTTTATGCGCGGATATAGCACAAAAGCTACTTGAAAGTTCTACTCAAGTCTGACTAAATAATTTACTAATTGTAATTTAATGAGTGTGACATGCTAAAATCTATTATATTTTTTAATTTGTGATTAATCGGAAAGTGAGACTTAATCACTGTTCTCGATTAATATAGTAATAATTCTGTATACATTAATAATGATAATAATCTATCTACTTGTATATTATTGTGCATGTTTTTGCATAGCATTTTATTGCGCATCGAGCGCGTGTTACACGCTCATTGAATATATAACGATAGTATAAATATTTCCAGTCATATAAAAAGAACTACTAGATCAGTATCGAGTGAATTATTTAACATATAATTGCGAGAGATCGAATAGGTAAAGCGCAAAATAATGACGGGCATAGCGAAAGGTATACAAATGCTGTTGTTGCATAGCGACACTTCGGCTCAATCTCTGCGCTATGCGTTTGAAGACTGATCGCCAGCGATCTCTCGCACAATGTACGACGTTTTCGTACTCTTGGATTTATCCATGCGAATATCACGATCGCTGAGAGGAAGCTCCGTGGTGTCTGTGTGTATATGTTTGTCTTATGCTCATCAGTTATACGGCCAATACTTGCATTTTTCCGTATATAATGTGAAGGGTTTGCCAAAGCGAGAGGAATGAAATGATACGACATAGAGATGGCGGATTTTTAGATGGCGAACGATAACAAGAATGCTACTCACCGGTTGAAGCTCGTTTCCGAGGTGGCGTGTTGCTGCAGCCGGCTGATCTGAAAGAGCTGCTCGTCTCCTCCGCCTTCGTCACCTCCGCCTCCACCCCCGACACAGTCCCAAACTTCGCTGGATTCGTTGGATCTCTCATTACTGTCACTGACCTCTTCGTCGTCCTCAGCTTCCATTGCTGCACATTCGATAAATCCAGAATTAGTAAAATCACATCGCGAGAAATATCTTATCTTATTGTTAGCGAATAAAGATAGAAACTATTGTTGTTTAATGAGATGGAACTACAATATACATATATTAAATCTTTCAGTAAGGACTAAAACATCTTATTCGTAAATAACCGAGAATACTTTTTACAATACGTCACAAACTAAATCTGTTAAATTCGTCATCGAATTAACATTGGTTAGCTTGCTGAGCATGTATTATTCAGAAATAAAAACTGTACAGAATCTCAATGAGCGCAGATTCTTGTGCTGTATAAATATGCGAAAATAATTTTCTACGCTTAATTTTGTAACTATGCGAATGCAACGGCTGGCGTGTCTGTTTTTATATTTTTTGAAAAATAAACGTATAAATTTGCTCGAGAGAATTCCCCGGAGCGATGAGAAACAATCTGTCGGGACAAACGATCGATTTATAACAAATCGTTCGCATTGACCTCGAGAGAATGACCGAATCGATCGTAGACAGATCGTGTGCGCGTCTTCCGCCCGTAATTCGATTTCTTTCTTGTCCGTCCCACGAAAGAACGAAGCGACGGGAGGGGTTGGCGAATGTAACAAGTACGATGGCAGCGACAGGTGGTGCGATAGCAGCGAGGAAACGATTCAAAGGGAAAGATATCACGGACATCTCCGAGACTTTGAACGAGCTCGTCCCTACTTAGATCTCCTCGTTTTTCCTCGATATGCTTCATCTCGCTTGTTCCACGTTCCATTTTCCCCGCCGTCTTTTACATCCCTACTTAATACGGATTTCTATCGAGTTTTTCTATCGATTTTTTTTTTTTTAATATTTATCTAGAGAAATACGAAAGGCAACGAACCAAAGGTAAACAATCATTGTTTGTAACGCATGATTATTGGCTACGTTTAGGATACACGAGTTTCCAATTAGATTAATTCTTGCGCTTATGCCAAATTTCCATCGTCATATGGCAGCGCATTCTGTAATTTCTCTAAAGCTCACATGGACTTTCACAAATAAATAAATTTGCTAATTTTTAAAGTAAAATTTAATATTCATTATTTTCAAATATTTTATTTATATTTTATATATTTTTATATATGAAATTACATAATAACAGGAATGGAAAAAAGAGATGCATTGTAGTCGCATACTCTTATTACTTCTAATAAAATACTTGTCAATGATAATACGAGGATAATTTCGATAAATCTACTCTGATATTATCAATAAGGGAATGAGTTTTGTATTACAATACAACGATTGGCATAAAGAATATATTTGCAATATGAAAAGATAAACTCGCTAAATTACAGGTTATTAATCCCTAGTTATTGCAAACCAAATATTATGATAAGTATTATGAATAATAATTGCATGATTCACCTTATAATTTCCCTTCCAGTACGTTTCACCGAAACATGAATTACTTTCAGTGTAATTGAAGCAATCCCTTCTTTCTTACAATAACCTTAGACGTGCACGAGTCGTCTCAGTGTGAATCGTCGGCATAAGATCGAAAAAGAAACAAACGAAAAGAAACCGAACTCGGTAAAAAAAAAAAACACCGGAAAGGGAATCAATGTATCGATTAATCCATTTGAAAATTTTGTCCGTCCGAGTATAAGCTTCTTTTATCGCGAAGTTCGATCGAGTAGATTGTGTTCTATTTTAACCCTTCAATCTACAGTAAATATTCGCTCGATTTGAAACTATCTCTTTCGTATCGTCCTACACGTTCTTTGGCATATCATTGTCAAAAATTACTGGAAAATAAAGGTTGTCTCCAAAAATTCATTTAAATCACGTTCAATGCGTATCACATACGTCCATATATATTTTTTCTATATCGCGATATGAGATAGAAAATGTTTCTTCGGCATTCTTATTTCTCCTTTGCGATATTAACTTTATTCACGGCTTATTCCATCAAACAAACATTTACTTTTGTCAATAATCATGTGTAAGTAAATCGGCTAGGCAATGTTTTCTCGTGAAGAGACGAGTAAAAAATATAAAAGAAACGTCATGTGATTCTGGAAAGTTATTTCGAGTGTGACAAACGTCCATTTCATTATTATATCGATATTTATGCGCCGATTAGAATACAATATTTTGTAATAATTAGAAGCAGTTAAAGTATTATCGTTATAAAGAATTTTAAAGAATTCCAAAACTTGTAAAGAGAGTTCCAAATAATTGTTTTCCATTTTGAGAGGTCGATGAAAACTGACAACTGAGTGTGTACACGGTATCATAATAACTACGCAGTGTCATATAAACAATTTCCCTCACCTAAGCGTCTTATACGGCCAATAGATATAATAACAAGCGTCAATAACACACACATTGCGTACATGCTATTTTCATATTCAAAATTATTTGTCTGTACAATCGATCGAGAGAGATCATCTATCTATATTTTGTCTTTTCACATGTTTGTTATACGATATTTGACATGCATAATAAACATTATTTTATTAGATTATAAAGTATAGATCATTAATTCAAAAGTGTTACAAGAAATTAAATTTTTAATGAATATATAAATTACATGTCTTTTGCGATATTTTTCTCTCGCATGTTAAATATTTTTCTGCTACAAAATAATGTTCATTTCTAATTGAACAACTTAGCATGAATTGTTTCTTATTGTCCGCATCTTTATAAATTTTTTCTAAATATTGGATGCGAATTCCTTTAAATATTATATTAAATATATTTTCAGAAAAATATGTATTTAAATGTAAGTTTAATGGATATGAATTATAGTTTACAGGATTAAAACGATTATTCTTTACAATAATACGTGTTTTCATCTACAAAATAAATATAGCTTCGAATATCTGATACACGGATCTAAGAAATTGTCATTTTCCCATAAAACCGTATATAGTCAATGCGTAGGAAACCGGAGCCACCACCTTATGCGCTATCACGCTTTCTCTCTATCTGTCTCTTTCTCTCTCTAGATTTCCCTCTCTCCTGCGACCTTCGGAAAGTTCTCTCCCCTTTGCTCCATTCGTATTAGGCGCCACGATTGGGCGCCAAATGACGGCGACCACGACTATGAGGGGTGCCGCTACCAGAGGGATGAAGATCGCGGCACGCGAAGGGTGAGGAAAGGGAAGATGGGGGATAGAGGGAGAGAACGTCAGAGAGAAAGTATAAGAGAGAAAGAGAGAGAATGATGGGGAAAAAGGGATGAACGAAAGGGAATGAGAAAGACGGGGAATGTGTGGAGAGAGCAGAGGGGCGTGGCAAGATGAATGATCGCAAGACGCGGGAGTATTGATCTCGGGAACTCTCTCTCGACGGCGGAGTCTCTCTCTCTCTCTCTCTCTCTCTCTCTCTCTCTCTCTCTCTCTCTCTCTCTCTCTCTCTCCACTTCTCTCTTCTTCGTATATACGGTATATCTCCCCTCGCCCACCGCGATCTCTCCTCTCTTTCGCCCTTGCTTCTATCTCGAGTTCTCTCTCCCGAGGCTTCGCACCCCTGTACCGGGGGTTGGGTGCCACGGCGGTTGGGTTCAGGGTCATGCGTGCACCCATCTCTCTCTTTCTCTCTCTTTCTTGCGCGCCTCTCTATCTCTTTCCGTTCTCCCTTCCTTCCTCCGGCGAGGGAGAGGTCGTCCCCGTCTGGATCGAAGCCGAAGAACCTGAGGAAGACCCTTCTCTCGCCTCGATATATCCAGACTGCCTACCGGCGACCAGTTCTATGACCATCGAGACCTACGACATCTTCGTCGCTTGATAGCGTGATACACAGTCTTTCGCTAAACGCTCTTACATCCGTGAAATAGTAGCTTCCGCAAATATAAAAAATCCCGAGAGAAATTATTATAAGTCAAGAACCGTTAAATATAGTTTTATTCATGTTCATATTATGTAAATCTGTTAATATGGATTATACATAACGATGAAAGGATAATTTAATTCGTTATAATTCAGATAATTAATAATTATAATCTGTTTTAAATTAATTTTAAATCGTTACATCTTTGAAAAAATGACAAATGTAATTTAGTTTAATTATCGAGAATATGTACGCATAAAATTTAAAAAAGAAAGCATGACAATGTGCGTGCATTGCCATAAAAATACTGTTATTATTATTTCAATGAATATACGTTATTTTTTACAAAGCATCGCGTATCGTGAATTGCCATAAGAGGAATTAACGCAGTCACTGCTATTCGTTGTTAGTAATAACCGAAGCACGGGGTGAACGGACAGTGAGTCCGACAAACGTGACAGTTTCACGAAAAGTAATTACTGCCCTCTTATTCCACAGTTATTACGATGAAACGGCATCCGAAAGGAAGCCATCCACCGAGCACCTTCATTATTTTTATAAAACGTAGAAATGTAGCTCAAGGATGTAGATTAATATTTTCTCCGTAGTTGGGCGCTTTGTAATGGAGATGGCATTTTATCGAACCGGTGATTACCATTTTAATTACAATCTTGTCATGTCATGCGACGCGAGCAATGATCTGGCTTGTATAGTTTCCAGACGTTCTGTGAGAAAATAGACTCTCGCGAATTTATGTATCATAAATTTTCGGTAAGTGATTTAAATACAGAGATTGAAACTAGTATAATTTACAACTATTCAATTCATAATAGCTATAGATACGGAAAACCATATCCCTCCAATTATCGTGTTTCCACTATCATCATGAAATGGAAAGATAATTTTCGTATATTCATAGCATCCAACTTTGTGCGAGTTTATCGAAATCTTATTTAATTGCGGTTTTGATTGATTTTAATTTCTCCTTAGAAAAAATTTCTGCACAAAATCGCCTTCAAGTTCGAAAAAAAAAAAATTTAAGTCTGGCTTTATTGAGTTTTATCGAAACTTACAGGCATGTGCGCCACAAATGTTGCGACGTTGTTATGGTATTTCTACTTGATCGAGTATTCGAGCGTATTTGCGGAAAAAAAAAATTGTTGAAGGAAGTAGCTTAGCATTACATTAGAATGTAGGCATTTCTTCCTCGAATGATTCGTGATTACCCGTGGGGAGGCATATAATCAGGAAGTACGCGGCAAATATTTCCCTTCCGCAGCGGCGCACGAAACTCGATGGGTGTCGCCACAATGTATCGTAATGACAGGTGGATACCAAGTACCAGGATAATCATAGGTTAAACGAAGAGCGGACAGTTGGCGAGCGAAAGTCCTCCACTCTCGCGAAGAGTGCAGTACTTCTTGCGCGTTTGACTTCTTTCCGCTGAAAAGCTCATATGTGTACGAAAGGTATCGATGCGGCGGCTCGATGGCAGAACATTTATTATTCAGACGGCGTAGAGCGTATTCTCTCTATCTCTCTTTCTCGCTCTTCCTGTATCGGCAAATGATAAAATAAAGTCGCTTTTGTAGACTCGCGAATACCGACGACTGTAAGTCGTCATCGACAACGAGCTCGTGCGTCGACTTACGTCAATTTAGAAAAGAAGGTTTTTAGATCGTGGCGCTGCATGACTTATTCACGCGAGTCGCGTCGTAGCTCGTTGGTTATACCAGCATGGCGCCTAATGTCCTTATATTAACGGTGTATAGGAGACAAACGTATATTTTACGAGGCACGTAGAGATACGTGGCGGTAGACACGATTATATTAGACGGCACGTGCGCATTCAAATACTGTACTTTTCTCACATACGGTAAGTAAAACTTTCTGCACGATTATGTGTGCAAATTACAAGCGACTCCGTCATACGATTAGAATCGTGCTAATTGCTACAAGTTTGCGGGATAGTCTCATTTATGCATTATTAATTGCATTCCGACGGTAGAGTCGTGACGTCAATCATCGCCATTCCGGTTGATCGAATTTCACGGTAACGTCTATACATACAATATGCGGTATTAATATCATTCCTATAGAGAGACACGCTCGATCTTTTATTCGGAAAACATTGTGCAAGGAATAGACTGATGAAAATCCGGAATAACATGCACTCATTCGCGATAGAATACGGAAAGGAAATTATATAAAATTAATCTTATTTAAATATTTGATTATAAGAAAAAAGTTGACAATATAAGAAAATTTGATGTCAAATTATAATCACACGAAGCTAAATTTAGTAAATAAAAGAGTTAAAACTATTTTAAAATGTACACACATATACAGGAAATTAAATCTTCAATAAAAAATAATTGTGCATTGCGGGATATTTCACATGTTAAAGAACTTCATGCAGATTTTTCTTTCTCTCCGCAACTTTTTCAATTTTGTGTTTATCACATATATGTTATCTAATATATAGTAATACTGGAAGAGACGAAATTGATACAAGCGAGTTTCGAGTCGTAAATCGCTTCTACTTAAAAAATCATTTTGCCACGTCTTATAAAGTTATTATTTTTATATTAATGTAAACCTCCTCATCAATATAGAAATAAGAAACGGAACGTGAGGTATTAAGTCGATCTCTCCCTTAGAACGCAATTTAGTTGAACCATATGCTATAAATCTCTTTTTAAAACTAGTCCATCTATTTCTATTAAAATCGATGCAATTGTCCGATTTTTGAGGGATACATAAAACATTTCAAAATTGTTTATTAAATATAATTGATCGGATTATTATTAAAGTTAAAAGTGTTTGTCAAACTCACAGTTTAGTGGCACTATATAAAAAAATATATTTAGCATACATATATGCAAAAGCATATTTTCTAATGCTCTTTTAGCTTCTCTCTTCGCTATTATACAAAATTTTATCACCTTGTCTAAATTGTAATTATAATGTTCCTCAATTATAAAATCGCTTATTAGCTGTGTCTGTATAACATAACCGATATCGGCATTTGTTTATGTTCTGGGAACTGATGTTCTGATAGTTCATTGAAAACGAGAGTGAGCGAGATGGAACAACATTTTATGAAATCAACTATTTTGATCTTTGGCATCGGATAAAGCTTGAAATTCGTTCGCTCGCGAAAAATGGGAAAATAATATATTATTATAATACTAAACATACAAAGAACAATGCTATATGTCTCATATTTTAACTCGAGCTTATGGATTTTATTTCAACCGGAGGTCCATATCTCCCGAAATTATCATATATTTTATTAAATGCAGGCTATAAATGAGTAACGATGAATAATTTAAGCAGTCTTGAAAATAAAAAAAAATAAAAAAATAAAAAAAGGAAACATTTGAATATTATATGTATAATAACACATGTGCGTGCGTCAAACGAAAGAGGTTAAGTTCAATCATAAAAAAGAAGAGGTACTTCTCTCTATATCGAGCTTTGTGACCACGAAATATTTCACAGCGGCTCTTCTCTCTTTTTCTCTCGCAGAAACTTTCGGCGAGATTCTAGAGAAAAAAAGACCAAAAAAAAAAAGGAAAAAAGTCAGAGGGGAAAGAGGGTGTTCTTTCTCCCCCAAGTCTCGGGAATCCGTGCGGGGTACGCGGGGTACGCGGGGTACGCAGAATTCCTGCGTGGGACTGCCGTGCTCTCCCACCGCGTCCCTCCCGATCCCTCGTGTACCACCCAACGTTGTCGGCATGGACGAAGGCAGCAGGACGAAGGACGAAAGGAAGAAGAAAAGTGTAAGGAAGGCGCGCGGAGATAGATCAATAACAAACCATTATGGACCCTCCGGGACTGCGAAGCGAACGTTGACGACGATTCGACGCGTGTTTCTCTTTCGTAATGCCCGACTTTACTCGCGAGTTATCTCACCACGCTAATTACGTAACTTATTTTCGCCAATGAGCAACAAGGATAGAGTAAAACGAGAAACTAGTTAATTGGGTTACATGATTAATAATAAACAAGGAAGTTGATGTATGACGAAAGGATGATGGCTGTTTCTGCAATTTTCATTTTATATTGTATCATCGGACTCGAGATATTTTTTTTGCCTTTTTCTTATAATGCATAATCCTATGACTCATTATTTGTTATATATGTATATATCTAGATATATCTAGATATATCTTGATAATTAAATTTTTCTATTATGAAAAAGGAAAAATCTCAAGAAGAATCAATTTCCTTCAAGATCATATCTGCAAAAATCTGTTTCGCTCCTCAAATTCTTGGAATTATGATGAAAGAAGCTCGATAAATTATCGATTAACGTCGTGTCATAAAAGATGAAAAGTTATTGGGCTGTCATTACGAATACTACCATTATTCCGCGAAACGAGTAATCAATCGTGACTTTTAGATTGCGTTTCGTTCGCCGAATTATCTAGTAACTATATACAGGTGAAAGCGAAAGGTCTTACTAGGAATGGATAATCTCCTCTGTTTTATGTCGAGGGCAAGTGGAAAGAGCTTCTTCAGGTATATCCACATAATGGTGAGCGCCACGAGCACCACGAAACATATTCTACGCCGTATTTCGGGCGCGCACTCTCGAATCACGCACACATCACATTTTCCGCGAATCATCGATCCGCGCACGCATTGCACGACGAAGATCACTCATTTCAAGACAGACAGCCGAACGATCACTTTAGCGCTGGCGAGGAGCGGTGACGTGACAACTGTACGCGAAATTCCATCGAAGGTCGCGCGATCAATGACATTTAAAATCTACTCCCAGAGAGATGGCCCAGTTCTTTAATAGGGGGAACTTGTTGATGGTAGATCGAATTTATCTCGAAAAACTCGTTCCGTCGCATTTCCCGTTAGCCGGTAACGAAATCGGTGGCCTCGCGTGGCGGAAAGTGTCGGAGAAACCAGATGCTGGAGCAGGCATCTCGGAGCCGGCATTTTCCGACATCATTTGGCCGAAACGGCCATGCGTGGGCCGGTCAAACACATCTCGCTGCTACTCGACGTGCCTTGCGAATTTTACAGAAACGTAGAACGATTATCTTTAAGGAAATTTACCTTCCCCCGAGATATATGTATATCGTTCGCACTAGTATTTCACAAGAATCTCCCTACGATGTCGCGATGTCAGCCATGCTGAACCGAAATTCTCCTCCACGAATGCCGGGCGCAGTCTTGAGACGACGACGACGACTCACTTCGACATCGCGGATCCAGCGATGAAACATATTTTCGAGTACACCTCTGAAAATGTCGTAGACGACGAATTTATCGCCGCTCGTGAACTGTGCGTTTTCTCCGATGCGCAACGCGACAATGCGGGCCGGTCTTTTCAATATAATTTAATTCACGCATGATTTGATTCGAGATTACACGCGTCACTATCCACATTCGTTATAGGAATTCTCGTGTCTAATGTTGAACTTTTCCACTTATCCTCGAGCGTTCTTCTCCCAATTACGACGACGACGACGACAACGACGAGTGTCGTGTCGGTCGAATTTCCACGAACACTTCGCGGATTCCAGTCGCGACACGCCGGTAGGACGAGTATACTCGACGACGACAAGGTTCGCGATTCGCGCGTGTTGCTCGTTTCTCGTCGCTCCGGCACTTGAAGAAAAGAAAAACGAGAGAATCCCACGACCACCGCACACTTTTCACGCGCACTTTGCCGATTTTCACGATTCGGTTCTGTTCTCTCTCCAGGCGAAGGCCCGTCGTGCCGAAACTAGACGACGACGACGACGACGACGACGACGACGACGACGACGACGACGACAAAGACGTCGACGACGAGGACGACAAACCGGACATTTTGTGATACAAAAGAATGCGATCCTACCAACTAATAAATCCGCTTTTAACGCGGCGATCCGACGTACACGCCGGGTTCTTGCCGGCTCCACCAAAGGCACGGTCGCTCTCTGCGTGTCGATGCCCCCCACCGCACCCCCCGTCCCCCTCCGCCTCCAGCGCACGGTCCCCCGCTGCCCCCCAGGGGCGGCGGATGGTAGCGACGCAGAGCGCCGTCGCCGCTGTCCGGAGCTGACGGGGGCGCCACCGAGCGGTACCGACGCCGACGCCCGCGACCGATCGATAGCCGCGACCGACGACGACGACGACGACGAAGATGAGAACGACGTACGAACTCCCGACGATGTACATTTTCCGTGTTCCTGACCCCCGTGGACGACGTCCTGCCGCGGTGTTTCGAGAGTTGGTGGATAAGGGAAGACAATTTTAAGGAAATCGATCGCGGAATTTACTTGCTACTTGCCACGGGATTCGGTCGGAAAGGGTCGCACGTGAAATCGAGGACCATGCGAAAAATTCGATTTCAGTGTTTTCTCCAACGATCGATCTTTAGTCTCGCTTGCGACTTATGGGTAGTTCTAAGCGAGACAGAGAGAAAGACAGGATCCCAGAGAGAGAGAGAGAGAGAGAGAGAGAGAGAGAGAGAGAGAGAGAGAGAGAGAGAGAGAGAGAGAGAGAGAGAGAGAGAGAGAAATTGAGTATGTGAATTCATAAGGGTTAGAAAGAATATTTATGTATAAAATAAATAAAATAAAGATTGACGTACATATATATAATATTACAGAAAATATTGTATAGTATAAACATAATATATAATCCTTTCTTCGCTTTTTAGCGATGTTTTTTAATATTCTCAATGCAAACTACGTGTATTTCATTTTTGGAATAAAATGATTCTGTATTTTACCAATATATTTTAGCATCATATATATTTATATACCAGACTATTCTTATGTTTCTCGCACAGAGTTGTCCACATATTATTATATTATTTATAGATCAACTAAAAAAGAAGCGCGTTCGTATTCTTAAAAACTGGTATGTAAAGCTATAATTTATCTAAAATTAATATATCGATCGTATATTTTTCTTTCAAATTTGAAGCAATTAATCTTAATTGCCAAAAAAAAAAACTAATAATATCGTGGCACACATTGTACATCATGCGGAATTTAAATCCGAATTAAACCAGAGAACAACACGTTACGCGTTATACCGGGACTTCCTTCTCGTACTCTACTCGGCAGCATACGCATTGCGAATAACGCAAACCGGACGAAGGAAGTAGGGGAGGGCATACATAAGGAGACGAAAGAGGAGAAAGAGAAGAGGGAGGGCGGGAGGTATAGAGGAAAGAGCTAAGGGAGCGCGAAAATACGAGTGCGTGCGTGCGCGCGCGTGTGTGCCGAGCGGAAAAGAAGCGTACTACGAGCGGAAAGATCATGGTGAGCGTAGACGGAAAGACGGACAGAAAGAGCGAGAGCGAGCGAGCGAGAGAGAGAGAGAGAGAGAGAGAGAGAGAGAGAGAGAGAGAGGAGGAAGGGGGAGAGGAAAGAGAACGTTAGATAAGAAAGTCATCCGGTCACTGTGCGTGCCGCGTTATATCGTCATTCATTGATTGCATCGTACGCGGAGAACATTGTACGCTCTACGCCGTTAATGTTCGCCGGATAGCGGAGCGTGCGAGTGTGAGGGACAGAAATGGGATAAGAGAGAAAAAAAGAGAGAGAGAAAGAGACAGACAGAGCGAGGTCGGAGGACATAAAGTGTATGAGAAAAGTACGCTCGCTCGCGATTACATACATCCTTCTCAGTCCCTCCTCTTGTGGCGTCTTTTTTTCGCTCGCACTTTTATTTTTCCTTTCATTCCGCGTTCGTTCCTCGCGTTGCTCCGTCAATTGGGAGCTCGCTTATCGAACGGCCGTACTCCGTTTTCGTGACGGTGATTGACCGCGAATGTATTATCACGTATGGTAACGACGATTAACTGTAACGACTGTGTATCAGATGTAATAACGACATATTTAAGATGGTAACTATTGATCGAGAGTCGTGAATTGTGCTGAGGTTTGATTCAAATTTTTAATTATTAGAGACGTATTGCTGAATATTCTTATAAGTCTTTAATGAATATGTAAGAAAGTAATCTCACATGATTATATCGTTTATCGATTATAAAAATTTCCACAAAAATATATTGTTATATTTAATATTTTTCATGGAAATATTAAACGTCAATATATTTTTTACAAGATAAAAAATATGACTAAAAAATATATGATAAAAAAAAAACGTGGACACCGTGAAAGGAAAGAAGGTGAAATAATTTTTTTGAATAGCACAATCTTCTTATGATATATCGAGAAACTCGCTTGTATGAGAAAGAATCTGAAAAACACGTTTGTCACACGTGCTTGCGTAACGACGACAAACATCCAAGAAAATATAAAAAAAAAAGATAGAAAGAAAGACAGAGAGAAAAAGAGAAGAGAGAGAGAGAGAGAGAGAGAGAGAGAGAGAGAGAGAGAGGAGAGAGAGGAGTGAGAGATAAGTCATTATGGTCAATGTGCGTGGCCACGTCACACACGCCAGACAGTCAGTCATTCATTGATAGTATCATAGTATAGTATGAGCGTACACGTTGCGCAGCTCGCGGCACGGCACGCACGTAAGTTTGCGTGGTAAGTCACGGGCGGAAAGAGACGTGACGATTACAACGTGCGCAATGTGGGAGGAGGAGGAGAAGCACGGGAACGATCGAAGACAAAAGAGAAAGTACTCGGTGTATATGGTAAGAATGAATATCGTACGTATAGAGTCGTGTGTGTGAGTTAAGTGCCGCGAGATATCCCGTGGCGGTTTTTTTTTTTTTTATATTTTTTATCGATATAGTAAGGTGAAGTTACGGGAATGAACAGGGAAATTCGAAAGACGGGTCGAAAAGACGTGTATAACGCGACGGATGTAGTGTTCTAAAAGTAGCCGCCGTGTAACTAGTCTCGAGATGCGTAGAACGTGTGTATAACGAAACAGTGTAATGAAATACTATTAGCAGCGTGCTTTGATCTTACGAAGAATACTAATTTAGAACTGGCCTCTTTAAATTTAAAGCTCTCTGTCGCAACATTTATCAAGCACTTTTATCAAACTGACAATGAGCGGACTTTTCAATTAAAGCCTAGGTTATTTGCTAAAAAGTCAAATGGGGTATTCAGAGAAAGGATACTAAATAGAATCAGAGCCCGAGAATGTATCTTTCATATATCACAGTGGAATAAAAAAAATTGCCTTTCTTCGAATTCAAACAGAGAATAATCATTTTCCGTACATTTTTTTATACTAATTAAAATTCCGGCTTCTAAAAGGCTCTACGAGAGACATCACAGAAAAATTTAAAATTAAAATTGTAAAAAAGGTAACTTAATGTATTTTACCATGTTACAGCTATGGGACGTAAAATTTGAAATATATAAGTGTGTATGTTAGAAAGTTTTAAATAAAATGATGTCTCTCTATATCTTGTACGCACGTCGGTTAAAAGAGTATGACCTCTCGCGATTTACAATCGTTTACCGATTTATTGCACAAAGAATACTCGTGGCAACGAGCGATACGATTGGACAAGTACGTATAACGTCGTGTTTATAAAACCGGACGGAAGAGAAGCGGAAATTGAAAGACAGAGGCGGAGGATACGGGCCGTGCGACTTCGATGCGCGTATTAGTATACAAGGAACGAGCGGAAAAAGTAGAAAAGTCGCAACTCATGCAACTCGTTACATATTACCCGCGATACATAGACGTGCGTTCGCGAAACATTACGCGTGCGTTTGTTGTACAAAAATATTTCTATCCTGAAAAATCGTGTTAATTTTTTTCCGTCTAGCGGTCTAAAATTAGACAATGATATGTCAAGTGTATACATTCCAGTTCCTATTTTTAAATCCTCAAACAATGTTTATCGTGAATTATAACTGTGATAATTGACTAAGGTCTGGCTCAAATTTCGCGAAACTATTATTCTATTATGATGCGCGCGAAACCCTATAAATAAACAGATACAATAATTAATATTTTGAATTAATTATATATCATGGTAAAATTATACAATATTATATTTTGTTCTCTCTCTCTCCCTCTCTCTCTCTCTCTTAATTTAATATTCTATCATACATTATATACAATTATTACACGCTGAGTTCAAAATATCAATTACTGTATATAGTTATTTATATCTAATATGTTCATATGTTAGAAATTTGCATAGAGAAATTAAAATAGATTTAAAAAAACATGGAGATTTTTTTTTTGTTACAATCGATTGTAATGACGAAATTAGCGAATTACGCGATAGCAGACGAGCGGCTGGTTGTTCGGTTTAAAGGCGGATAAAAACGCGGGAGAAGACGAGTTAGGAGAAATGTTGCTCTAATTAAGCGACGTAAGTTTATTAAACCCTGGGCTTAAAATAGCAGACGGCGCATTATCCAGGAATGTAAGGGCAGTCCGGTTTTATTGCCGGTCGAGCCCTAAGATTAACTCGCACGAGCCATTTTATTTGGGTCTTGCCTGGAGAATCGTTCGAGTTATTACTCATCAGAAACAATGTGCTCTCATTGATGAGCCGGGAAACGTGACGCAAAATTGATACCGCGGTCCTGTCTCTCGCGTGAAAGGCGAAAAATTAGGACCGAACGATCGATCGGCGCGCGGTCGCGTCGGACGCCATTTATTCGGCGGCGCGTAAGATGGATGTATATATTCGCGAGAAAATGGGGGTAGCGCCTAAGAAACGATCGATTACCAGTCGTGTCTGAAATTAGGTTGACCGAAGAACCACTAGAAATATCGGAGCGAAGATTCTTGTCGAAGCGTGAGAAAAAGCAACGCGATAGAAACGCAGTTTCGACAATACACGAGAGATATTTCGAACGTACCTTTTTCAGAGAGAAAGATTAAGACTTTTGAAATATCATGACGATATCGTAATCTTGTTGGTCTTCCAATTGAGACATACAGTTCTTAATGCAGAGTGATCCATCGAACGTTATAAGCGTAAATATTCATCTCGTAAAATTTTAGAGGAAAGCTTATTTATTTATTATTAAGCTTTATTTATTAATTACATACAAAGTTCATGTAATTTTGAATATAAAGATCTATTATACAAAACAAATATACAAATTGTAATTCTAATGATTCTTTGACCAATTTGGAATTAATCTTTTCTAACAGAAATATTGAAATATAAATTGGTTTTTCAGTTGTAGATAATTAAACCGTTTTTGCAAAAAAAAATCTTTTAGTAATATAAATAAATAACACAACAAATAATAAAACTTCATTCTTTTCATTGAATTTTAAATGGATTTTACTCCAAGAATTTTATTTCCAAAGAATTTCATTTTAATTTTATTAAGATATTTTAAATATACTTCAAAGATTTAAAAAGATGTAAAAATAAAAATGCAGCATTTAATTCAATTTTCGATAAAAGAACATTGATTTCAAATTATTACAAGACTTTGCATGCGAATAAAAAATATGTAAGATATATTCCGGAACGCATGGAAATATGAATGTGGAAATAAAAAGTTTAGAGTCTCTTGCCTCAATTTTCTCAAGAGTCATAAAAATAAAAGTTTCGAGTATCTCTTGTTCTAATTCCTTCGAAGCATTTCTCTTCAAAATGAGACAAGTATAAATGGATATATTGCACTTTTCTTTATTGATGTATGCTCTGATGAAATCTTGAATCGACGTTGACGATGCGGAGTCGAGAGGTATCACAACGTGGAAGTTGCACACGATCGCGAGGGTCAGGATTAAATATAACTGTGCTCGGGCTATTTATAAAGATTAACTTGTTGGCGAGATAACGAAGGAGAAGATGGAGACAACGGCGCTAAATTGTCGCAACAATTGCGCGGGAACCGACAGATTCCGGGGCGGCCGTTCCTCCACTTTGAGCTTCGGCCTCATTCTCGTCTCAGCCGTTGTCAATCGTATATATTCCAAGGAAAAATAACCGATTATATATGTATAATCAATTGATTATCAAACATTATTGCTGTTTAACGTATAAATTTTAATTACGATTTAACGTTAAATCATGCCTTTCGCGATTATTATCATAAAACTTTCAACTTTTCACGCTGATTTTGAAAGATGAATTAATATATATATATATATATATATATTAAATATTTTATTTTCATACTATTATGCCATTTCTCTTGAGGTAAGAATATTATTCGTGAATTTTTTATGATTCTCTTGTCTGATTCAAATACTTTTATTTGTGAAAGAATATATAGGATAATTAGAAACTACTATATTGAATTCAGTACAATAAAAGATTGCAGGAAGGATTAACTTGTTAATTTAAATTTTAAATCACGTTTTAATATATGCATATTTGCGCCATAATAGCAATACTTCTTGTTAGCAATATTTCAAATGAGCAGCAATAACTCATAAGCAAAAAACTATATATAAGATCCCTACAATCATAATTTTATATTTATCAAGATTTATCCGTTTACGTTTGATATTACGGAGAGAATAACTTTGTGCTGTTAACATATATATTTATAAATTGCAGTCTTACGCATCGTATGAATAATTTTGGCGCTTGCAAATGGCCTAGACATCGACCACGAAGATACGAGAATTGAAGGAAAATATCGAAATGTTTGTCGATATAAGCAGCGGTCCCCCGACACTATACATTACTTGTGAAATGTGTGATAGAGCGGGCAGGAACACCATAACGGAAGTTCGTGCACCTGGAAAGCGCGTTCCATGGCGACACTCAGAGAACACAGAGTGCAGTCTGGAATTTTATTTACACTACGCATTCATACACGTGGAACGTCCGCAGCGTGCAGGCGAGATCCACGTCCGCGTTCCGAAAAAGACGGGAAGAATGTTAGACTCATCCATTCAGGAAGGCCGGTTAGCGCGTTTAAGCGGCGCTGCCTAATCGACCAACCAGCCCGAAAGCAGAAAAACAGGCAAGAACAAAGCGGAATCGCTCGTGTTTCCGCTAAAAAAAGATTAAATAAGATTTTTTTTTTTTTTTTAAACCTAAGAGTGATTTTAACTTCTTTCAAATTTCCTATATAATATTAATTGTACAGAAGAAAGTTATTAGAAAAATATTAAAAAATAATATCTATGTAATTTGTGTTGGAATACTGCTGCTTATCGACATTGCATGTCGATATAGATATTTATATCAATAAAATGCATATAAAATTTTTTATTTCAATAGACGTCTAATTTTATGGATTAAACATAATTGTAATTAATTTTTTGAAGCGTATCAAGATCAAAAACATAATCTCATTGTTTCTTCTATATATTCATACTTGCACGCCGGCGCCGTGAGAAAAAAAAAGAGAGTACACGCGGGAAGTAAAGATATGTTACGACATATTCCGTCATTATCTCATTCCCCCCTGAGAGCACCTGATAACACACCGGTCACATACTTGCGCCTACGAGGCGTTCGCCTCTTATTCAGATTAGGAGAGTCGTGCCGTTTGTTCTCCATCTCCGTTTTTTCTCGAGATTTGATTAATGAAATTATCGGTCGCTTCTCGAACACAAGCATTGTCGCTAGCTACATAACTCGAAGCTGTCTCTGGGTTGGCTTTTTTTTGGAAATATCGCGGATGCATTTTGCAATCGAATCGCAATAAAAGTTAAAGAATAATAACTAATGTATTTACATAATAATTGTGATAATATTACTAATATTATCTAATCCATCTGTAATTTTGCGAAACAAATTTCAAAGCAGGATATGTTCGATTGAATCTATGTCAACAAGAAAGGAATGTCGCAGATCGTAAATTATCCACGAGGGAATGCCGTTGGTATATTCCATGGGGGGGGGGGGGAGGGGGGTTTACGCGGCTCGACGGTTTTAGTCCGTAAACGTTTAAACGTCGAGGCGCACCTTTGATCCGGCGTTCGCTTTGAAGCGCGAATGAGCGACTGAATGCGAAGGTGGGGAAGCACGTCAATTGTACAGGGCGGATGTCCCAGTGCCCTTGTACGCGATGGAAAATTAGCGAAATTGTTTTTTTTTTTTCTCTTTTTCCTTTCTCCGGTCGAAAAATGGAGGGGAAGACCACCGTATAGTGGCGGCGGTTTTTCATCAAATGTTACGTGAAGGACGTACGAGAGAGGGAAAGGGAGGGAGAGAGAGAGAGAGAGAGAGAGAGAGAGAGAGAGAGAGAGAGAGAGAGAGAGAGAGAGAGAGATATCAACGGAATGGTAGGGTCGGAGAACGCGGAGGATACGTTTACATCGAGCTTTTCCGTTTCCGGAATATCCATCGATCCCTCTGTCAGCGGTTCTCGTAACCCAATCAAAACTTTCCCCTTCGAAGCTTATATACCTATCCCGCTCCCGTCGATCAGGTAAAGTACATCGTATACGTAATACGCGGTTTCGATGTACTCCGCAAAGATCTACGCGAAATCTCGAATTCTATGAATTTATAATGACCGATGAAAATGTCACTTGGTGAACGGAGAAGCTGACAACGTGGAATTTCTGGTGAAGTCGCTTCTACCCTGTTTCCCGAAGCGAAGCCGATGCACTTTGCCGAGAGTGCAAATTATATTAGCGTATCTATATATTTTTAATTTATTTTTAAACTAACCAATAGTTTCATAAGTATGTTTATTTTTAATACATATATAATATAAAATAAATTTATTCTTTTTTTTTTTGAAATATTTTTGAAAGAGTGGTCGATGCCAATATTTGTAATGTTCAATTTGACAGCTTTAGAATATGTGTATGACATTGCATGAAATCAAGATAAATGCGTGACAATAAAATATTTTTTTGCTTAGAAAATTGAGAAAATATTTATCATTTTCATTTATTTATTCGAATTGGAATTATTTTTCCCGATCACTCTCTTTCCTTTCCTTTTTTCTTATATTAAGTTTATTTTTTCCAATTATTACCTAAAATATACCAGATAGATAAAACACGAGAAAGAGAGAGGAAGAAAGAGAAGAGAATTATGACCTTTTCGTGCTAGAAATTTCACAGTAAAGCGTGCGATTATACGGTATATCGCAAGCGGTTCGAGACAATGACATCGGCATGATTCCTAAACGGGCGTTTCTAGAAACAGACAGAAGGAGAGATGCAATGTCATCGGCGATGTCGCGTTCTTCCCGGAGATCGGTTCACGCGACAGAACGCGGAAGCGTTCCTTTCTACCAGAAAGGACCATGTTCCTTGCTACTTGTCATCGCTCTCGTACGTCCGATCGTGGATTGTGATCATTTCTTGCTCGTGATCTTTCTTACGAAGAACTACTCGAAGGGAGTAGAACAGGATACTTCGCCCGAAAAGGAGCAAAATGTTATCTGTACTAAATACGCTCCGATGCGCCTCCAACCGCGCGCGAACAAATGGCAAAAATGCGGAACGCGTATTTTAAATTCGTTTTGCAAATGTATACGGGATCTCTTAGGATATATCTTAGAATTGCTTTACTACTTCCTTCATCCAAAAACTGCTAAATTAATATTGCATATTCCGAATATTCCGTTATCGAGAATCCGAATGAGCATCTCATTTAGTTTATCGTTTAAAATTTCTGTTAGTATAATCAAGAAATAAAAATATATGTTTAATTTCTATTTTCGTTAAAGAATTATATTGTATGTCAAATCACATCGCGTTTTTACCGCATATAATGAACATAAAAATTATAAATAAATAAACGTAAAAATTATTTTCGCGTATTTATAGCGTCGAAATTTGACACTTTAACGATTACTATTGAAATTTAAATTCTGTTAATTCATCTAAAATTAAAACTAATTTTCGATACAAATTCCTATAATTTGTCTACAAAATTCTATAATTCTTTTTTATCATTCATATCCATGCAAAAGTAAAAACAATACGAACGAATAGAAAGAAGTATCGTTCGATTGACTGGCGTATAAAATAATGGCAAAATAACTCTGTACTGAGAAAAAGAAAAGCGAGGATATACGAAAAAAAAGAGTGAAAGGTGGAAGACAGAAAGGGATGGACGGAAGCCGAAGCTGTTTCTCCTTGCTCGTTAGTCACGGTTTCGTCTTTATGAATGAGTTCGCTCTCGTGGCTTTACGAGAAATCGTACTATCTTCACTACCGACGGCCTCTATCCTTCCTCTCCGTCCCTCTCTCCCTTCGCAACAGAGGGTGTCGGGCAGCGTCCTTCTTCGGTGGTTCGCGTCGCGCTATTACAGTCAGAATGGAAGACGGCCGCGAATCGATATTTCTCACAGTGCTCGCCGTCGTCGGCCCCGGGCTGCTCTCGAGAGAACGAATTCAGGATGCTGCCGTCAATATTGCGCGAAAAACCGAGCTAGACCGAGGCGCAGATCGTACAGAGCGAATGGAATCGAAATATGTCGATATAATTAATCCGATACGATAACGAACGAATTAGTTTTAAATCAATTATCGGGATTTAGTCTATACGAAGTATTTCCGTATTCCACGCGATAAAGCAAATTACGACCGTTCAACGCGAAATCTGTCTGATTTTCGTTTCATATTAATATGGTGAATATAAGGGAAAACTACATTTCAGGAAATTTCTAATTCAATATCAGATGTGATCAAATTTAACAATAAATGTGGCGATAAAATTGAAAATATGACGTCTAGTTTCTTGAAAATGGATTAATGTAAGAAAGTATACGTACACACTAATTCCTTTCAGATTTCTTCCAAAGTATCTTATATCGCACGCTTCTCTCGCAAGGGCGCGGTCGACATTGAATTTCGCTTCGTCGCAAAACGCGGACATACATAAATCAAAGAGTAAGATATTTTAATATTCTTCAAATTATTTTCTTATATGAACGCTTTAAGATAAAAAAAATTGAGAAAGAAGTATACATAATGTTCTCTTCTATTACTCAAGCCATACGAGCGTTTTAATTTTCGATGTAAAAAAAATGCTAAGATATATTTCTAAACTTCTATACGCATTATTTTTTAATTACGATTATACGAATCTAGATATTTAAAATCAAATATTTGTGCAAAAAGATACACAAATATATATTAGCTACAGTAGTTGCCTTTTTTTCTGAATAAAATTAATAATAGATCGCTAAAAGTTATGAATTTAATACAAGAGACATCTATTATATTATATTTTTCATGTATAAAATAATATAAAACAAAAAAATCACTCATATTGAGTAATATTAAGTGCTCGAGGATTAATGTGGGATTCCTGAAAGGAAGAAGGAAGAAGTGTTTATCGTTTGTATCGTCTACTTCGACGTCGAAGCCACTTGTGCCTGTTAGAAGGCTCGCGCGTCCTCTACAACGAGAAGACGTAATAAAAAGGGTGAACCCGAGAGAAAGAAGGGGAGAGTAAACCGGGGAAGAGAAACGGAGAAGAAGAGAGGGTGGAAGATTCTGGTTGGACCACGGGAGGAGATGAAGGAGAGATTGGAATGGTATTCGAGGAATGTCATGTAATAATCGGCCGCCATTCGATCGCCCGTTTCGACGAGAGGCGGCGCCACCTCTTGGCTCGGCTCGATTCGACCGTGACGCTGATGGACCACCAAATCGACCATATTGACATACCCTAGTTTTTATTTAATTCGAAACCATTCCTATGTAGCCAGTTCGGAGGCGAGACACCTACGCTTACTTTATGAAAAAAAAATGTAATTGTGTATCGCATAACAGAGAGTACAATTTACAAATGTTTTTATATTTACGAGCATTTTTCTAAGTTGCCTAACATTATTTTTTGTAAAATAAAATGAGAGTTATTATAAATTTAATAGAAGTGCGCTTGCATATATAGAAATATGGATAAAATTAATTACTGTTATTAATTTTTCTCGTTATAGCTTTGGAAAGAGAAATTCAGTTAAACCGCAGTCGAGTTAGCTTGAACTAACGTACGAACGGATTTTAAACAAAAGCATAACAATTAACTTGCTTTTTCATTTATGTTAAAAAATAGTTTCTGAACAGATTAAAACAGGTGTCGACCACGATAACGATCCACCGCGAGATTCCAAGATAAATAAAAAGCGAGAGAAGAAAGAAGTGTACAAACGCGTCGCAAAGTTCGTCGTCTCGAAAGGGTGGTAAGAGTCCGGTTTTGCGATACGGCGGGATGTCTACTCCGCATATTTAGCTAGTCTCGAATGCGAATTTAATAAGGTGAATAAATCATTTTAATGTAACGCGCCCATACGTGGGTACAGGAAGGGCGACGGCCGACAACGAAAGAATAGAAAAGGCTGACATATGCGGGAAAAGAAGAGAAAGAAAGAGGGAGAAAGAAAGAGAGAGGGGGGGGGGGAAAGAGAGTAGGAAAAGAAAGAGGGAAGAAAACTGGTATTTTTGCGTTTGAGCACGTCAAGGGGTGCGTTTTGTGTTGCGATTATAAAAGCCGAGGTAACCCCCCTCGCTCTGCGTCTAGACGACGTCGTAGTCTTCCTATCAAAAACAGACCACCGAACCGAAAAGGCTGAAAGGGCAAGGAACTTCACGCAATGCCAAGAAATTAAAGTTTCTTTATACATCCGCCTATACTCGTTCTATACCCCATATACTTCCCCTCCCCCCTCCCTTCTCCGTGTCTGTCGCCCCTCTTATCCGTCCTCATGTCCGGTCGGATAAAGTCGACGTTACGCGGTGAAAAGAAAAAGATATCCCATCCGACGAGACGTTTGAAAGAGGAGCTTATATAAAAACTTCATGAATCGTATTAAGAAATACTTCGCAAATTAAAATCATGTAGAAACGAACGAGATAAGATCTTGCGTTGTATAATGATCTGTTGTCATTGAAAGTCACGACTGATTTATATCGACTCACGATTCGCTATCTATTTTACGTTGACATGTTTTCTTACAATTATTTTTCCTCTTATTTCTTAAAGAAAATTTCTGCCCAAATAAAATTCAATAAATTATTAATCCGTAAAGAATTTTCTATAGAAATAGAAATAACTGAATTATATTCTTTTTTATGCCATTCTTAAAAATTTGTTCAAAAATTTTATCAGGACTAATGAGAGATAAAAACGCGAACGTTAAAAAAGGCCGTAAATGATCGCGACAATTTTGTTAGAAGGAAAAACAAAAATCATCGATGCCCGAGAAACGTCTAATGTATAGTAGCTGTCACGGCCAGTTACCAAATAATTTGCATAATCGCAATCGATTGCTGGCAGTTACCATGGCTGCCATAGTCATTGCCGCACAGCACCATCGAAAAATCCCATAAATTTTCATCCAAACCGAGACATTGCGGCGATATAAATGATATAGAATAAACAATCACGAACAAAATCGGTAATGACTAATTTGGAGATATTATTAATAATTTCTGTTTTTCTTTAAAGTAAAATTTTCTTTTCGTCATATATTTGGAGTTTTCAGATATCAACCAGAATTCAAAATTTCGACTTATACTTTACGTACAAAGTGCGTTAGTTAAAATGAGTATTTGAAGCATAAAAATAAAAGTTAGTAGTCATGCATGAAATGATTCACGTTTGACTCGCAAAGTCAATGCCTGCTCTACACTAGAAAATAACATTCTTTCGATCTAGATCTGAGGATGCTCGGGCATCGGAAGGTTACTGATCCGAATATATACTTCTTTCTATCTAGACACGCTTAGAAATATAAGCGGAGCGAGGCTGATAAACGGTCTTTGGAATGTAAGATAAAGGCAGCTAGGACCAGCTCGGTCGGCGACGACGGAGAGAAGATACTCACGAGGATGACGCGAAGTGAAACGGAGAAGGAGAGATAAATACGTGCGTGCGCGTGTCTCGAGCGGAACGAACTGGAGTAATTGCCGTTCATTATATTATGTATAATCGTGGGATGAATTATTCGCGTTGTCCGCGAGAAGCGTCCGCGAAATCCGCTCTCGTGCGCTTCGGGTGCTTTCGTCTTTCGAATTCGAGGAGATTCTCGGGATTCGCCTTCTCTGGCACCGGGAAAACCGTCGACCTGGTACGGCCCTACTTACGACAGATGGCACTCGCAAATAGACGATAGAAGAGGAACCCTGAGATCAGTAACCCCGATAGAGGAAGGAACCGCGCGCGCTAACTGCGCCGTTTTCTTTAATCTTTCGAGATGCCGCCACTCTTCGTGACTCCGACCTTCGCCTGAACTCGTCTACGGTCTCGAATACACTTTAAGTCGAATGTACTTTAAGTCGGCGGGGACGATTATTAAGCGTTTTTCAGTTATAAATGGCATATGTGTCTTGTTATATCAATTATACTCAATTCCAGTTTTTATCTATAATCTATGACATCGTCGCAACTGTCGGTCGCAATCATCGGCGACATTCGAAAATATAATCGTGTTATTTAGCCGTTTAGTTATAATCGCGTCCCACTGCAACACAATTATAAAACGTCTATTACATCGTCGCAACGATCGATACCACTTATTGGCGTCATTCAAGATATTTATCTGAAGTTGAATTCCTCGATCATATTTTTAATAAATTGAAATATCTATAATTAGCTATAATTTTGATAAATTTAAATTTTAAAAATAATTTCTACGTTTAATCTTGAATACAAAAAGATGGCAATCGCGCGATGTAAGATACATCTAATATAACTGTAGTATTTAACTCTTTGAAATTATTTTAAATAATCTTCAGACTAATTTTGAAAATCTTGATATGCGAACGACAGTGCGACGTCTCATGTGTCATTCAAATATGTCAATTTTCTCGATAACATTCCAATACTCGAATTGGAATATTTTTATCGGTAATCAACATCGAATAAACGTCGAGTGTATTGGCGCTATGCGAAATATCTCAAGATCATTATCAATCCGGCGCCACCGCGCGTGTTGCGAGTGATAACGTCCTAAGAATCGTGATGCGAATCGCAGGTGGTTGCTCCGGAAGCGTCGCCCTGTTATTCGAAGAATGTTCAGCACGATCTTGTTTCGCATAATGTTCTCTCGCGTTCGTTCTTGCCACCGCAAATGACGAGGACGACGAGGACGACGAGAAGATACGCGAAGAACGCATATATATATATTCTCTCTCGTCACCGCCGTCGCGGCTCGTCTTACATTTTTTCTTTCTCTCTCTCTCTCTCTCCCCCCCCCCCCCTCTCTCTCTCTCTTGCGCCGCGATCGAGATAAACACCGCGTGCGGCGTGGCGTTTCGTGGCGCCCCCTCACGCCCGGCAGAACCGCCCCGTGATCTCGCGAAACGCATTTCGGCGACACGTGTCGAAGTAGCCATCCTAGCCAGAGCCTGATACCCGTCGTCGTCTCGCGAGCGATTGAAAAATCCTCGCGACGTCGCGGCCGGTCGCGCGCGCGCCGCGACGTATCGACCTAACCTCGAAAAAGCCGTGGCGAGAAACGCGCGCTACGAGACGCCCCGTCGCGCCGCGACTATTCCGCCGTGCCGCGCGATCATCGCAATCACGCGCGCACACGCACGCACGCACGTGACTGCGAAACGCACTCCCGGGCGCCGTGTACTCCGGAGTCCGCCGAACGAGGAAACGAAGTAAGCCGTGTGCCGAGCGAGCCGTGGTATCCGTCGTCGCGCGCGTGCGACGACGGTACCTTCGTAAAGTAGGCGCGCTACCGCGCTAAAGGGTACTCACCCTCGTCCGGATCCTCTAGATCCTCTGTCTGGATGTAGGATATATCTGAAACCCACAAGCACCACCGGTTAGCGGAAAATCCCTCGTGTTTTCGACGCAGTCTCGTCCCGTCCACAGGCACTCTCACTCACCCGCCATCTTGCAACAAACTGCAGCGCGCTCTCGCGGCCACGCGGCCAACTTACTTGCTGCTTAGTTCGCGCACGATCGATTCTTTCGATTCTCTCGCGCGCAAAACTGATCTATCGATATCGCGAAATGTTTTAAACTCCGTTTAGGGCTGGAGTCGCGCCTATCGCGTAGACTTCACTTGTTTGAGGTATAGCAAAGGATAGCGCTATAGATGCGATGTACTGTACTTTTGCATGATACGCCCGATAGCCCGAGAATTTTCTCGGCACTCTTTTCACTTCTATATGTTCATTTACAGGCGATGCGCGCACTTATTCTCACTAATTTAATTTCTCGATAATATTATACGTTAGGAGCCATGATCGCGCGGAGTTTCACTTCGCGGAATCGTCGTATATTCATGCCATCGTCGCGATATACTTGTATTTACGCATAATAGACGATCGTCCGATAGTTTCCCTGGCACTCCCGATATATGTTGCTCGCGAATGATATATATTTTCAGTAAAATCGACGAGATGTGACGAGACAAGTGATTCTTACTTCCGTCTTATCGCACCGTAATATATGATATTTATGACGATCACAACGTTAATCACAGCGATCAATTAATTCTGTTCCTTCGACACTCACGACACTCACGACACTCGATTATATTTCGCGATTATATCCGCATCACAATCGTCCCGATGCCGATCGCGCGCGACATGCATCGTAGACGAAAGCGGAAACGACTAAATTTCACTTCCGATTCGCTTAGGACGCCACGATTCGATTCCGAGTACAATAGCTATTACGCAAATCAAATATGGCTGTCACGAGGCGCGTTATTTGAGCGCGTTCCTATTAAACGTGACATTAACGCATATATATTGAATATAAATACGTGACATTAATGCAGATGAACATGATATTAACACTTAAATGTACATCAAATATAAAACGCGAATATCGTATAATAATTTTTATTATTAGTTATTAACAAATGTATATATTGCAATTTATTACATAATTGATAGTATAGATGCGTGAGAAATGCGTTCACATGACGGGTGTATTGTATTAATAATACTCTACGCAGTATAATATCTCATATATTATATTAATACATTATTGCATTATTTTTATATTTGCGTCTTATGTTCGATGTACCGTGTTAATGTTACGTTTAAAAATTAGCGATCAAATAATGTCATGGCAACCGTACCATTTGATTCACTTATTATGAACTCGGAATTCCGGAATCGGACCACAGCACCTTAACGGAACCGGATATTGAGATATTGAGATATTTTTTGGCGCGCGCGGTGGTTGTGGATCGGCGACGGGACGGTTGTGGTGAAGACTGAGCATCGTGAAACAATTGTAAGCTATTGAGAATAAATATCGTCTGGTAAGAAGAGCATGTAGAATCGGGAGTATCGAGAAAAGTATCGGACGATTGTTATATTACGCGCAAATACGATATATTGCGTCCATAATGCGAATTATTTCGTCAAACTGAACTCGGCGCGATCATTAACTGCAAGTATTATTAAACGTATTAATAACATCACTGACAATAAATATCACTTGCAAATGAGCGTGTAGTATTGGGAGTGTCGAGAAAAGTATCGGGCGATTGCCGTATTGTGCGTAAATACTATATTATCGCGTCGGTGGTGCGACAATTCTGACAGTTTCATCAAGTAAACTCCGCGCAATCGTAGCTCCAAACCTGATTAAAGTAAGTATTAATAAAATGACCGGGAAATTAAATTGCCAAGACTAAATATTGTCTGTAAGTAAGGGTGTAGTGTGTGTAAAAATCCTGTAACTGTCGTATATTATACTTAAATACAATAAATTTCGTTGGTAGTGTGACAATTCTGTCAAGTAAACTCCGCGCAACCGTTGCTCCACAAGTATCTTTATTTTTATTTAAAATATCAATAAAATTATTGCGGAATTAAGTTACTGAGGAAATAAATATTGTCTGCAAGAGCAAGTAATGGGAATGCTAAGAATAGTATCAAATAATTGTATATTAATTTAGATAATCAAATTTAGATTTATATATATATTTTGAATGAAATATATATATATTCCATAAAAAAATATATATATATGTATATATATAAATCTAACTTTAATTCTACAAATTAATGCAGAGAATATTTAGCAAAATTTCAATTTTGACATATGTATAATATTAAATAGCTTTTAATTTAATGTTTAGGAACAAATAGCCAAGTGGTGATGAATAATGCAACAGCAGTACTATAGCAGCATAACGGTGAGTGAATTTATCGTTTATATTTGTTGAAAACTTACTTTTTTATTAGACATAGGAATCATGCTAAAATAATGGGAGAGGTAATTGATAACGAAAATAAGACTTTATAAAAAAATGTTTGAAAAATACATGTATATGATAAAACATTAATTTTTTTTATATCATCCCAAGAATATAATATATATTTATGTGAATGTATGTATTATCTTAGTATAATATATACTAAATCAGTATTTCACAATTTCTTAAAGATAAATTTACATTGCATCACTATAGTTATGTTCACTTGCGCAACTTATCAAATAATAATTTAAATAGTTTGCAAATAATCTGAACTTTTGTATATAATTCTAATAGAAGAAATTATTAAATTGGAGAGAGAGAAAGAGAGAAAGTGAATGAATAATCTCTTTCAAATTGAATGATTCAGTCATAAGTTTTAAAGTGAGAATTAGGCACAAATGATAAAAGAGCCATTATTATCTATTTGACATGAAAAATATAAAATAAAAAGGTAGACTTAATACAAGCCAATTTGCAGATCTTGTGCGTATTGCGCAGAATATTTTAACATTTATAAATGCACAATCATAAAATATTTCACCTAAATTTGAATTATCTTCAGATCTCATAAAATTTTATATATTTATATATATATATATATATATATATATATATATATATATATTAAATACAATGCCAACAGTTCTCAAGTAAATAAGTGAATAAGTGAAGTAATTTGGTTGATTTATGGAAGTAAAAAGTGTATAGTTGCACACACTTTATATAAATATAAAATTATATTAATATTTGAATATACATAAATATAAAATAATTAGTAATAAATATAAAAAATATAAATATAAAATGATCAAAAAAAGTTAAGAAATTCATTTAAAAAAAGCAAAAAAACACCAAATATCAATTTATTCTATGCAAAACTGCAAATTGACTCGTACTAGCTACACATCTGGTTTACTTTTTACAATAATGAATATATAAATTGCTTTTATTCTAGGCACTAAGATAGTGCCTAGAAGTAAAATTTTTCTTTTTTAAATAGAATTAGGAGGATAGGCTCTCCTGGCCTCTCTGATTTATGCTCTTCTGATTTATTATTCTCTTCCGTTCATTTCTTATAGTTTTCTTTCATCTATTTGTTTTCCTCTTCATTGATCATTTTTATATAATGTATACTCATTATATACATCATTTTAATATCTTGAGGATAATAATGTTTAAATCACAAACAATGCTTTTCTATAAATCTATATAGTAGAAAAAGTATGGAGAAGTGGTAAAATGTTTCAAAGAGAATGTTTTGTTTCAGTAAAAGATTTGTTTGCGCTTAGAGTTTTTTGACTTTTAGAACAAAAACTTGTTCAACTTTTTTTTATAATATATCATCGTGGAATTCTTGCATCTACAATTAATCTGTAATCCTTTTTACTAATTAATGCATTGTATTGCAAGAAAAATATTATGTGACATGTGACAAGTGTATACAATATGCAGCGCAAACTGTCCAGTATAATTATTATCTCGAGACATTGTCGTGAAAGTTGCATGATATAAGAGAAGTAATGAAAGAAAACATCATTGATATGATATAATCGATGTCATATGTTATCTGAGGCTACTTCTTCAATAGTAGCTCTACACATTGGGCATTCAATTAGCTGTTTCGAACACCTTTGGCAAAATCCTCTACAAAAAATAAACCAGTTATTACATTACATTATCATAGAAATCTATATAGTTCAAATAATTTAAGAGTAATTTAAGAGTATACAATTATATATTATATACCTATGGTTACATGGCAATAACCTCACTGATGCTCTCTGGTCGAAACATAATGTACAGGAATCTTCCCTAACACTAAGTCTTCGTAATTGGTCTAGGTATATGTGTCTGGGAAGTATGATTTTATCTTCTGGTTTCAATGTAGCATAATCGTTAAACTTCTGAAATTCTCGATCTGTGGGCGGATATTTAAAAGGTGCATTTCCAAAGTTAAATAGGCATTGTTGGAATGACATGAAACTAGCCGCTGCAAAGAATCCAGATCTAGAAATATCCATTAATGTTATCGATAAGTAATCTTATTTGATTCTTCGGAAAAATTGGATAATATGACATTAAAGAAAAGTAGATATGTTACCTTACTGTTTTAAATACTTGAATGCATGGTTTAAGTGGTACACCATTGATTGAAAATATTATCTCGAATTTATTTAAATCCAATAAGCAACCCAGAATATCACCAGATTTCCAGCATGGTCTGTCATGAAATTTTTCACTTCGTGCATTATACCAAATCAGTCTGCGACAGCCATCGTAGGCCAAAGAAAATTCATCATCTCCTATACCATATCCCTCCTAATATTGGAAAACCAAAAATAATGTTGTATACCCGCGTATAAAAATGATAAAAATTGTTATCTAATAATAGAGAAATACTATATATTATTTTCAACAATTGTGTAAAGGATTAAAAATATTCTGAAATATGGATACAAATCATTTACATGATTTAGAAATGTGCTATCCTTTGTGGCCCATCCAATTTGCATCACTCCTGTAGTTATTATCAGTGTCTCATAATACCATATTCCTGAATCTACTTGAAATGTACATCGTACACTTTCAAACGAATATGCATCACATCGCGCCTAAAATGACAATAGCTTATCATTAATTTAAAATATCTATATAATAAAACATTAATAAAACATTCAATTGCCAGAAGAAGTATTACAGACAATATAGTATTACAGAATATCTACCTCCAAACCATTAGGTGATATTTTCAGGTACTCGCTTACATCCTTTGTATTTAACATTACATTAATACCCGTCACATCGACCGAGTCGTGGGAATATTTTCTACCTTCCATTAAGACTAAAAAGAATGAATTAAATACATTATTGTGTGTGGCGTGGTACAAATTAATCATAGCACATTTAGAGAAAGAGTTTGATATATTTATACTTACATAAGTTATCTAAACACCACTGTGCACAGAAACCGACTTGACGACGTACATAATGCGTTTCTGTGGCCCAATTCTCCAGTTCTAGCAATGGATTTTGCTTTTCTGACATAAGGCGTTTCTTAATAGTTACCTTATTTTCACCTGTTGATTGATTACAAATGTTAATGCATATTGATTAAAGTAAAAAATAGGGACATATAATTACTTTATATTTTGCTTACTTGTCTGTGCAAACTTCTCTAACGCTATTAAAGAATACAACATTACATAAGGTTCAACATCCTCTCGCTGAAAAAATAAGATTATGTTGAAAATAATTACATAAGTACATTATTAGATATTTTAAAACTAATTAAATATAAAATTTAACATACCAAGTTTGAAACCAGGTAATCTAAAGTGGCATCAGATAATATTGCTATACTACTAGGACCAGCAAGTTTCTCTGCAATACAACCAAGTACGACACATATATTGCGTTGCTGTGTAGCTGTAATTTGTATTTGTCCAAGTCTTTGAGATAGTTGAAACATGTGTGATAATCGTAGCACAGAGTCCTATCATATGAAGAAACGATTATTTTTATTATTACTGTTCCTTTGATATTTTTGTAATGTAATAAATAAATTCCAACCTTTGAAGGTAAAGGGCAATCGTCTAATAGTAATATTATAACAGAAGGTCCTAATGGATTGTGCATTGGAATAACATTGACCATAGAGCTAACTACTTGTATCCAACCATCTTCCTTATCCGCAATGGCATTCAATTTTAACATTGCTGGTGGTGGCTCATGATCGCTGAATATGAGATAAATTCATATTAAAAAATATAAAACAAATACATTTGCACATATTATGACGTCTTTTACTTACTTATCTACCAGAGTATCAAGACTTCCGAGCGTCTCTAATACAAGTTTATCAATATGTGCCGATGTAGGAAACTTAAAGGAAGTTGATGCCGAATCACTAGATGAAACCAAACTTATGCTTGGTTCTGGTATTATGGTATTTTGAGTTTGTGCATGATTATTACTGCCGTATGTCTCAAGCTCTGGAGAATCTTTACACAAACAATTGCCCATTCCCACAAGTGTGTTGTAATTAACTTTAGTGAGTTATTGCCTATTGTTTAAGTTACATTTACAGAACAGTGATACAAGCGTACTATCAGATCTCGCATTTGACTAGGCTGAAAATAAATAACTTGTATAACAAATACTCTTTTGCAAAACATACAATTCAAGATTAAAGTTACTTACCGAAAGGATGACATCATGAAAAGTCATATCCTTTTACCATGTACAGATGATATTCTGTTATAAGCGTACTTTTATCTGCTTCATGTCACTACTACATTACAGTTTCGTGATGAAATGCAAATTAAACGCAGTATGCACGTTTTAAGTCTTATTCATTACAATTTTTCTTTCAGCTTGTAACTACATGTATTTAATCATGCATGCTTCCTCCGTGTTAGTCTATCAATAGAAAATTAAAAAAGACTTCAGATAAAAACAAGATACATTTCAGGAATCACAATATACATATAATTATCCAATTTATTTTATTCGCATCTTAATAAAAAGATGGATCGTGTATGTGTTTCAATTTCTTTAAGAGAAAACAATTATATCACTTATTCATATGACTACAGAATTTCTCCAGTATTTAATCAGAAATAAGAATCGAATTGAGACCCTTCGCCTTTGAGGTTATGCGTTTCCGATAATCTGTCACAACAGTAATTTCACCATATAGAACACAAAATGCGGAATGTGTATACTTTATCCGATATTACTCTGTCAGTCTCGCGCTCCACGGCAGTAAGTACTTTCTGCTCATACTTCGTAAAAGGGTTACACGAATGGCTCCCCTAATCTCGACGTGACACGTTATCGAATTGTTCTCTGGACAATCTCGTGTAGATTGTGCCGTATCGCATTTTGTATTCTATATGGTGAAATGTGTGAGAGGCGCACGCGTACACGAAAACGTGATATTTCGATATAAACTGAGATCCTTTCATTTTCCATCGAATTTCGTTATTACCGTTAATAAATTAGTTGACTTTGCGTGCGCGTACTGTGGAAAAAAAAATCACAAATTCCTCTCGTTTTGTTTAGAGTAGACGAAAAAAATCGTCCCTGACATTCAACGTGTAATATTGACATTCGCAAAACCGACTGTTCCGCGAACTGCAGATAAATGATTTCTCGCGAATATTTTCAATACATATGTTTTGTATCGTGATTTCATTGTTTACATTCGCGCGGCATAACAGTTGCAATAAACATTTCTCTGAACAAATATACGCTTGTATGAATGACGTATATATATATATATGACGCGAGTAATATATATAGCGATTTCCTATAGCGATAGCGCTATCGCAAAATGTTTCGATTTTGTTAAATATACGTATGACGCGTATGTGACGTATTGTATGCGACGTGCTTTGACAGCTGACATTTAGCATCCACGTTGAAATATTCATCTGTCCGCGTACGACGACGTACTTTTATTTACAAAGTTGGCGCGGAGTCGCGGTTATCGTTTCGATTATCGAAGTCGCGCCAAGTTGTACTCGCGGTACGTCTGTCAACACACGCGAAACGGAGCGAAAGACGTTTCGCTTTTGAATCTTGCCGAGAGATAATTACCGGGGAGTAAATCGCCGATCGTGCGAGAGAACGGCGATTCACGTTCGTTTCGGGACGTCGCTCATTTGCCGGAATATCATTTTTCCAGAATTCCGGGACGCGTAATGTCATCACATGGGGAGAAGACGGCTAGACGGAATGTCAACGATCAATAGTATCGCGAAAATGACTTGGTGACTCATATACGTGGAGAATTTCGCGCGGAATCATGGTGTCCGGGGAGAACGAGAGGCTATTGCCTGAGCCTGAAAACTATGCCAAGTGTTTTTACGATCTCTTCAAGAATGTCGCCGAGGCGCAAAGGTACGATCCCCGAATGTGTGGCGTATAACCTCTTTTATGATTTGTTTACTTGACGCGATCGTCGGTGACTTCACCGCTAATCGGCTTCCGGTCGTCAAACACCGGTTGATAATTCAACAGAATTAAAATGGTTTCTGGTTGAATAAAATTTTTTATTGATACAGCAGCGTAATTAAATACGTCACTGACGCATTTTATCGATTTAGAACGTAACCTCAAATTTTTTGTTTATTGAGGATTGTTTTTTTTCTTCTTTATTTATTCCTAATTTGAACATTAAAATATGTTTCAAAATATGTTTGCCGTGATTATGAATCCCCCTGCTGTTGTTTGCTTACAATATTAAAATTTTTTGTCATGTATACAGAATGATTTATCCAAGTTGTTTACAAAGAATAGACAGAAATCCTTGTGTCTAGTATATATGTATAATTATTATTAATTATTACAATATTATTTTATAATAAAACACAAGTAATTTTATCATAATTATAAGAAAATTTTGTGCGTGTTATTATTTCTATATATATAATTCATATATATTTTGACATTTGTGTTTTAAAGGTATAAATAAATTTAAATGGAGGATTAAGTTATGGTAATATTATATTTTAGGAATAAGGGAGAATGGAGAAAGTGTAAAAAAAATAAAACTATTCGTAAACGAGACAAGAAAAAGGTATTAGCAATTATAATAATCTATTTCGTCTCCTATGATCTAGGGTAAAATAAATTTTGACATTATTTATATGCGTGCATAGATTGATTTAAATGGAGAATTAAATTACAATAATCCACCAGAGATAGAAACCTCTTGCAATGCCTCAGCATTTGCTGTGTTTGCTAGTGTGAGAAATGGTATTCTAGAAAAACATACAAAATTGTCAAGTGAAGTTTATAGAGCATCGAACTGTAATTCTCCACCGCCGGATCTTAGTGACACTATAGACACAGAAAGTGATGATGAAGACAGAATATCAACTATACAAAATTTACCAAAGGTAAATTTAGCACTTGTTTAATGTCTTCTCTATTAGCGTGTATGTACTGTTGCGATATTTAATTATGCCAAATTTATATTGTAATATTGTAAAATTGTAAATAGCATATGTATAGCTATAACATAAATCTTTTTCGATAAAGATTGTAGGTATTGGTTTAAGAAGTGTTTTTACATTGATGCGCGAGAGTAGAACAATTGATCCAATCTTATGTACAAAGGCGTTATCGGCTTTATTGGATGTTTTACAAGGGCAATTACCAGAAGGCCTCAAATCTGAACCAGACGACGTTATTGGTTAGTATCTTTGAATATCAAGACTTTAAAAATTTGATAAATGACAAATTTTTAATGTTTTTTAATAATCCATTTCTAGATCCATTATTCGACTTATTACTGGATCTTGCAACATCTCATGGTCCTGAATCAGCTGCAGCCAATGATGGCAGTCATTTGACAGCTGTTGCTTGTGCATGTTTGTTGAGCCTTGTTGTGGTTAGAGGAGACACTGGGCGCCTGCTAGCAGCAATAGCAGCTCTACTTATGTCTCCCAGAGCATTAGCGATACAAAATATTCAGGTATCTTGTACAGATGTTGCCATAACATTATTTTGCCATATTATACAATGTAGTATACTATAAAGTTTAATTTTGTATTTCAGATGCCATGTGTGCTAACGTCTCTACAGAGAAGTGTTCATGCTGTTTTGTTAGGTAAACTCGTGAGACCAGATTGGATTACATATGGAGTTCCTAAGTGTTCCAAGATATATACCTCTACGCTTAAGTTACCAAATGAGATGAACAATATGGTATTGAATGAACGTAGTTTTGTGAGCGATGGAAAGTACTTATATTTGCATACGTCTCGTGGTTTATTGAAAATTGGAAGTGGCCACGGTGGTACAATATGGGGGCATATATACATACATAAAGCAGATTTTTATCCGACAGAAATAGGATGGCTTGGTTATGCTAATGTTAGTTATGCATTAAAGTGTTTGTAATTACACAATAATAAATATGTAATGTGTATTACTTATGCAAAATTCTATTTTTTTACAGAATTCGTTATATTTCAAGTGCGCACCGAGGAAACAGAGTGAGTTATTAATTATTGATGCAGAAACGCTTATAGTAACAGGAATTGCTGTGCTGGAAGGAAAAGATTGGTCATCTTCTGTCATGTTCTCCGATGGCGAGAATTTAGGAATGATAACAGCAGGGAAAGATGTAATTATTGCAATTGTATATATATATATATATATATATATATATATATTATTGTTGCATTGTATTATAATTTTTGTATTATAGTTTAAGAGATTTGTATAATTAATTCGTCTTTATCTTTTCTTAACAGGAAGGCTTTGTAGTGCGTACAATAAATACACTGAGTAATCCTGTAACGGTTGCTTCTGAATTGCCACTGAAATTGGCAAGAAAATGCGTAGATATATTTGGATATGCATCATTTGACGAAGAACAAACGATACATACTTTGAATCCAGGATGCGATGATGAAATTGCAATGGTTACAGCAGGAAAGGAATTTGGTTTACTGAAAACAGTATCTGGAAAAGTAAGTATCACATGAGAAATGTTTCAAAAAAGCTATTGTTCAATATATTTTAATATTACACGTTTTATATCTAATTTGTACAATGTTAATCTGTCATTCTTTACAGTTATTATATAGCGGAAAAGGAACTTGTCTGGGCATGAAGAGTAATACAAGACCTAATAGATGGTTAGAGCTTACCTTTGGTAAAGGTCCAAGGATTGCGCATTTTGCAGCAGGTCACGATGGTCAGCATGTCGTAATGGTCATGGAGGACGGTTCTGTATTATTTACTGGCACTGCTAGACGTGGAGAAGATGGAGATAGTAGTAAGTTTACTGTTGTACAAAGATAACTTGTTTTAAGACAAACGTTAAGTTTACTTATTTTATTATAGATAAAGCTCGTAGGCAACCAAAACCGGTAAAACCAAAGAAAATGGCAAAAGTGGAAGGTCAATTTATCGTTGACGCCGCTTGCAATAACGGATCTACCGCTTTAGTCACGAAAGACGGTTCTTTATTAATGTTCGGCAAAGATACACTACATAGCGATCCAGTGACGGGATTAGTTACCGATTTAAGGGACGTGTGTATAGTTCGCGTGTCGTTAGGAAAAGCTCATGCCGCTGCATTAACTAACAAAGGACATTTATATACCTTCGGTATAAATAATAAAGGACAGTGTGGTCGCGACTCCGCGACAGTGCATACCGTGAATAAGGAAATGTCGGTGGTTGCGATGGAGATGGGTACGGGGGAGGATGAACTGATAATAGCGGAGGAAGAGAGTGTGGATCCCGTGGAGGATTGGGAAGAAACGAGAGGCATGTGCCCACCGGGGCAACATCAGTGGAGACATCGCGTTTGTATGGTTTGCACGATATGCAGAGAATGTACCGGCTACAGTATATCGTGCTTGAGCAGTATACGTCCCGATCGGAATCCCGGTCAAGAGTGCGGATGCGGCGAAGGGGACAGCGGATGCGCGGAGTGCGGATGTTGTCGCACGTGTGCGAGAAAAAGTTGCAGCAACGGCATATCGGGTTCCAACTTTCGTGAATATTTGCAGAGACGATTGGGCGAGATAAAGCAACGGCAAAGAAGCAAAGCGGGACCGAGTACCGTTAAATACGGAGTAAAGATCAAGGGATCGAATAATCAGCGTATCGCCGGTCCTAGTATCGCGCAAAAGGGATTTCTGGAAAAAGTCGCGTTGGGATTGAGCGGTAATCTCGCGGTCGAGGAAGCTGTCGGCGGTAGCGACGTGGAGCGAGGAGACGCGGCGAGAATCGCCAGTATATCACCGGCCAGAGTTCCCATTCCTAGCGAGAGTCCCGTGATTCAAGTGTCCTGCGGTTTACATCACACAGTGTTACTTTTGCAAAACGGAGAAGTGTATACATTCGGTAGTAATATATATGGTCAATTAGGCGTCGGGGATTTGGTGGCGCATGCAGGACCGGTTCAAGTTAAATTGCCGACTATCGCTACCCAGATAGCTGCTGGGAGCAATCATACCGTTATACTTACTTCGAAGGGCGAAGTTTACACCTTCGGTGCGTATCAAAAGGGACAACTTGGCATGAATTGGTGGAACGATCAGAACGAATCTACGAACGTTAGTTCGCAGGCAAATCGTCGCGCTGATCGATCCCAACCGTGGCACAGTTTTCCAAACGTAGTTCCGAATATCGGTCCTCGATGGGGTAGACGGGCGACGTGGATAGGTGCCGCTGGAGATCAAACTTATGTTAAGATAGATGAAATTAATTCCATTAGCTTGACGAGAAGTACTGTTATGGCGAATAAGAATTGTATTATCTTAATACCTCATCAGAACGAGCACGCGAATTCTTTCAAGAGTCTGGTGATAAGTAAACGCGATGGCACGTGCAACAGTTACAACGGCGCGGATCAGGTCGATTTCAACAATTGTGCGGCGTGTTTAGATCCCTTGTACAATGTTATTTGGACCTTCAATTCGATGAATAATGAGATAAGCTTGTACAACGTAATATCGACGGAAGCTCGGACGATACCCAATTTGGAAGCATCCATACTTAATCCAGGCTTGGCGCTTCCGGTTGTTTCGACTTGTTTCGTAACGCGTTCTCAAGCAGCGATGCACTTATTAGCTTGCTTGGATACTTTGACGCAGGCTCAGGATGAGAACTTATCGATAGTCGAAGAAAGCGAATGTAATCAGTCAACACACGGCAAAGTCTACAGCCGCGAAGACTACGCCACTGTCAGCAGATTTGAAAGTCATGGGGGAGGATGGGGTTATTCCGCTCATTCGATCGAAGCGATTAGATTTATGCCGGATACGGACATTATATTAGGAGGATACGGTTTATTTGGCGGTCGAGGTGAATATACAGCGAAGATAAAGCTCTTCGATATCGGAATTGACGGTGGAGATCAAGAGAACGACGGGGAACTTCTCGCGGAGACAGAAGAGATCCCGTATGAATGCGGCCCAAGACAGAAGTATTCGATTCTATTCGACGAACCGATTTCCTTGCAAGCTAACAGATGGTACGTGGCGTGGGCTAAAGTCGGCGGGCCTTCCAGCGATTGCGGTTCCGGTGGGCAAGGAATGGTCACGGCCGAAGATCAAGTGATGTTTTATTTTAAATCATCTAAAAGATCTAACAACGGCACCGATGTTAATGCCGGTCAGATTCCGCAATTACTGTATCGTGTTGTCACACCCGAAAATCAAACATCGAACAGACAGAGAGATCAAATTGAACCGGTCTACGTTCTGAAGAGGGAATTCAGTAGAACCGTTACGAAGGAATGTTTCCAGTCCTTGATATCTCTCCTTCAGTGGAGCTGGAATACGTTGAAGGCGGCACTGGCCGACGCGGCCGTTCATATCGCGTCATCAACTCACGCGTTGCTCGAGATGGAGCGATTAGTATATATAAGTAAAGCTAGTCTAAGATTGCTCAGAACGTATACCAATGAAATTTATCCTAATCATGTTGTAAAGAAGAGCCCTCCCGAATCGGTGCGTCTAGCGGAATGTATAGGCGAAGTACGGGCATTACTGCGTCAAATCTTGTCCGATTCTTTGCCGATCGCTCTGAAGAGTAAAGGGAAGACACGATCTAACAAGAATTCCAGTAGTACTTTGGGAAATAAGATGACGAGCAGCATATTGGACGAATGTCATAAAACGTTTGTCGCTTGTTATCACGCGTTTTATCCTACTGCGTATCTCAAATGGACGTGCTTGTGCGAATTGTTATCGGAGATCGACAAAGAACAGGGTACAACTGCGAAGGATCGTCTCCTCTCCGCCGTGCTAGCCTCGTTGTGCAACTCGGCGATACGACTCAGGTGTACATTTCCAATTTTGAGCAACATTATGGACTGCAGCGATAGCGTAAAACGGCAGCTCAGCCCATCCGACAATGCCGGTCTGCTTATGATGAATTCCACGGAGACTCATCAATATCCGATTTTAGTCGAGCAAATCAGCTACAAGTCCCAAGTAGAAAGCGCTAATAAGGAAATTTTGAATTGGTCGTTCCGCGAAGTACTCGACAGACTACTGGACCTGATATTAATACCGGTCAAGAAAAGCCTTTGTAGAGAAAAGACGCAATCTCTGTCGGAATTGATTCTTCATTGCTGTTATCTATTGGCGCGAGTCATCGCCGAATTGGCCGCGCAATCGAGCGGAAACGAAGACGAACTGCAAGCGGCTTGCGGTAGGCTTATGTATACCACACCGTCGAGATTCACGAGGACAAATCAATCAAGATCGTGGAATACGGGTAATGGCTCTCCGGATGCTATCTGCTTTTCCGTTGACAAACCAGGCATCCTTATAGCTGGTGTTGGTATCTATGGAGGTGCAGGAGTATATGATTACGAATTGGAATTGTTAGATGATGTAAGTATAATATATCGATATTCTATTATTATTTCTGTATGCGTTCGTGCGAATTCTGCAGTGTATTTATTATTTTATTATAGCAAAATAACACTGGTAACGATCCATCACATACTCAGCGTTGGAGCAGCTTAGACTTCACAAGAGGCTCCTTTGGACCAGATGACTGTGTTAATGACATAGTAGAATTAAAATTTGACAAGCCAGTTCTTATAAAAGAGAATATCAAATATGCTATTAGATTACGGAATCGTGGAGGACGTACTAGTAATGGTGATGGCGGTTTAAGTGTTGTCAAAGGAGCGGATGGCACAACGTTTACCTTTACGGCTTGTTCCCTGAGTTTTAACGGTGCGTTTAAAACGTTGCACATGCTTACATTTGAAAAAAGATATATGGTATTATGTAATATACGAATTGTAATACGCTATGTTATTGCAGGCACAACACAAACTAGAGGTCAAATACCAAATATTTTATATTATTCGAATCCGCAAGATTCTGATGGGCAACACACGAATAAAGCTATGGCGGAAGTACAAGCAAGAAAATGTACCCTCGCCATGACCGCAACGATCATTCAACGGTCAAATGAAATTTTTTCTCTCGCGAGAGAAAGAGCAGAGGAAGTAATAGCCAATGAAGTCCTTGATAACGCGACTTTTGTAACGACTCTCTTGCCACTAGTAATGGCACATATTAGTCCCTTGGCTACATCAGATCCTAGAGTAAGTGACTTTAAAAACTTCTTCTATATAAACGTTTTAAATGACTCTTAAAGACAAGTGTGATAAAAGAAATATTTAATATAAATTTTTTTTCTATGTCTTTCAGAGCAGCGTGCAAATCCTTACCCTAATACAAGAGATGTTGCCACACATCGCAGCTCTAAATTTACTGTCTGCGATGGGAACATCTCAAATATCTCAAGATAGCGAAACTCAATCACACTTTGCTCCTCCAGTTACCACCAGTCATCATTATACTTGGCTAGAGAGTGAACATCCTTATAAACCGGCGACAGTGTCGTATTACAAAGTCACTTTTCCGGAAACAGTAAAATGGCTGACTGTCGAATTTACACCGGAGTGTGGAACATCGCAACCTGAGGACTATCTGCAGCTTTATATACCAAATATAATCCTCAATTCCTCCGCTGGGTAGATACAATACTTTCAAACTTCTATAACATATAAGCATATTGTATGCACTTATCTTTTATACTTATGTTTAATTTTTACTTTTACAGGACAGTTTTGAATCTTACGAGCGAAGATGCTCCTCTGTACTGGCCAGTATTGCATAAGTTGAGCAATGTTCAGAATCAATGGCCTCAAAACGCCGTTGTATTACCAGGTATGTTTATATCCAGCATTCACTAAAAGTACGTAACGCTATATAATTGTAATAAGTTATTAGTAAATTATTTGATACTGTGTTTAGGAAATGAAGTGGTGTTTTCTTTGGAAACCGCATCTGATTATATGAAAAATGAGAGCTCCGTTACATACGGCTTCAAATGCTTAGTTATCGGTTATGATTGGATAACGTCTGGCCATGGTCTGAAGAATTTGGAAATTGAATTATCCTTTCTTGGAGGAGCGTGTGCTGCAAGTCTCATGAAGAAAAATTTATTGTTACCTCCCGTATCCTGTAAGTAATATAATATGGTTGAATTTCTATTCCATATTAATAAGCCAATAAATATGAATACAAGTATCATGAATGTCGGTATATGCTCTTTAAAATATTATAACGCATGATGTATGATTATATTTCTAATTGGCTTGTTCTCGAAAAAAAATATTGGCTCGTCTCGAAAAAATGTGATTCCTTATTCTATTTTAATTGTGTAAAAAGTAATATAATTTCTCCTTATAAAAAACTGATCTACAATATTATAATTTTTAGCGGAAGAAGTAGAAGAGGACTTGGAATCGATGCAGGAAACGGCAAAGAGGATTTTCTCTGTACATTCGGCCTTACTCGGACGAGGATTCGCACTCGCGTCGCCTCCCACAGTTTCGCAGGCTCTCGACGGCGTCCTTCCGTACAGGTAAGTACCCAATATCAGTCTTGGCACTTTATAATTAAAAAAAGAAACTGTATTTTTAAAATGTAATTATTGATATGAGAAGTTTATCGATATTATATGTTATCGATATTATCGATATTATCGATATTATCGAGATTATCGAGATTATTGTTATCTATTATATTGCGCACATAGGAAATTTTATATTTTTTACTTACAATCAGTTATCAGTCTCTGGTGTATACGGTTTCTTTTTTTATTTTGAGAAAATGTTGTGATGGACGATATTTTATTTATTCGTCATGGTATTATAAATTATCTTGAATAAGGCCATGGCCAATAGGTCACAAAACCGTATAAAAATATCTGACGCGATATCTAATTACACACACAGTTGCATATTGTGTGTTCAGTAATATACGCGTAAACGCATAAGAGATATTTACGCGTAATTTCTGGTCAATTGGAATTTTAGTCGTTGCAATTATATAACTACAATAATTTGATTCGCTATTATCTTCAAAATGCGATAAATTAATTTTAATTAATTTTCGCGAATATATATTAAATACGTATACATACCAATTAAAGGAATATTAGCACGTGTGTGTATTTTCTTGGTTAGTCTTAATATGATTAGCCAATACGTTATTGGTATTCTCTTTATTGTATCTTTGATCATTCAATGCGAAACAAATTATATAGTCGGCAGCTGTCGTTATATATCACAGTCTCGCGATAATTATAACTATATATATATATATATATAACATTACAAACTGATTCTGTTCACCACAATGGTATAATTGCGCACGTATACACACATACATACCTGCGCATACAGTTTGCACATGTTGCGGCGTATTAAACTTCGATCTTTCGATACGCGGATGCTAATAAGACCTACCTTGGCGGTAATTCAAGGTATCGAGCATAAGAGGCACAAACAGTTTTCCGAGGCTCAATTCTGCTCTTTCATGCGCTCGAAAAGAGCGCAAAGAAACGTTGCTTGTCTCCGTCTTCAAGTGCTTCGAGTTGCTTGGGCCTTCTGTTTAATAAATCAACTCTGCCGTACGATATATTACAGTTTCTCTGATAAGCTTTATTTTACATCTTTTTCTGCAATTGGCGACGTGTCTTTTTATAATTATCAAAATATTAGTTCAATGTGTTCGCGATATACACGCCTCCTTTTAATTGAAAGGGGAAAAGGGATAAGAGGTTTATTTATTTTCATCATTATGATCTAGAAGTATGTTCGCTCATAATCAGGTCTTTTAAAAATGTTTTCGTTATACGTAGATTAAACGTGTCGAAGAATACGACGGGATGTACATTCGAAATAAGTTTTTTTTGTTTGATTTTACAAAATAACCTGTTTCGCTGAAATTTTCCACCATGTTACATTATTAACACGCGGCAAATTTTGCGGAACAATCTTAATGCTTTGATTACAGAGAAACCTACTTAAGATTAAGTGTAAATTATAATAACAGTAACAACAGTTTTTATTGCCAAGTTTTATAGCAAATGCTTGCTAAAAATAAATACATCGACATTGATAAAACAATGTAATAACGAGATAACAGAAGAATTTACAGTACGCGATGTAGATAAAAATTAACTCACTCTAATTTATTTCTAGCGAATTTCGCTTTTCTCGAAAGTGTATACGAAACAATGACGGATTTACATTTTCGGACATTTGTATTAATGCTAATTGCTCGAAGGTTTTTCCAACAAAAGTTTGATTTAAAAATATATAACGAGTATTTATATTTATTATTAACAAAGCGGCAGAAACTCTGTTTCAAAAAAATATAAGTTTTACTTCAATTAACGTAAGTCTATTATTTACAAATAACATTAACATATAAATTTTTTAAATTGAGAACAAAAATACACATAGTTTACGAAGCGATATGGTTAACTTGTAAATCCGTCACTGATATGAGATATGGGATATTTATTATCTTGGTAAATTGATCCTGCCGGTTTGTGTCCGTTAACTCGTTACATTACTGTCAATCTTCTCTATAAAAATGATAGTTTTGGAACGATTTTGATATGAAAACTTAGCGAAGAGTTCCATCCGTTCACTTTCTTCCTCCTTCGAGAGATCAGGTTTTCTATGGAGTGGACACGAATCGTGTGTAATGTCACTCCAGGAATGGCACAGCTGTCCGAGCAAGCAGTTATTCCATTTTTTTTTTGGTCCTTTGGTACCGTCATTTTCACTCCGACGCTCACTAATACGTAATTTTACGATAACCGCGCTATCGTTATCGATCGATGAACTTAAAGTAACGAGAAATGCGAAAGATCGGTCCAATCGCGTATTTTACGCAAGACAGCGAGTTTAGGATTTTCTCTACATGAGTTATACTCTTTTTATTCTCTTTCTTCTGCTTTCTAAGTCGCGTATCACTTCGTCATCTATGACACTGGCCCTCTCTTCTCTCTCTCTCTCTCTCTCTCTCTCTCTCTCTCTCTCTCTCTCTCTCGCTCGCTCTCTCTCTCTCTCTCTCTCTCTCTCTCTCTCTCTCTCGCGAAAGTTATTTAATGATAAACTTAACTAGCAGCGGTGACCGATCACCCGAATCCGCGTGACTCGTTCTGAAATTTTTTAATCGCCGCGGAGGAACGTGACCGCCTTCGAGAGAAAGGACGGTTCGAGGAATGGAAAGAACGCGCGACGGATAATCGGCGACCGCTCGTGATATGTGAATGGAAGCTTACGAACTGTATTGTACTAGAAGAAGAGAGATAATCGATTAAATTAAAAAAAATAAAATAAAATAAGAACATGACGCGGGGCGAAGGGGAGGGAGATGATGGGAATTCGGGGGGACTGCGTATTCGCTTTGCGTTCTATTATTCTCCAAGCAGCAACGATTTACACAGTATATATTCAAGTCCGAGGAGAATTTCCCTCTCGTCGGAAAAGGGTCCTTTTCTTCCCTCGTTCTCCGAATCGTTCACCGATCCAACTGTTTTTTTCCCGAACGTCACTGTTCCTCCACTGTGGCGCCGATCGCGCGCAGCGTCTCTCACAGCTTATACACTCGAAAGCGGCTCGACGTTTCCACCCACTCGAGTTCCTCTTCAACGGGAGCGACGATCGCGGGCCTGGCTGTCGAGCCGCCCGGGGCGTCTCGTTACAACTCGGTCGTAAGCGGCTCGGCCTTCTCGACGATCACGTGAAACTCCGTCTCCCGGTACAACCTGCCGTCCGGCACCACCATGGTTATCCTGCTGTCGACCGGTGTGCCGGACGTAGCCGCTTCTCTGCCGATCACCCCGTTCTTCTTGGAGACCACGTCGGGTGCGTTAGTGGGCACGCTGATCCACTTCTTCCTGTTGTTCCGTCGGCGCCTTCGGCAGCACCAGACGATGAGACACACGCTCGCCAACAGGGCGAGAACGGCACCTACGATAATTAGAATGAGAACGAGCATGGAACCGCCGAGCGAGCAGTGACGCGTCTCGTAGTCGACGAAGCTCGTCGGTACGCCGTCCAGTCCTCCGTCCAGGCATAGGAAGGTCTCCGGGGTCTCGTTGATGGGCTCCTGGGGCTGCGACAACGGGGGCGGCACAAGCGAGTTTTGTCTCACGTAGAACCGCGAGTAAACGCTCGTGTAATTGAGCACATTATTCTTCCATACGGGTAACATTTGGCAGTCACAGGCCTGCGCGATGAGTAGATTGTCGATTTCCGGTCGGAAACTCGCGCGATCAAACATGAGCGAGCCCTCCTCGAAGCTGCTCACACTGTTGTTCTTGAAGATGAGGCCGTGAACTAGCGACGACGACGACGACGACGACGACGACGACGACGACGACGACGACGACGACGACGACGACGATGATGACGATGACGACGATGACGATGACGATGACGATTGCGGCGGTGATCTGATCTCGCGATCCGCGCGAATACCCAGGAAAGCGCCCACGCCGATGCTACCGAAGGTATTGTTCTTGATGATGACGGCGCCACGTGCCGTTATGTCAAACGCCTCGCTCTCCAGACTCTCGATCGCACAGTTCTGTATCGCCACCGTGCGCGGGCTTTTCATGATAAAGGCGTTGCTCCTCACGATGCCCATTCTCACGCCGTCCAGCATGAACTTGTGGTAGACCTCGATGTCGTTCATGGTGCGGCTCGGCAACTGATCGCCGAAACTGCCGCCGATCACGTGTAGATAACCGACGTCGAATTTCTTGAAGGCTTGCGCCTCCGTCGTCTCGACGCGGCAGTTCTCGAGTCGCAGAGTGTCCGTGTGAATCAGATTGGCGAACGAGAAGGCACTCAGCTGACCGATCCGCACGTTCTCGAACGTGATCGCCTCGATGTCGCCGCGAAACACGAAGCTCGGCATCACGTCGATGCTGCTGTTCCGCACGGAGATCCGCGTGCGCGTGCTGTGCGATGACAGCTCGAAGCTCTGTCTGACCAAGGTCAGATTCGCCACATTAATCAGATCCACCGAACGTAGCCCGACCATCGAGGCCAGGCTCGAGTTCGCGAGTATCACGGACGAGCAATTGCTCACCATTATCCTGCTGGTGTGGGGACTCAGCCGTCTGTCTCCCTCCGTGGTCAGGATCAATTCCTGAAAGTTGAAACGACCTTTTATTTCGATATCACGATAACTCTATTTCTTATATTTATAGCTATATCTTTTTAGTTTTATAGCTAAATCTTTTCTACTTATCTATATAGAGAGAAGAGAGAGAGAGAGAGAGAGAGAGAGAGAGAGAGTAACTATCTTCAAATTTGTTCTATGAATATGTATCATATATATTATGTATATATAAGCGTGATCGATTATTATATATCGACTATATATATGTATCTTGGATCATTTTTGATCTAGAAATACAGACAAGAAGCACGAAAATACTTTAAAAATCAGGGCTTTTCAGTCGGGATAATGAGATTTTCTCGCCGGCAGATTAATTTTTGATATATTTCCCTCAAGGAGGAAGAATCATAGTAATTTGGTGCAACGCAATGTACCGACAGAGGGAAAGCCCTAATAGAGGTCGAATAGCCGTAATTGCAGGTCTAACTATCCTAATTATTCGCGCACAGTCTCGCTAATTACCGCGAATAATGTCGTTATCATAATCACGGAGGAAGGGCCGACAGCTTAATTTCATGACATATTTCTGTCTCGCGTTGGTCGCAGAAACTCACGTAACCTTTCCCTTTAATCAGACTCCCTCTTTTCCTATCGGTCGTTTACGCGAATTTACATCGAGCTGTATCGTCGGATTTTCCGCTCTGGCGCGTGTCGACACGTGTGTTTACTCTTGCATACAAATTACATAATTGCACGGGATTATCTGCTTTGCGCGCGCGCGCGTATATACGAACTCGTCACGTCTTGCGCACGTAAACGATTTCGAAACTCTTCGAATATCGAACGGAGACTGTTCTCTATATCCGTGCGGCGGATATAAAATCGGAAGGAGAAAAGCGATACGGATGACATTTGCGAAACTCGAAACGCATCGACCTACGATATTATTGGTTACGTTGCGATATATTTATTCGAGTTTGCCTCATTTATTCGTGACCGCCGCAACTTTCATTGCGACGTCGGAATGTCGCCCGATAAAGCTCTCGTCGACATGTAGCATGTGTACGTATATCGAACGAGAAACGCGCATCTCTTTGATTGCTACAAAGAGGCCGAGATATGCTTCGCTTGAGGCTAAGTGTGCTGCTCTTATTAATTATCGCGCTCTTCCGTCTAATCGATTCCGTTTAAGCGTTGCATTCCGAGATACATATATATAGCATTCGTTGATTTCGTAAGAATTCACGATTTCAAGACTAATACTAATCGTCATCATTATCTTTTAAATCGTTTTATCATGTCATATTAATATAACTTCTCCCTAAATAGTCGCTCTTTTCTAAGAAAAATGAAGAAATAAAACTAGAGGCACAATCTCTCTATGTAGTCGGATCGCGATGAAACAACGCGGAAAGATATGCGAGACAGAGTGTCTGTTGAATGGTAAAAATAGAGAATAGAAATAAAAAGAGACGCGACGCAGAGCGATGAAGAAGAGAGGAAGGGTCTTTATATTATTCTTTTTCAGACTCTGTCGTTCTTACGCATTAACGTCTTTTGCCCCATTCGTCCCTTCCTGCTTCTGTTCGAACTTCCTCTTTTGTTCTGGTCCCATTGTTCGCGGCTACTTTTGGACGCACGATGTCGAGCTGAGATTATTAACCGACGTATTACTTGTCTATCCGAAACGAAAATCTACTTTTATCGCTCGCACGTTTCGCCAGTAAAAATTTACCGGTGTTGGCCGGAGATTTATTTTTATTTTCAAAGTACTGAAACTCAAGTTTTATGCTTCTTCGTAGAACAATATTGTTCGGAAAAATGTGTCGACTTTTTTTAGTCCTGTATTATCTAAGGGAGACAGCGGAGAAATTATTAGCCTCAGAGACTTTTGAAAAAAAAAGAAAAAAAAAAAGAAAATTGTCCTCGGAAATTTAGTACGGAAAATTCGACATTACGTCTCCCGAGACGTTTGTATTCGAGAAATGTAATTGGTTCCTCGCGATAGCTTATCCATCGTAAATGCGTTCGACGTGCGCCACATAAAATTCATAAGTAGGTGGATAGGTTGCGGCAGAAATCGAATCGAATCGTAACTCTGCATGATTCCGATGGACACCTGAATTTTCTTTCACGAGAATTTTCTGCGCGTAAGAAAAAACGTGAGAAAAGCTCCGGAAAGTAGAAGCGACGACGTTTTTTTTTTTTTTCCTACGACCTTCAAACAACGCACCTTTATTCCGCTCATACTTTCTGCTTTAGTCACGCTTTTGCTCTCTCTTTCTCTTTCTCTCTCTCGTCTGCAATTTTTCTCTATAGATGCGGACTTTCTTCCTCTCGTGCTCTCTTGGAACATTTTCACGCGTCACGTCCAACTCCATGTTCTTTTTCGTGCGCCCGTCGATTACCAGGGAAACGATTCCCGCTGGGAATTAAACTCGAGGACGCGCGTTAGTTCGCCTCCCGAACTAGTTCTCCAGCTTTTTTTGCCCACCAGTTGTTCGCCGTGTGACATTTTCCCTGCTGCAAATTTGCGGGGTAATCTGCGTGATTTCGTCGAGCGATAATTCGAGAGAGATTGCGAGTGATCTAACGTCGATTATGGCAGTAATCGAACGTGCCTTACGTTCTTAATTGAACGGGAAAAGGTTCGAGGCAAAACCCGAGCCGTCGTTAGATAGACATTTTCCCGGACGAAAATGAAAATGAGATTGGCTTAATGAGATTGGATGGGATTAAGTTTATCGGGAAAACACGCGATTATGTCGGATCTTGTCGCATAGGAAAAAGAAAGAGAGCGAGAGAGAGAGAGAGAGAGAGAGAGAGAGAGAGAGAGAGAGAGAGAGAGAGAGAGAGAGAGAGAGAGAGAGAGAAACGAAGGAAACTCTCGACTCCGAGACCGGAAACGAGGCAACGAACGGAAAGTGGCATAGTGCCATGGAAATGGAAACGAAAGCTCTTTTACGATCCATAAAGAATTTATGTGTAACAATTTTACTCGTAGCAGCGCCAATTTCTTTCGCGAAAGTCTTCCGCGTTTCGGAAATCCTTGGAAAATTCTTTACTCGCGCATTCCTATCCGCGCTTAATAACTCCAAGTACGAGAAAATGATCTCTTCGATTAGCTTCGATCAATTATTTGACATTGATGTTAGTTAATTGCGACAGATTCTGTCGTTGATACGCGATAATTGCATTTTAATTAGCACTCCGCACGAGGGCAACGGTTCGATTTACCGTCGATATAAATGTTTAAAATGAAGTATCTTTACACAAGCAGACAGAGTACTTGATCAATTTCCTCTCGCACACACACACACACACACACACACACACACACACAATCGTGGCTTATATTACTATTGGCTTATTATTAGCAAAGTGATCGCGCGGTGCTATTCCGGAGAGCGATTGTTGCCGTTTACTTAACCGTGCATTTTTATCCGCGGCAATTTTCTTTGCACGAGCGCACATGGAGACCTTCGTAGCACCGTTTTTCCATTTTCCGAGTATTTTCATAACCGCGCGCCTCTTTCCCGTAAGTGGCATCCTAACGTTTCCAACAGTACTTCTTACGGCCGTTACTTTTACACCCCTGACCGGGGCCGCTCTCTTTCCTTCGTCGTTTCGTGTCTTATTCCGCCGTCTCGCTTATTACGGCCAAGCGAGTGAGTTTAAAGTCGCGTTCACTAAAAGGCTCTTTCAATTATTTACGCTCGTCTTCAATTATTCAGTTTGCGACCAAAGACTTCGTACCTCTTCTTTCCTTTCCCCCTCCTTCTGCCCCCCCCCCTCCCCCCTCATGTTGGCGGGAGATTTATCGTTTGTCCCTAGTTGTTACACAAAGTGTTTAAATCAGCGACAACACATGAATTAATTGCGATTATTAATAATAAACTTGGTATTTTATTAAAATCTCTGCATCTCTGTTTTTCGTTATATCTAGTCTATTGATGTCTATATTTAGAAAATATTTTTCCTAAGATTTTTTAAAGTGTTTTAAAGTTTTTCTAAATCATAATCTCTGCGAAAATATTTTCGCCAAAAATATATTAATCGCACGATTATTAACTATAAATTTGACAAACTTGATATTTTATAAAACGTATTTTTTATTATGCGTACTGTTACTTGCAATTGTGTGAAATGTCTTCTTAAAAGTTTGTAAAGTTTTTATATAATTTACTCATTATTATTCTGTGGAAGTTATTACCATAACTATTTTGCATTTTAAAGAAATAACGATACAAAAAAAATTTAGATTTATAAATGTTCGTGATTATAAATTTCGATCACATTAAAATATTAATTAACGTTAAAATCTTAATGTTCAAAATTCCGTTTTTATCGTATTTCCTCTCGTGTACTCTCCGTTTTATTATAATTATGAGTTTACTTTACACACGTGACATATCATCGATGATGAATGGGCAGCGCGTTCTCGACCAATTAGCCAGGCAACAGATTCAATCCCGTTTCGAGCGATTTATATCCCTTATCTGTTAGTACGCCACTTCTTTCTTATATAATCCATGTTATATCTTTCGCTCGATGATAAAGTCCTCATGATTCCACTTTTTGCTCGTTCGTCTGCACGCGAGTACAAGGTCGTCAAAACTGTCATGCGTATCAGGAACATATGCACATGCGACATCAATAGATGACATAGCTTCTCGTGATGACGTAAAGCCCGTTCGCTCGCCGCGCTCCTCTCCTTCCGGCGGTCGTTTCGTCACGCGCTCCGATTTTACGGATCGAATTTACGGAGTATTGTCGGACAAAAAAGAAATCCGTTTCATCGCGGACAATAATGATCCGCTCGAGAGGACACGCGGTAACATTATCCTCTTTCTCGCGTTTGGGATTCGCGCAATTAAAACGCGACGTCGTTGCATCGCGAAATATTTGGCCGCGCTTTGGAGCGACGTTCCCGATTAAATTTCCGCCACCCTGATACACTCCACCCACCTCCGCGCGCGGTGAATACGAGACTCGTTTACGTTATCCCGGTATGCGCTACCCCGGTGCCGGAATTATTCCCGCGTGTGAAATTGATAAAATCTCAGGAATTTTAAATCAAATAACGCGAGAGGGACTTTAATTGTAGTAACGGGGCTGATTGTTTTATCTCGTCCTGTAATCGTCGAGCGTGATATATATTCACGCAGGCATCCCTCTCTCCGAATCGCATTCATTACTTTCTTATCGTACTGCCGAGTGCGCTCTGCACTCTTTATCGCGACGGAAAAAGACGGAAGTCGGAAGGAGCAATGTTCGCGGGAGGAACGGAAACTTTCGCGAAGTCGAATTTCAAACTCTCATCACCGCGAGAGAAATATGAGAGAGAGAGAGAGAGAGAGAGAGAGAGAGAGAGACAGAGACAGAATTTCCAAATTTATTCAATAAATTCAGGCAGCGGTGGCGCAAAAAGCGATAGTACTCGCGTTACCGCGTTGTAGACGCTCCGCTCGCGCTATTCGATTCGAAAACCGACGACTTCCGGTTTTGGCGCGTCACGATCCTCCAAGTTCCCACCCGGACTTCGCTCGTTTATCGCGATATCGTGTCGCGATTATGAATCATTCGTGCTTGTTACGGCTGCATGTAGACGCTCTTCGTCTATCCTTTAATATCGCGGATGGCCGGAAGTGTCGGGGAAACGCGCTCGCGTTTCCACAAGAGAAACGGAACGTAGCAGCTCGCGTGATCGCGGATCGCCGAGGGAGAACGCTCGCCCATTTTTTTCCCCGCTCGAGAAGAAGGGGTGCGTGGCCGCCGGGGGATAAAAACGAAACATTTACGAGGGGATGGAGGCGGATCGACGGATCTCCATCCTTTTTCGCGCACCTATCTACCTGCCTGCCTGCCCTTCTCGCCCGCGCGCGACCCTACCGATTTGCGTAAACACACATTAATTTATGGGGGTGGAGGTTCCCATTCCTCCGTCGCGGTTGGCACCCTCGCGATTTACGAGAACCTCCCGCCGGGAGATTGGCCGGGAGATTAGAGAGGCTCGTCCTGATCGTTCTCCTTCCCTCTCCCTGTCTCTCTCCCTTTTTCCTCTCTCTCTCTCTCTCTCTCCTCGGCAATTCCAGTGTTGTCCTCGCTCCGTTATATCGAAGCCGCTCGAAGGAACTCTCAGGACTAGCGCGATTATTACTTTATCTCGATCTTTGTTGCCGTCGCAACCTCGGGCGATACGGGGGCGCCGAAGACGTCACATCGAGATCGCGAGGAAACATTTTCTCTCCCTTTTCTCGTGTCTTTTTTTTTCGCCCCCCTTTCCTGTCCTCTCTCTCTCTCTCTCGGTCGCGGGAGAGATCGGGTTTTATGATTTCGCCGTCGCACCAAGCTATCCGCGGGTACCCGCCTCTTTATCTCTCCGTCGGGTAATTCGCAAATGGAATAACGTTCCCCTGCGGGACAAAAGACTGCCAGACAGAGCCCCGTGTCGCATTGTCTGAGATTTTTCGTGCGATAGCGATAGCTAATCCCGCTGCGGTTCACGAATTCGTTGTTGAGAGAGCGTACGCGCCCTTCTATCGTCATTCACCGGATCGTTCTAATCATTTCAAGTGGAAAGTGGCAGTAAGAAAGATCGGGGACGAAGATCGCGGGGACTCTCACCGAAACGAAATCTGAATGAAAATAGCAGAGTTAACCTTGGAAACCCGATTCTGAGATCTCTCGAACAACTCTACTGAAAAAGAAATGCCTGCAAAAAATTGCGGCTTTACATAAAAATCACGAAGAAATGTTTTTCAGAAATTTATTTATATCATCGGTTTTTCTCTTTTCCCGTGTAAACAAGAGAGATATATAAAAATATGAGCATAGCGTACATAAAATGAAGTAGACGCGAATATTATAATTAAAAAATCCGTTTACATAGAAAATAATTACTTTTTTTTTTCAGAAGGTAATAATTACTTTTTTTATGGCCGTGGTGTTATTTTCTCTCTCCACCATAATTATAAGTATGATATATGTATTTAAAATGTGTGTGCGAGGTCACTGGTATGAATCCAAGGATCGGGTTACATCTTTTCGTTCGCGTTGAACAGAGAGTCGGGTTCCGAGTTAAATACGATAAGCTGTCTCAGGCATACGAGAAGAGAAAATATACTTTCTTGTCTCTCCGGAGCCGGAAGATACGGAGCCTAGATCTACAGTTACCGATAGCGTGAGCGATTTTTTCGCTCGCTATCTTTCCTCGACCTCCTCGCGGTATCGTGCTGAGAGAGATTCAATCGAAAATCGATTCTAACGCGAATGCTTATCGGGTTTGTGGCGAACCTACCTCTCCCTCCTCCTTGCAGTCGCAGGTCAACCGGCCGTAGTGGTCGCAGGAACAGGGCGGGTAGTCGCACCTGCTGGTGGAGTTGGTCAGGACGCCCTTGAGTAAGCTGCTCCAAAACAGTCCTAAGATCGCGCTGCCTAACACATATCTCGTCGCTCCCATTTTGCGCCTCTCGCTCGCTCCCTCGCCCCCGCTTCTCTCTCCTTCTGCCATACGCTCAAAGGGTTTCCTCTTCTTCGCCTTTATCACCGGCTGTTTTATGCCGAGCTGGCGCCAGGCAATAATTCCGCGTCGAGTCGACCGCGAGGTCGTCTCGACATGTCTCTTTGCCGCTTTAAATGCCGCGTCGAGAATCGAATTCGGTGAGATTTCTTTCAATTGACGCCCCGCGATTGCGTTAACTCAGTGTCCGATTAAATCGTCGCCTGTGACTAATCCCGTTTGCACCAAGGAAAGCTATCTCGACCTTGTCGCGACACGTGACACACACGCCATGCAATATTACGTGATTCTGCACCCGGTTATAATCTGCGCTCCGTCTCTTGCTGAATTCATGCTTGTCGACGACGACGACGACGATGTCCGACATAAGATATCCTCTCGAAGCTCATTCGAATCGCCGATTCGTAGAATCGTCTTCTACTACGACATTCGTCCCGACGCTTCTTCGTTTCTTCCCTGGAACGATGGCGCGATCCAATTTTGTCGGTGACAGCGTACAACGTTCTCCAACATCGCACCAGAATTCTTCCTCTCCTCGATCTTAGATCCTTCGGAAACGATCGTCCGTCTGTAAGGATAGAGACATTAGGAAATCTCGCGGTTCTCACGTATTTTCTCTCTAGCGTGAAATTTCTTTCTCCTCCCTCAAAACTTTTCGAATGTATCGATATGTATATCGACAACTTTTGTATTTTCGCAGAAAATATGTTTCTTGTATATTTAATAATTGTTTTTGATATATCATGATTTATAATTTTATGTTATAAAATAATCTTTCGACTTTTTCTTTTGATTAAACTTATCTTGAATCTTTTCACTGAACACTGCGGAAATTAGAGTTCACGATTTATCCGAAAAGATATGACATGTCGCTCGATGATATCGAACAATAACGTTTTTCTTTACTTCTTTCAAGGTGATAAGTACTATGTTGCGTTATCACGCTCGATCGTACAGAAACGACGAACCGTTGAAAGTGTCACGCGATATATTTCTGTACTGTAAATGACAGCATCGCAATATCCGATGATGATAATCCGCGATCTGCCTTTCAGCTACTCTCCCACTGTGTATCGTTGCGTGACTAATCGCGCCTACATTCTTGCGTTATCAAAATGCTCTCGCTCGATATGACGTGGTTCTGTTTATCGTACAAATATGTCAACTGCCGTTACTGTAAACTTTTCGTGTTGGCGTTCCGCGAAAGCGCTTCTCGGTTATTCACGATCGTTTCGCAACGTAACGAGAAGAAGTAATCTTATTTGCTGGTTCTTTAACTTCAAACTTAAAGTTAAAGAAGCAATTTTAAATTTATGTTTAAAGAAAAATAACACATAAGCGACAACAAATTTAAAATTGACATTATTTTTTTGAGATACATTAAAATAAATCAAAAGATAACTGCGATGAGGTAAATTGAAGAAAAGATACAAAAATATAATTTGAATCTTAAAATCTTAAAAATGCATTTTAACTCTTGTTCTTAAATAAGAAACGACAAGTCAGTATACAAGTGAGAGAGTCAAAGACTTTCTGCATTTTGGGGTATATTATCAAGTTCAGAATTTATCGTCAAATATTAATGTTTGCCTAATTTGACCCTTGCACTGCGATGATAACAGATACAATATTATTTCATCTCAAAGTCTTTAATATAAAGCGAGATTTCCATCAGCAAATAGTGCTTATAACTTAGGAAACTGCTGCCATAGAGATGATCAACGAAATGTATCTTCATTTTTCGGTGAGATAAAGTTTGGTCTATTCGGATAGTAACAAAAAAGTGAAATGGCACACGATAGAAGCGGGCGGGATCGATAGACGTGAAAAGAGCGTCGTGAATGAAAGGCAGTATCACTCAAAGGATTTGAGAAGAATTTCCCTTTACGATCGAGTCTTTCCAACGACGAAATTTCTTCCGGTCTTCCGTTTTTCAGTCTCCTTCTCGGCTTTTCGTTCTACTTTTAGTAGCAATAAAGAAATACCTCACTATTAACGCCTGACGCTTTTACTAAGCTAATTGCTCGTTGGATTAATTAGAATAATTACGAGGAATTGAAGACTCTTAACGATAAGCTTGGTAAAAATTACAATTTGGTTTTTTGTTGAGCGTTAAAAATGTTTACAATTTTTAAGTTTTCAACATTTGTCTCGATTGTATTTTCATTTATGTTATCCTATTAATTTATGAATAATTGTATTCTAAATTAAATTATATTAAAAAATGATATATTTTCTTTACATTTTTCATAAAAATTTGTATACTAGTTCTTTTGCCACGTATGGAATTAATTCTCGCTACGCTTGTTATCGTCGTTGGTCTTCGATAACAGAGATAATCTCGTATGTAGTTTCAATCTGTAAATCATTCTCAATTAACGTATAGTTGTTACGCAACGATCGATGAAGATTAATTAATCGGTTTCGGGTCACACTGGACGTCGGTTTCCCTGGTATTGCAACGAACAAGCGAAACACGGTGGAGAAATGGAATGAAAAAGTGCACACGTTGCAAAAAAAAAAAAAAAAAAAGGAGAACCGCGAAAACGAGTAGTTCGATAACGGAATCGACGGACGAGCGAGGAGAAGGCGAGAGCAACGTGAATGCGAATTATTCTCGGCGATGGATCCGCGCGGTCGGACGATCGAACGTTTCGGTCCGTCTGATTTACACACCTCATTAATGGATATTCATGTATCAGTCCGAGAAGACTCGAGACCGGACAATCGGAGAGAACGGTCTCCGCGTATTTATCGTTGCAGAAACAACTGGCCTGAAATGGATGAATGGCGCGATCCCTCCATCTCTCCCTCGCCTCTTCGACACGCGACACGGGACGATAAGTAAGGTGCGAGGTGAGGTACGTGTAGGAGTAAATCGTTTCCGATTACATGACTCTTCCTCTACGTAATACCACGTCGATTCACCGACGGCACATATATATATATATATATATATATACGATATATAGGTGTGTATGTATAATACACACGCGGGGCGAATCGTTCAACTTCTCGCGCCTCCGTTGGAATATTGTATGCGATTCCTCGCTGCTGCACGCAATTTGAGGAAAGATGGAGAGAAGGAGCGATCCTTCGCTCGAGCAGTTCACCCAACCAACACCTCCCCGTTTCGATACATTTCGCCTTTATTCCTTCGGCAACGTCTTATCTTCCTATCCGCCTTTATCGCCGCGACTTGTAGGAATTGTCCGCACCCTCCCGAGAAAGCATTCGCAGTTTCCAGACGACGATAACGATAAACGAGGCCGGCTCGGAGGGAGAAATGACGGAGAAGAACCGATTCACCTTCTTAGTACGTTTTGGGTGGAGGGGAATAATTTTTTCCTACTCGTGGATTAAGGTCGGATTTCGGGACTACGAACCGCGAGACAAGGGCTAATCCGGCGATAATTTGACAAAAATCTGGGGGAGGGAGGTGTTTCTACATTCTCAATTTATCAGCAAATATTGAAGAAATAATGCTCAACTCTTAAATCTAATGCTCATCTCTCAATTAAAGATTATTTTGCCTATTAATAATATTCGTTGAGGATATTATAAATTGTAGAATTAATATATATAGTTTGCTAAACAGTTTAAAAGCTACAATAATAATCCGATAGCAGAATGTTTATCTGATTATAATGAGGAAATACTCGAATCGAGTTTCATCGGTAGTGTGACCTGTTCCAATCATTTGCGTATTAAAATGATGCGATTTGAATAAAGTCGACCATCATTAGAGGCGCGCATGACGTGCCTGACGAATTAATGCGGTATTATAAGGGGAGAGACGGGAGGGAATAATGCATATAGCGTTCTCTCGGTCTATGTAGCATCGATTATTGATAAACTCCTCTTCAGGTATCGCGTTTAGCTAATTCAACAGAAACGTGGAAGTGTATTTCGTGTATGGTATGACCGCATTTTAGTCGCAATTTCGGAGCGTGCTACACGCCTGTATTTGAAAGTTTTATCGAAACTCCGAAATCACCGATCCCACTTCACCGCACTTTTATTCCGACGAGCAACGATGTCTGTTTTTCGCGCGATTTTTCACCCGTAATCAAAAGTAGAATAGTTGCATCTGGAAATGCCAATACTAGTTGCATATATATCACTTCTGTATGTAATTGTTTTGCACAATTGTTATTCGCATTGACAATCAAGTTATTATTCGTTGGCTTATAAATATTTGCGTTTCGCAATATTATAATAATTTAGAATAATCAATCGAAAGTATTTTTTATTTAGCGATAAATATGAATTATGTTTCTCCTAGCTAGTTATTCATGACCGATTAGCTATTCATGCATCCGATTGCGTCGCGTCGTTTCGAATGCAGCTGCAGATCTCGCGGTTTGCGCCGGCCAAACGTTTACGATGACGGCCAGGATCGAATCGTCGGTTGACGCGCGTGAAAAATAAAATCACGTATGTCAAGCGATACGGCAGTAACGATCCGACGATTCTGTTTGAATAGAACGCAGAGTTTGAACAGAGAGGCGAGTCTCACGCGCGCGCGCCTGCTCATTTCCATGTTTGTTACGATAACGAATGTGTGCGGTGCGCTTTTCGCTAGGCGAAATGAAAAATCACAATATCGGTTTTGTCCGTTATCGATAGCACGTTTTTAATGCGACACACGACACTTGGTATCGGCATCGAGTCGTTCGACGATAACCTACATTAGAGAGAACGTGCTCGACCGCCTTTTCTAAACGACACATTTTTCTTCGTGCCTTCCTCGTCCCTTCTCCTCCGCCCTCCCCCTCCTTTTCCCCCTTTTCTTCCCACCCTCTTTCCACCGAGCAATCCGTCGCGTAATGAAAAGACTTTACGCTCGTCAACTTGGAAGATAAATTCTTGTTCGATTACCGATCTCGCGCTGGTATAATAATAACGATACTTGAGAAATTGATTTATTAAAAAGTGCTGCTGAAAGCGAGCAATTTATCATATTGTAATCTTCCATATCGTACATATCCGAGAAAAGTTATCGGCCAATTTTTTGGATTAGAAATAGAAATGTCAATGAGGGTATTTTCGATGTTCGATTGGAAAATTGGATCTAAATGTATAGTGTTATTGTTAGAAGTGTCAGAGAGAGGGAGGGCGATATAAATTATTTGATTAATTGCGTAACTGTGGAAATCAATAATTTTCTCCCCCTTGTAATCGCAATATATTCGCGCATACAAGCAACTTTCTTAGGCGGCTCGATTCTTCCCATCGGAGATTGCAATATCTTTCGACGTCTCGGTTTAATCCGGGTTGCGGTGCATAAATTCGCGCCGCTGCGGCCCTGCACCCCGTAACTCAAGTAACGTTATGCATGCAACACGCAGAGAGCAACGCCGGGCGGAATGTTTAGTCTCGCGGCATTGTTTTCAATTTCGAGATAACAGCAGGCGAGAAGGGCAAGCCCAGCGCCGAGAGTACTTCAGCATTGTTACATCGCGGGAAACCCTCAGAGAGATGCGAGTAGAAATTTCTCCTTTTCAGAATTTCTCGCGGTACGGTTCGTGAAATTAGTCCGATATACCGAAATACGTCCACCGAAATCGATCACACTCGATCGTTGCAAAAAGTTTGGCGCGACGCGCATTCCTCACCGGATCGGATCAATATTTCACTCGTCGCGTGACAAGTTCAATACGCGCGAGAATTTTTTTTCGAGGAAATTTATTAATAATGAAAAATATTTTTTTTTTTTTTTCGCGTGCCCCGAAGTTTACAAATTCTTCACATACATTCCGCGTGTATGTATATTCCGCGTACGTGTCGTTCTGGATTTCTCTGATAAGCGATCGGCGCATCTGCTACGCATTTTGTACGACAAACGTGACCGTCGCTCTTATTCGCGTGACGCGACAATTGATGCGTCTTCTGCGGCGGCGATTCTTTCCTCGAGGGCAGGGCAGAAGTCAGTGGTGAGAAACGAGCGATTAATCGACCCTACAGCTGGCGCGGGATTGTAAGAGATAGCACGCCCGCATCATACCACGTGGGAAATCAAGTATTACGGTCTCGCGATGATCCATCCGACCGAGCCTCTCTCGAGCGCGCGATCGCATGGAATAAACTCCGGCTGTCGCTAAGAAGGAATTTCTCCTCTGGAACGCCGCGCGATGACGACGACGCTGGTGGTCTGGTCGACCGATGGTCGGCCGATCGACCTTACGGTTCAATGCCAATGGACCGAGCCGTGTTTTATTTTACGATCTGTCAAACGAGCGCGTTATACGGTCTCCGTATACTCTCGGCAGCGAAGAAGCTGCGTATATAATATTCCGATGCGTGATATGCCGATCGCGTTACGTAACGATTGAGAGGATGCGTTCGCGTGCCACGCCGACGATCCTTCTACATTCGGGAATGCATTTTGCATATTCGAGAAGCGCTACCGCGTTGAACGAATCGACACAAGTATTGATGACTGAAGATCGAGGTTAATGATGTATTATTATGTATACTGTCGTACGCCGGTGCTCGAAGGCTCTCATACCAAGGATCCTGAACGTCTTCGTTTAGATTTTTATAAAAATTGGAGTATCGCTATTAGAGTGTATCAGCTGATTACATATTTCTCTAGGTTTGGCTCTTTTTTTTATCATCAGATTCGTCACTCGCGGCGGTATCGGTATCGGTATCGGCACAAGAACACTCCCGTTAAGTTTTGCCTCGCGAATAGGAACGTTCGCGATGAGATGCACGGCAGAGATTCGGCTTTATGTACCTTAATCCTATGTCCGAGTGAACCAGCGACGCGTCGTCGCCGACGCGCCAACAGCGACTGGCCGCCTTTCGAATTCGCGGCTGGTTTGCACCTCGGCGACGGTTATCACACGACACGAGTGTACCTTCCCTCTCTCTCTCTCTCTCTCTCTCTTCCTCTTCTCCTACGCTTGCTCCCTCCTGTTGGAGCAAAACGCATCCCCACCGATCTCGACAAACTTCCCTCCCTCGACCGGCACTCAGTGTGATCTCCGCTGCGTTGCGGCGCATCTCGTTCTTGTTCTCCTCGTCCCGTATCTCCGTCCTTTTTGCGCAAAAATTCTAACGCCTTTTTAATCAGTGTCTTTAATCTTTAAATTTCGCTTCGCGTACGTTATATGTTAATTTCGTATCATTATTTCAAGCAATCACGATTATTTGCGTTCCGTCGCATATTCCACGGTTATTTTTTTTTAAACAGTTGTTCGCGTTGTATCTTTTATTTATAATGAATAGTTTATTGCATTTTCCTTTCTCTGTATCTATCTCATTTTTCTCATATTATTTTACTTATTTTATCGAATAGCATGTTACATTTTTTAAAGAATGCGCAATAAACTCTAGTTCTTTTTCCTGGATAAGAAAAAGAGTCGGAAATTTACATTTTCTTGATTAGCCAAGACTTTTCGTTAATCTTTTCGTTATCTCTCGTGAATATCTAAAGTAATAGATATTTATCGTTTCATTGTTTTCATCGCAGTCGGCATGTCATTGAAACAATGTATTAATTAGTAAAAAAAATTATGAACACTTTTTATTGCATCTGTCTTTTTTTCTTATCTCGCTAGGTATCTACCGTGCGACCCTATTCGACTCTCTTTCGCCGTCTTACACATCTTATACTGCAAACTTCTTATCAGTCATGACCGATAAAGCGTGGCTGATAAGGCCGTTAAGTCTCGGCGCTTTTGCTGTTACGATCTTTCTTTCTTAATGGCGAAGAATTTATATTTACTATCAGCCATCACAGGGAGAAAGCGTGGCAATATTTTAATCTATTACAGCCGAAAGATTTCCCGTTGTGGGGAGAAATATTTTATTTGATGAGAAATCTCTTTCTCTCTCTTAAATTTTTTCTTGTTAATCGAAATTTTATTTTCTACACCTCGACCGTTCGTGTTTTGTAGAAAAATGTAAGTTTCGTTCATGTATTGTCATGTAGTTGATATCAGATCGGAGGAAGGTGAGATATTTAAATAAAGTCTGAAACGGAGTTTGAAAAGCTAATAACTGCTTTGAATTATCCAGGTTGACAACTCGTGATAAATTGCTTCTGATAAAAGCGTACAACCGTTTCGTATATTTTGATGTTCATTTCTCCTCTTGCATTTCGTAAATCTTAATGGCGTTTAAAAATTTATAGGTTCCAAGACACGCTGCCATTTCTCGATGAATTTTTAGCGATATTGTTATAAACTCGAAATTTTTGTTGTATATGTTTACAAATTCCGATTGCTTTCTCTCTGAGTTATTACTTTGTATCAAGAAAACGATCGTGTTTTCTCTTATACAAATCGCGGCACAAAACTTCAACAAGAAAAATATCAACAACGTTGTTTTACCTTCTTTTTTAGTTACTCGCGTCTAAAAATTGATTTCACCATTTGCTTTTCTGACAAGATGTCACGGCTGACATTACAACGTTCTAAAACGACGGTCTTCAACGAACGTTATTGCCGCTGTTATACCGATGATATTTTGACACGGATTTTCAGGACATTGAATTTCTATCCGGGATCGATCTGCTTCAAAAGTCTTGTAAAGCAGGAGCTTTACAAAGAAAAATACAGGCAGAGCACACGCGACACGCCATTCATTTTCGTGAGTAATAGTACGACGATTCGCGTTTCGTAACTCGATAACGACGATTTTTCACCATCAATTTTATGCCATAATCTCAAAGGCGCACCGTGTCGAGATCGATAATTTTATATCGATAATTTTATATCGTAGCGCGAAAATATTTCAGAATTGATATGGCTACTGTATTTATTTCAATTTTCGGATTTATCTTTGCAAGGCTTTTTTCCCGTTTTTCTAAAGTTATATTCCTGATACATCGGGGAACGACAAACGATGAGCTTTGAATTTAAGAGAGAGAAAATGAACGTGTAAATTTATTTATGAAATGAATTATTATTCCGACCGACGCGAGTAACTTAATGAATGTGTACGCATCGACGATAAGAATGATAACGCTCTTAAAATTCAGGTCATGAATGTATATAATAATTGAAATATATAACTGACAATGAGTTTGTTCTGGAATCATATATAACTTCGATTAATTCAAGTTTCGATGCAGGATATTCCCCGTGTTTGTTCGTAACAATAGAGAACTGGGATAATTAACTACTATATCACGAAAGATCAACGTTCATAGAAGATCATGAATATTATGTTGGTTCCATGTTCCATGTAACGTTACCGTTCTCATCGTCAATGTACGTGTATAACATTCATTGAATTATGCGTGTTTGCGAATTTCGTTTAGCGTGACAAGCGTGCTTGCTCAACTTGCCATTCATAGCTCGCAAGTCATCGCAAGCTTATCGCTCGCTAATTGTGCACGCAGCCTTACACTTGTACATACCTGATTCCGTCTCTCCCTGTGCGCGAGGCCATGTCGCGACATTATGTTGCGTCGCTGAAACCTCGGACCGAAATCTCACGCGAGGGATCGCGCGGATCAACTTTTCACCTTCAAGTTCGTGGGGAGACCCTGGACGGCGACCAGCCGATAAGAAACGTATTTCGATGATCGATTTGTCGCAACGCCCGCACGTTCTCTGTCCATTTCCTTCAACCATCGACGTGCTCTCTCTCTCTCTCTCTCTCTCTCTCTCTCTCTCTCTCTCTCTCCCCCCTCCCTCCCCCTCCCCCTCCCCCTCCCCCTCTCAGTACAGTCAGAGGTCATATCGCACGAGTAAAATATCGAGAAGCTTGCGATCTGACTGTTGTTCAAGATTAATCGTGACTGTGGCCACTCTCGATAGGTTTTCCAATTTCGATATGACGTTGAAAAAGTGACCCCCTTCTCGCGAGGACGATCGGAAATGCACGCTCGCGCAGGCGCGAACGAAGAGTATTAAGTATTCTAAATTGATATCACATGCTCACCGATATCAATCTCGATTGATTATCAACCTGTCGTTTTTCGTATGACGCATTACTGATACTATACGCGATCGCGCCGTTAATTTTTTGTTTCACCCGAACAGGTGATTAATTGCCGGTAGATGTACAAGGCCTGACCTACTTACAACGATGGATAAGTCTTTACGTGTCCAAAACTATTTCTATAACTAGTCCCACGTGAACACAAAATGTAATTTTATAACGTGAATTGTAATTTTTCTATTGGATATATTATTGAATATATTATAAATAATAATATTATTTAATTAATATCATTATTAATAATTTATTTTTTATTAGAAATTATGAATGTTTGCCTCAATCTTTCTCTTTGATTTTCGAAGATTGATGTTATGACTTTGCCATCTCAAATATGGAGGGCTCATTGATAGTTAAAAACCGATTTTATTCATATTTTATTTATATTTATTAATGTTTCTTGTGACTTATGTATTTTATATATTTTTGTGTCGCGGAATCATTGAAAATGCATTTGCCTACAGGATTTGTATTTCCGGAGAAATGCTTTCGCCAAGATATGAATGTGCTTTTTTGATATTCATGTTAACGACTTTTTCCTGAAATGTTTCAAACATTCGTGCGTTTTATACGAGCTTTTCTTGAAAAAAAAAGATGAGCCTGCCATATACCATTCGTGAGTTCGACGAAGAAATGACTTTTTGCAATTTTCTGGTATCTCCCGAGGAGGAGATGAGAAAATGCGGGATGCACCTTGTCAAACGGAGCTCGCTCGCTCAGTACTCTGGAATATACCTGGGAATTTATTTTACCGCGCAGTGAAAACAAAAGTAGTGTACACACATCTATCGCCAAATGGGAAAACGGTGCGACGACAAAAGGGATTACGCGTGAACATTACATCGTTACGTATGTACGCATGTCAAATGTAGAGACCGGAGTCGAGCGAAATTTTATCTCAATAAATAACTAAACGGAGAAACATTTATTTGTGTTTCGTGCGAACACGTCCTTTGAAACAAGAATTTATTCGAATAATTAGAAAAATATATATTTGTATTAAAATCTTTTTCATTATTATTATTTTGATTGGAAATAAATTGCGGGTGAAAGAATAAACTTCTGCTTCGTTAACTCGGCTCAAACGCTCTCCGTTCGGTCAATTATTCGACATTGTTATTTTAGCTTTCACGGAGGAAGAGCGCGGAAGCATTAATTATTCACATGTCAGTAGTTTGCTCGAAAATAGCTTCGGATCAGCTGACGCGAAACAAGAAATCCCATTAAGAGTGCGAAAGGTTAAAGTGAACGATATTTATGTTCGAAGTCAAAGATAGGGAGATCCCCGGCTTAGTAGCCCGGATGAGAAGGAGATCCGCGTCCAAGCGAACATGCCGAGGGGGATAAATCGAATCGCGCGCAGCGCGTACCTAAGAAAGGTAATCGTTGTCGAGGATGGTTGCCGACCGCAACCGGGCACGGTTGAAACTGGAGAAATTCCGAAACCAGAAATTCCGGAGCTCGATAACACCAACGGGACCATAAATGTAGCGTTTCGGAACGACGTGCGCCGGCAGCTCTCGGCCGCGATATATACCGCTGTTTCCCACCGGAAGTTATAATTGTTTGCCGAGTTTCCATGGTGCTCGTTGCCCCGGGGGAGAGCAACGTTGTATCTGACTCCACTCTTCCTAGTGTTTTCGATAGAGAGAGAGAGAGAGAGAGAGAGAGGGAGGGAGGGAGAGAGAGAGAGAGAGACGGAGATGTTGCTTGACTTTGTGTATGCGTGTTACTGATGTTATGATATTTGCGTCCGTATGCAGCTGCTGCAGTTTTGCTGTCGAAGCGTTTTCGCTACATGCGCGAGACATAAATTAAAAGATTCGCCCCTCGTCGACGGAGTGAAATTCTATGGCGAGCAAACGGATGACACTTCGCGAACTTTTCAGGAGTTAAAGCGCACCATTAGCACCCCGATAACCGGGCTCGGGATGATTAACGATGTATCGAAACGCGTAATACCGCGAGCGATTTGCAATGAGAGAGGTTCAATCTTGGAGATGAAATGAAATTTTATCGACGTCACGCGTACTTTTTGCTCATGTCATGTGTCATCGGGATAAATTTCAGCCTCCGTATCTTTCGACGATTCGATCGTACGATTTCCGCGTATTCTCTTCAGGAAAGAAAAAAAATATCATTCTTTTTCTCTCTCTTACGGAAATCCAAGATTCTGCGCATTCGCGCACGTTTACGAAAAATATTAACAATAAATTTGCCGTCTTTGTGCTATTTTTCTTCCTCGCGCTATCTTGAATTATATCTTTGCACACGCGGGAAGACTAATATCTTTCATCGTTTTTTAGACGCTGCTTTGTGATCCGGTTGGTAATCGAAAGGACGGTATAAAGATGATATCGTATATAAATAAGTTTTATATTCTACATAAAACTGACGCGTGGTCGTATAAAATCCAAACACTTAGCATACATATATTTTTAAACAGTTCTGCGTTCAGGATGACAATATCATGTATTTACAGTAGATTCTTCTAAAACGCTTAAGCTATGGATAATTTATAAAAAAAATATTATTCTTGATCTTTTTTAAATTTCACACACGGAAATATAAATCTATAATACGGTAAATATTTGATAAATACGGATAAGGATAAATTCTCTCGTCGTGTCCTGCATTTCCATTCTGTGTTATTTTTATATATCTTACAGTGGAGTTTGTGTTTTGTATTAATTCTTTAAACAAATATGTAACATAGTAACTGAGAGTAACTGTATATATCTAGTGCTCGTTATGCATTTATGGTGAATTCCGGCGAATAAAAATCGAGAAAGTTGCTTGCTTTTTTCTGAATCAACCAATTTCTTTGTAGCTTAGATAGATTTAGCCAGCTCGACTTTTTACAGTACGTCATAAAACTACAAGACGAAATTTGTCCACAGTCGTGTGTAATATATTTGTTTGATTATTTGTATCGAGTAGGGATCGCTTTAAATAAAAATGACCACGCGTCGAAGCCGCGTAAAATCCCGCCGCGCGGAAAGTGAATCTCTTTTTTTTTTCCACGTCGACGAAAGAGAGGCGCGCGTACATACGCTTATGACGTCGATATGTGAGTGCACATATAAATATTTATCCGCGGATATATCGCAGTGCGTGCACGCGGCCACCCCTCTTGACTCATGACACGCGCGCGAGGACGGCATATTTTTTTCTCCCCCTTGTCTCGAGTCAACTTTACAACGGGTTTACAACGAAGGAAAAAAAAGGCAGTTTTTAATTTTTTTTTTCATCGCGCTACACGCGCGGCACCGCATAAATTTTTATTCACGCCGCAACCCCGCCGTAACTTCGTACTCCGTAAATTCGCGGCGCATTTGTGGAAAATAATCAGCGTTCATCGCCTAAAATTGTTTACGTCGCTCGTTTCAGGAATCTCACGTTGTATCACGTTGCATAGCGATATGTCCCTTCTTTTTTGCATTCATGCATTTCCGGCAAAATCTTTTTACCTCGCAGATCGCTGGCATCTGTCACTGTCGCCCGATTGCCCCCAACATGACTTACATGCTCCCGATAAGAAATTGCATCAAACTGCAGTAGCTAATGGCTGTTATCAGTCGAAGGAGACACAATTTGTTTAATTAATAACTTTGTACGAAATAAAATTCGTACGTAAAAATTGTCGTAAAATTTATGATTCACTCGCTTGTTAGTAAGGTTTTTTTTTGGGCAAATATATATATAATTAATTTTCTAAATTTTTAATCATATTTCTTTGTAGACATTAAATATTTGTAAAACTTTTATTTCGCGCATATGTTGCGTGTTGAATTAATAAGAAAAACGAGTTCCCTCCAGTTATTATTCGAAACCTGAATACGTAAATGAATACGTACATTCATTTGCGTGTATCCATATTTTTGACTTCACTTACTGTTTAGTTTCTTATTTTTTGTTCTTATCAACACGCTTATCGTACGTTGGTATCTAGCGGATTGTAAAAATAAGCGCAGAATTAACGCGTGTTCATAAATGTTCTTAACGATTTTTCTGAAAAAGTTGCGAAGGAAACGGAAACGAAAATCAGAACACGGCTTGTGAGAAATTTATACTTTACGCGAGCGTAAAGTCGGTCATCCAACAAAAGAAAAGCGGGAAATGAATTTGCATTTTAATATGTATACTTCAAAAAGAATTTTATTCGTCATAAAATGTCATATTATATAATATCGACTCATTATCAAATATCGGATAATTAAAAAAGCTATAGATACTGGTAAATTTTAATGAGAAATTTTTAATGTTTTAAAAATTGCATACAATTTTTTAATATAATAAAAAGAATGGAGAGAGAAGGAGAGCGCAAAACACACGCACAGGTCTATAAAGATGCATTGTAACTTCTATATTTTTTTCAGTAGAATACAAAAACAATATATTTTTAAAAGATCAGTTTCTGAATAATTTATTGAAAATTTTAAAATTATTAATCGCAGTTTCGTGAGTTACACTGTAGACATAATCAAGATTTAGAACGCATCAGTAGAACGCAACGTCGTGGCACGTTCTTTCGCGTCAAGGCTGGAAATCTTTCGTAAAATCGCACCCACGATAGCGGAAACGCAAACGAATAGGTGTACAGAAGAGAAAAAGAGAGTGTCTCTCTTACGGAGTACTTAATTAAAACTCGGAAAGTCTTCAAAGCGCCAGACTCGGATAATTTACAAACGTTTTCGTTCCTTCCCTCTCTCGATGGCGCGCGATTGAGAAGGATCGACTTTATTCGCGCGACCGAGTATCTCTGTTTTCCGGTATCTCTTGCGCTATTTTCCGGTGTCGATCGCACCTTTTGCTTGCTTCTCGTCACCGCCGTTGGTTTTTCCGCTTTTAGCGATGATTATAATCCCGGTTCCTTAACTACGGCCGTCCCACACCGCTTTCTCTCGCTCCTTTTTTTTTAATTCTTGCGGTACGTTTGATGTTTCACCGGCATGCTGTTGGGTCCTATGAAAGCGGGCGATAGACTCTGTGCATGTGCATTTCTGCCGGTTTCGACGGAGCAAAAAATAAACTGTGGCCATAAAGAGGGAGAAGGGATGGGAGTCTCGCCGCAAAACGTTTTGAGGGATGAGAGCCCCCCGATGGAGGGTGGCAAGTTGTGTCGTTGCGGTATGGATGGCGGTGGGCGTGAGTTTTTAAAAAAACGGAGCCTCACACGTTGGCCGTTGAAAGGCCGACGTGTGAGGATGCGATCCTTTGTAGCTTGATATATCATATATTGATATACCTATACGCAGGTGTATACCGTAGATGTGTATTTATCTGTCCTTTTACTATCAATTTAACAACAGGCGGCGAGATATGATGGTCGCAGCGTGGAATCATCGGCGACTTTATCATCGCTTTGATTGACGGATTTGAGATAATGAAGAAAAAGTACGCTTAATTTGCGATCAGCTGATTTTTCTCTCGCCTAAATTACCTTTCATGGAATCCAAAAATTTTCGTGATATAATGTGGAGTTAAATGAAAGAAATAATAAACTCTTTTATGATTTTCTGGAGATATGAAATAGGTTCCCATATGATTTCTAGATTTTTTCTCTGAGATAAGGCCTTCCCGATACGCGTATATTGCGGGAGCAAACGAACTGAAAAACAAACGTGTGGGTATCGTCGTCGAAAAGAAAATCGCGTCGGAAAGCTCGCGGCTACATCAGGACCGATACATCGTCGATGTGAGTCCCGTCTAATTAAAGTTATCCGGCGGCTAACGAATAGCGAAGAGGGTCGCGGAGCTCTTTGCACAGGTCGTCGGATGTGCATGTCCTACACGCGCGCGCGTGCCGACTATATAAACGAAAGAGATACAAAAAAGGGGAGCAAAAAATATACACTGTCGTCAAAGCTAAATCTCTCGATGCGCGGATTATCGATGCGCGCAGATAGAAGGTGCGCTCCATCGGCGCACAGTGGATGTTTTATGTTCTTTTTTTTTGTCGTCTCCTCTTTGCCACGCAACATGACGATGATTCGCATGCGTGCCAGTTTATATATATATATATATATATACATATACACACACACACACACACACACACACACACACACACATATATATTAGTATCGCCGTTATATCACAGCGGTTCGCAGAGTGGGAAATTTAAGCGCCATCCTCGCGCGAATACGAAGAAATGAATTACCGGGACAGGTGCGAGTAAAGCTGCATTTCCGGGTTACGACGCCCGATGCGATCGCCGAGTGAACAATGGGAAGTGAATTTGTCTCTCGTTTCGCATATGGAAATTTTGCGCTTGCTGCAGGTGGCTCTAAAATGCCAGAAGAGCGAGTAAATAACTATTCTTTTGCGAAGAGAGATGCGATCTGTACGTGTATTTCAGAAACAATGTGGCAGTTAATTCGGTTCCGCAAAATAATATTACTCATTGAGATTACCCTGATTTATTGATTGTATTCTTTATTAACGTATTTTTTATTTCTCAATGATATACATATATATATATATCTTATCACTATCATAAATTTCACGGCAATTTTGTCATTACCGTTCGTGATTATTACATTAAATGAGTAAATATCATTAAAATATCAAAATTGAAGATGGGAATGACTTTTGTTTTATTTGTATTTATCTTTCAACAATAAAATGATATTAAAGTCATATATTAACTTCAAAACTCGCATTTCTATTGATTCATTACATATCAAATGTCAAAATTTTGAAATTTTGAAACTATATAATGCATTTATAAAATGAATGTCATTTAATATATATAATTAAGTGTCATTATATTATATGATTATTATATTAATGACACGATTTCTTAATAAAAGTATATTTCAGTTCTGGCAAAATATTTACGGTCTTTTACGTCATAGTAAATTTGTATAAACATAAAAAATTTAAAAATTTCCAAAATAATGTTCTATGATTTCGAACCAGATCGTAACATTATTTGAGAGAATTGTTGACATAAAACCGATATTCCGTATTCAGTATTATGATGCACGAATCAGATCAGCAATTTTTGTAAAGCGTACGTAGCTTTTCTGCGTCTATGAGAGCGTTGAATTTTCATTTCATTCATATGCACATCCTAAAAGCAGTTTTCACTGCGATTTTATCAAGTCTTTACCTACGACGTTGCTGGAAAGAAGGTTCGCACAGCGCGAAGTATACTCTGCAGGAGTGCAAAAGAGACTCTTTTAGAGCCTATAACTATAATCCCTTCCCTCTCGCCTCCTTCGAATTGCACGATGAAACTGGAACGGATATACCTTCTTACGCGACGCAGGTTTATATTATACTTGCTGATTCTCGACGAGAATCGACGATTATTCGGGAGGTGGAAATCCTTGTAAAAAGAAGCTTTTTCTTTTGATATCACGTCGCTCACGCATTTTTTCGGATCGTTAATGCCCCCCCCCCCCCTCTCTCGTTTAATTCCGCCATCTCATCAACCGTCGATGCACAAACCATGCTGTTTTTTTTTTTGCGCATTTCCGTTTTCACGAATCCTCTCGGTTTTGCAGCCTCGACCGATTTTGTCCGCAAAAGCATGATTATAATAGACGATGTCGATATGATAACGGCTGAAATGTCGATAGCTGAAAAAAATACGGATGTACCATGTTGCGAATGTGAGTTACGCGTTCACATTTTGTGATTTTGCGTGACGCCGTAAAGTTTACGAAGTTTGCGCGATGCTCTCGTTGTCAGAAAAATTTTGCACATTTGTTAGATCGTTATACGAAAGTTTTATCACGTTTTACGACTATACGACGTTATGCTCTTTTTATATGGTATAATGTTCGAGAATTCTTGAATTTCTCCGTTTTCCGAGGCTTAGAGTCCTTGAACTTCTGTCGCTCGATGCTTGCATCTTTGAACACTCGCATATTGTATTTTGGAAGTTTTATAGTCTCTGAAACCTTGAATCTCCCGTCTCTAAGTTGAATTTCTCGTCAAACTTTTATCTTTAGATCCTAGGAATTGTTACATAAACAGCAATGCGTTTCTTTGACAACATGATATTAACTCATCATTTTTTTTACAATATGTCTTCTCTCGTTTATTCTATTTGATCTTCAAAATTCTGAAATGTTTGATTTATTGAATTATTTCATATATATATATATATATATGTATATGCACATATGAGACGATTTATGTTGTCGATTTGCGGAAACGTGAGTTGGTCGACATCTCTCTCTCTATTTCGTTTCGCCGCAGTTGGATTACATTTCCTTCGACGAAATCGGATTATCGAACGATTTTCCGAACCACGAAATCGCCAGTTTGAAATTTATCGGGCGGCATACAACAGGAATATTTGCGAGGAATATCGTTGACGTAAATACACTTCGAGAGTTTCTGTAATTAAATATTGAAGAGCGCGCATTATATATATGAAAGTGACGATTTAATCGGCTTTAGAACTGACGAATCGGATTCTCCTAAGACCTCTCTCTCTCTCTCTTTTTTTTACACGCTATCTCAATTCGATATACTATGCGAGTTTATTTGACATTATATGACGAATTTTGTGCGTGCTCGCTCGAATTTACGAGCGGCACGGGACTTCGAATTTCGATGAAAACTTAATCATGCGCTGCCAACGAGAATCGATCGCGGGATGCGCTAATAAATTGAGATGGAAAACGACCGCCCCTGCACTTGTATCCGGCTAATATTTCAACAAGATTTCTCTCGCGAAACATTTTTTCTCCACATTTTCGAGGGAGACTCGCATTGTCGTAAACTCGCGAAAATTCGTTTCTGCGATATAATTCTTTGCTAGGTTTTTTCGCGCATCGAAGAACGCGCGTCGCGTAACGTTATTTATTTTCGCGGCAAGACACGGCGAACGGAGAATTATAGGCACGTCGCCTCCGTTGGCTTGTAAACGGAATTTATTAATACACGGTCAACCCCGTAATAAACCGCGTTACGTCGTGACGTGACGGCCGCCGGTGCAATCGGTATCGGCGTGGCAATCGCAGACTCGTTTGACAGACTCGTTATGAATCAATTGTTCGCGCGCGTGTCGGCGACGGCCGTTACTTCAATTTTTTTACGAGACGAAAATATGTATTTTCGACGACAGAGAAAAATGGACGCCACCGTTATCCGTTATTTATTATCCTAGTCGCGATGGATTCACGGGCTGCCTTCGTTACGGTCAATATTCTTCGACCGATACACGCGAGGAAACTTGGCTCGAGCTTTACAGTTCGATGGCCATCTCGCACGCGTCATGATTGAGTTACTAATAAACGGTACTTTTTGCTCGACTTTCTGAAAGTCTCACCAGCTCGCCTACACACGTCGCTGTAATTTCTTCGCCGTCGTGAAAATTACGAGCGTAAACGCCGCCACGTTCAGTCCTGTCAGTGCTGTAGCAGCTTCGAAGGGCTGTTTAACAAGTTCGCGGAAAAAAATTGATAGGACCGACAAAATATATTATATATTCTGCAGATTATAAATTCAGAATTATATATACATATATATACACGAAAGATTCATAAGCGCCAGTAATCAAAATTATAAGAAATAGTATTTTCTATATAAATAATATTTATATATTTGTGAAATAAAAAAATATCAATGTGCCTGAAAAATTATTACAAGAAATAGCAGGTTTCGATTTGTAGAATTTATATTAACATAAATATGATTTTGTCAAGCAACGAGATGTTCGTATGTTCTCAGTTTTTTTTCAATTCAGCTTGTTATTACGATCTATTCCGATTTGATTATTCCGATAATAATTCTAATAATAACTCGGAATGGAAATTACGAAGTCGATCCAAAATCGTAGACGGGTAAGGAGAGGTGTTAAAATTAGAAACTACGGAAATTCGATGGGGAATACCTGAGGGTTCGTCGACCGTTAGTTACGCCATTGGTGCCGATCGATAAGGAGACTTCCGTTTTACAATTAAGGTCGGCCACTTTCGCGGCTTATATTTTATCGAAGTGCAAGTACACGGGTATCCGGACGTGAATATACGTTAAGATTGATAGCAATAATTTTGGCACGGGCTATCATTTGCCTATCGCGAAGAAAAGCAAAGCTATCTCCGTTTTCTGTTCGTAGCGAACGTGAGATGGAAGATTTAAGATAATGATTTCGAACGCGCAGAGTTTGCGTAAAACGGTGCTGTTTGGTTTTTACGGGTCTCTGCCAACACAGCGAATGGATGGAAAAAGTTTAGTCAGTTGCGCTTTAATGTTTGATGTTTTCATACTGATGTCAACAGTGCATCGCGTAGATAAAGTTTTAACTTATGTAAGAAAAACAGATATAATAACATTCTCTAAAAATAATCGTAAGTTAAAGAATTTTTTTATCATCCGAAAATTATATTAAGAATATGGATATTTATATTAATAAATCATATCTTTGAAGAAATAATGTAATCACAGTGTAAAATCTCAATCGTCAAGAGCCAATTTATTCATATTATTCATATATATACAACCTACATCTGAATAATATTGATAGATTAAGAATTTGTTATATTCGGGGATCGACATATATGATAGAGTAATATTTAAACTCGGAATAGTGTCGACAGAGAATCGAGATCTTTTTTCGTACGTGTGTATGCGATGGATCAATTTTATTACATCCGATAGGTCTTTCGCGATGGAGGACATCGTGCGTTATGTCAACTTTCCAGAATAACGGTCATTTCTATTACATTCCTGATAGGATCCGATGCTGCTAAAAGTATACCGCCACGCGAAAAATCCTTGTAACCGTTTTCCCGCGAGACTTATGGTCGCCGTTCGCGGCGATAAATATTAGCGTCCGACAACAATGCGCCCTCGAACGTCTATTACTTGCATGTGAAAGAAAGGATTTATCGGTGATATCGTTCCGACTGTGAGGATTCTACCGTCTTTTATTACGACGAGATACGTCCTCTAGACGATGAGAGAGGGGCGCGCTCGTCTGCATGACAATATTTACTCGGTCGTCAGTCCTTCACCTGTCTCCGTGTGACGCACCTGCTAAGAAATATCGCGCAGGATTTTCTCCCATTTCGAAATACAAAATGCAGCGTCTCGTTACACGTGTTTCTGCTTCATGCGGTGACTGTACAATATCTATTTTAAAAGAGGCGTGAGTAATTATTATTCGTATTCTCCTCTCGTCGCTGTTAAGGGAAAAGTATTTTTACTTTGTTTGCGATTTAAATAGGAAATGTGGCATTTATTATGTAGTAGAATGTTTCAACATATCACCGAATGATAATAGATTTCTTGCATAATCTGCAGTCATAATTTTTGCGTAATAAAAATGCCGAGGAGGCCCATTATTTTTCGAAACTTTATGTATATCTTTTTAACTAAATCTTTCAAATCAAAATTCTATTAAAGTAACTCCACGGAAAATTAACTGAAGAGTAATTTTATTATATTTATTCGGCTATTCTCTTAAAGTTTTTAGTTAGTGAAAGGCTCTTCTTTTACAATCACTTTTGGAAAAATTGACCTTAAATTGGCCGAAGAATCTGTCATCAAAAAGATATTCGATGATTTTGGGACATACATATACGTTTACATATACGCTTTAATTTCTCCAATACTTAGTTTAAAAAAAATAGCGTGTAACATAATTATTCAGAAATTCCGATTTCTAAACAGCGGCATTCTTCGATCCGATAGCTAAATCCGACACACACGATTATATCTTTCCGATCACGAATCTGACGCTCCGTAATCGAATAGTAGCACACGGATCGTCTGCCGCAAACACGTGTGCGCGTGCATAATTTGTATACGCGCGATGCAAATACCGATTCAAAGGGGACGTATAAGTCGCGCGCGAGCGCGCGATCGATGAGATTTATCGATCTAGAGAGGAGAGAAGGCGAGGCCTGGAAGGATCGGCGTATATGTGTGCCGGTTGCTCGGACAGTACGAATTATGCACCGCGAATGCAAAGTGCATGCGGAACAAACCTCGCGCCCGAATGCCTCCGAATAGCCGGAATTGCGCGCTTCTCTTCCTTCCTCCTCTCCCCTCTCCCCTCCCCCCTCCTCCCCCCATCCTTCGTTCCTTCCTCCCCGCCGTATGCGCATCTCGCCTGATGCATTCGCGTGCACATGTGTGCACATCGGAGGTACTCAAAGATACTCGCGCGGATACTACAAAGTACTCGGTGCCGGCGGCGAACGCGCGCGTGTTAACGTCCCACGAGGAAGAGTCTCGTTTCTTTCCTTCATCCCTTATTTTCTGCGCGCGCTCCGTGTCGGTCTTTCCTCCTTACCCGCGGGCTTTCTTCGTTCCTCGTCCCCAACCCCCCCCCCCCTCTCTCTCTCTCTCGCGTCTCGGTGATCTCCTCCCTCTTCTTTCTCTCTTACTGTGCAGTGTGCATTATTCCAGTCACTCGTAGCCGTATACTATGCGCGCGCAGGAACACACGCCATTCTCTTTGAGCCTTTTGCATAAAAGAAACTCGGTACTAGCGCAAGGATCGGGAGAATACGCGAGATCAAACGCTACGAGGACTTTTATCGTGTGTGCAAAACGGAATTTTCGCGCGACATATCGCGGGGTGGAGGGGGGGGGGGGAGGGAGGCGAGAGAAAAGGAGAGAATAATGGAGCGGGTGGTCGAGATTTGACAAACGCGATGACGAGCGGAACCCGCGCGACGACGTCTTCCCTTTTTTTCCTCACACGATTACGTGTGTATCATCTGCAGTAAACGCTCGGAAAGGGATAGATTTAACGTTGACGGTTATTGCGCGAGATTGATTTCCGATGTCTCTCTTTCTCTTCTTCTTCTTTTTTTTTTTCTTTCTAAGTGAGTCGAGTGTGTAAGCCAACGTGAAGTTTGTTTTTTTTAGTCCGTACAACGGAAACCCACGCCGTCCGGCACGTCTCCCTTATTCGACGCTCATGAGTAGCCCGCCCGGATATTCCTTACGGACGAGATTAATCGCTGATCACACCTCCTATCCTCTATCCGTGCACGTCCGTGTACGCGTTCGTGTTTATGTTCGCGCCTGAAGCTCGCCTGATTACACGCGAGCCTCATAATAGATCACCGCCTGCCTTCGCTTCCCCTTCTCACCCTTTCCCCGTTCACGCTCGCACCAAGTAATATCTCTGACGGCTTGTACGCCGACAAGGGACGGCTGCTGTGGCTCCTGACGCTTCTCGATTCGAAGGTACTGCTATCGCTGAGAAACCGATTTTATCGTTGTTATCCCGTCGGCAGCGTTGGTCAAATACGTCTATTCTCTGTTATGATAGATCGTAGATTCCAGAGACGTATTACATTTAGGTGATCGACTTCAGCACAACTACGGTTAATTCTAATTTGAGATCAACTGATTCCGTGTCTTTTGTCGGAATTAAAGTCAGAAAGAAACGAAGAAAATGAAGCTAAGCTGCGTTAATGAAACCGGAATTAATCTTCCACAAATAAATCTGCACTATATTGTTCTACCGCAATGAAGAGAATGAGACAGATTTTTAAATTAGCTACACAGAAAGTCCAGTGATTAAGCGAAAAGGAAATAATTCTACGTGCATATACGAGAAGAGATCGGGAATAAAATTGTTTGTACTGGATTTCGTTTTCGAGAGAGAATCCCAATTTTCAGAATTCGAGATTAAAATTTAAAAAAGCGCAATGATAATTTTCCAACACTTTCAAAGTCGATTAATGCCATTATTATCTATTTTGCTGATAAAAAAAATGTCGATTTTTTTTTACTCATTTTAGATAGAATATCGTAAAATATTCATTATGTAACGATGAATCCTTGGGGGAAGTTACTTCCGCTGTGAAGTATGATAAGATGAGAACAGAGATCCAAAAATTCAATTCTCCGGGAATTATTCCTCCGGCGTCACGCTCGACTTAATACTCCTCGCGTCGAAACTTTCGAAAAGTGATTCGGTAATTCGTTTGGAAATAGATTGGTTCTGCGCGTTCCGGGCGTTGCACTAATACAATCCGGTAAAACTTTAAGTAATTGCTCGGCATTGGGAACTTCTGACCGGGATATCGATGTCTCTTCTTTGTGCCCTCTCTCTTCCCCTCTCATGAAGCAGAACAGACGTATTCGTTATTAGAGTTTCTAGAGATTTCGCCGTGAGGCGAAATTTAGGGTTTAGGCGAAATGTCTTGAGATTCCTCTCGGGCATACGATATCGGTGAAAGCTACCTCGAGAAGATTAACCCGTTGTTACGGGGGTTAAGTTCCCTCTCCGTAAGGAATCGCGTGATCAAATCGATGATGTTCGGCGAGTGGTTGACTTGTCGCGGGTTTCCGATGTCTGTACACAAAGATCTCTTGACAGTGTATATTGTAATTACACAAAGAGATAAACCTCTATCTCCCTCTCTCTCTCTCCCTGTCTCTTGTCTCAACTTTCTCCCGCTCGATTTACATCTCTCTGTCTTCTCTCCGTTCGCGTTCCATTCTACAACAACCTTCGATGGGCATCAACATGTATCTGTTTGTTCATGACACTAGTCCGGGGCACAAACTCCACAGAATGACGAGATAGTCTCTCCTCGGTTCAAGCAGGCAGAATCAATTTAAAGAATGAAAACGACCGTATGTATCTACAATCACATCGAAAGCAGAAAGAGAGATTAATAAGCCGAAGTATAGAGATATTATTGTATCTAATTCGATCGTTCAGCTTAGAAATAATACTTCTCTCCACTCGTAAAAATATCAGGTTTTTTTTTATTTCTCTTTTACTGCGCGGGGAAATATAAATCAGTTTTGCAGTTTTTTATATAATAATAAATGTGACACGTGTGTGAGAAAGTCTTTGTGTGTGAGAAATTTCCCTGGTGAATTTCAGTATCCCGCAGTTAGTATGAATAAGCCTTGATTAGACTTTGACCATTGTAGATGTTACATAAATTTCCAATAATCAAGGCTTATTATTTCATATTTAGGTACTTCATTTATATTCATGTTCGTTATCTTACAGATTATAATTTGAAAATTTGAAAATGATGTGTGAGTAAAAATTGATGTTGCGTCTTGCATTTTTTTTCGAGTACACGTACATACATATGCGAAGATGCGACGTGCAGGATTAGTCCGGAAGTTAATTGCTCTGCTCCACCTCGTTTTAATTCCATTATACCGGCTGAACCCTGTAGATGCAAATTTCCTGCTTTTCCTCGTGCGTTTCCCGTTTCTTTTTCTTCCTCTCTCTCTCTCTCACTCTCGCGGCTCTCTTTCTCCATTTCCCTTAACCTTTCCCGATATGATCCACTTCTACATTGTCCCTCCTTGTTTAAACTCCGTTCCCAGTCGCCGCCTCGTTTACCGAGGGAACTTTCCGAATTATCTTGTCACGCGAGACGGCGCACATATACAGGCTCTATGAACTACAGGGGCGCGTGTAAAATACTGCTTTATCATCACCGTACATATACGTAGAATCGAGCGAAGATTGAAATTTCTGGCTGCTCTGGCTCAGATTTAATTAAAGAGAAATCTACGCATATATTATAGAGGTTTGCTAATTCAAGCGGAAACTTAATATCATTAATGTGCATTAAACTTTTTCGCGAACTACTCTAATATTACGAATCCTTTTTTTTTTTATTAAATATTCATAAACTGCGATTTTAGTTTTAGATTCATGAGATATTACGGCTAATCTAACTAGGGAGGAAACTTTGTAATTCTTGCGACACCGAGTGAGTTACTCGTTCTGTTACATTCTTAATGAAATACTTTTAATGCTAACATGACGAGATAATCCATATATTTGAATGAATGAATGAGATTTATTATTATACCTTGTGGTGTAATTCCTCGAGGTACATAGAACTGATTTACAAGATAACGAAAAGGGAAAGAAAACCATGAATAAAAGATATGCATAATTGAATGTGTACGTATTCGTTTTTTAAAATCTTTTTTATATATCTACACGTTCTGATTTTATTCCTGTGCGATTTAAACGTCGCGTAACAAAAGAATTTCTAGTATGCACGAACGGAAAGCTCAACGAAATCCCTCAAGGTAAACGGAAATCTCTTCGAAGCGCTGCTGTTGACACGAAGTCGGCGGACTCGTCAGAGCCGTTGTGTAATTGTTTAACGATGCGAATACCAAGTAGCGCGATTTGCGCAATGTTTGACTTGTCCGCCTAGAGTCGCCACGGATCGTAAGTTAATTATTGCTAGACGGCTAGAAATTTTCGAAGTGCAGGCTCGTTTTCAAAGCGCCCGCCGCACGTAAATACGCTGTGTATTTGCATGCTCAAGTTCTCGGCTACTACTCTCGTTGTGTATATCTCTATCGAGAATATATTGGTTCTCTTTCTCTTTTCTGAAGAACTATTGATATAACATACCATTAATATGAATTTTATTTTCGGCTATTATAGAAATAAAAATACAGCGTGCATATGTAAAATATATATATATATATATATATATATATATATATATATATATAAAGAATACAAAGTTTCAATATAACACTTTTTTTTGTATTCTCGAAAGATATGTCTGGTAACGAAGAGAGAATTCGCGATTACATTGCATTCTTAATTGCATCCATACAATTTAGCAACAGCTGTATATTCTGAAAATATTGATTAGAGGAAACGAATGCAATTTGCGTTGTCGTACTGCAAATTTTATATTGTAATAAGAATTACACAAACAAAAAGAGTTGAATATTTCTGATCTAATAAAATACAGTAGAAGCTGCATATTTTTCTTTATACATAAATATTATTGCGGTTAAATATTTGCAACCATTTTCTATATTTGCGAGCCACAAAAAAGATAAAACAATGTTTAATGCTTTCACATTTCAGATCTTATAATACGCTCTGCGATTTTTATTTTAAAATATAATTTCGAAAAAATGATACTGTTTATTTCCTCATAACATATCTTTTTCATTTTTTATCTTAATCTTTATACATATATATAATTATTTTTTCTGTATATATTTGCATTTTTCATGTTTGCGGCAGTTTCGCAGAACGTAATCCCCAATATGCAACTTCTACTATACAAGCGTATAGTACAAATGACATGGCGGTAATATAAATTCTATCTGAGATTATTCTAAGAGGTATTTCCTTACCGCTCACCGGTGATTTAGTACCCGTTTTATAAGCGCAGATTCTGGACTAATGACTATGGTTACCGATGGCGTACGTATATGTGAGAAACGTGTGATCACGCGAGAAACGCGTTAGCTTTATTACCGAAGCCGAATATTATAAAAAGCTCGTGCTATATACGCTGCTTTATTTATTTATTTTTTTATTCTATTTGCTCTTTATTTTTTTATTCTACTTATCTGATTATAATTTATATATTTTTTTATTACGAATTTCACATCAACAATTTGAGCATAATGAATTGATATTTCAATAAACACATATAAATGTCAATCTCTCGAATGTCTGTTTGGTAGGCAATTTAAATTTTCAAAAAATGCTGATATATATGAGCCGTTTATTTTGAAAGTAATATGTCCATTTTTTCTTGTAAATAAAAATAATTATAAACAAAAACTTTATCTCAATTTGTAACCATAGCAACAATATTATCGATTTTCTCGAAAATGGATTTACACCACTTTCAAAATAAACGATATATATATATCGTTTATTTTTAGTATTAATAGTGTCTTTCATGTAATATTTAATAATAATATGAATCTTTAGAGAGATGTTAGGCTTAATTTATGCTCAGAAGAGGTTAATATGTGTATTATTTATCGAGTATGAATTACTTAAGGCCCGTTCTTTAATCATTAATTTGCTAATGCATCTATTCTAATTCTACGTTCGGTCTCCCTCATTTAAAGTCACTCTTCTCAGTTTATTCAATGGCGCGGAATTCTTTTCAACCCTTCGCCAGGAGAAAGCGAGGAAAATGATACGCGGCGTACCTCGCTCCGCTCGCCGGTAAGAAATCTAATGACCGCGTTATCTATGTACATATTTCTTACGTAATTACCAAGGCGAGTACGCTTCTCGGAACGCAGCGGCCGTTCGCGTTTACGCCGTCAACGCCGAGATATTTATGCGCATTAATCTCGCCTTTTCATCGGATTTCATTAATGCAGCTACGAACAACCGGTGATGATAACGCATGGTTTAATACACACGTTTCAGCCTAAGTGCGACTCTCGTGGCGAGCAACAAGGAAGTGGTGATTTTTCTAACGAGGTGCTCGAATACCGTTCACGAGGAGCGAGCATGGAATTCGTCATCGCGTGTTCGTTCACTAAGGGTAGGCCGAATGTCTCTCTCTCTCTCTCTCTCTCTCTCTTTTTTCACGGATTAGGATGACGGCCAGAAAAAATTGTCGATTCGCGCGATTTCGATAGGAGAAGTTCACAGGAAATAATTTCAATTCGCGCGCCACACACACCGCAGAAATTCGATTCGACATTCGACAGTGAAACGTGGTACATAACGAGTCTGCGAACTATCCGGGGAGAGGCTCCTGCGAATATCCCCAGTCATACCTTTCCCTCGCCTCCATCGCCCTTCTGTCTGCTTCTTCTTCGTCGTCGCGCCGGACTGTTCGGTTAATGCAACGCAATTCGTCGAATATCAGCGTAAGTTGATTTTAATAACGTTTGCTTTCACGTCCTTGAAAGAACGCGTTCGGCCTTTTTGACGGCGCTTCTCCATCTCTTGGTCCATCGATCGTTCCGATCCTCTCGCGTCGCGTTATGCAGATCTCGTGATTGACGCTTGTTTCGTGCTCGACAGAGTACGCAGGTAAATGCGGCACCTGTTTGTACGGTGCAAACAAATGCGACGCACGCTCACGCCCGGTATGTACGCACGTATCGAGAGTGTTTCGGTCGTGTACCGCAGACTCCGACAACGAGCGACGGCACGGCGATTAATGACCCGCACATATGCCGCGTAGTATCCTGAATTTAATTAATTTCTCTTTGCGCAAAGTTTGAACGATTCGTCCGATGAAAATTCGGACGATCCCATCAGCTTCGCGATATCTATAGAAATATGTGAATCCTCAACATAGAATCCTCTTGTAGTAAAGATTAAAATTATTAGATGTAATTGGTTTTATATCTTAACTTAAATGTGCACGACATTTAAATAAAAAGTCTTGCAAAACTCAGATAACGGAAAACTGATTTTAATAATTTAATAATTATTTAATTATTAATAAATTATTAACAAATTATTCAATTACTAATGAAGTATTAATATAAATGATTAATAATATTAATAAATTATTCAATAATTTTAATAATTTGAGTACTGTCGAAAATTAATTTTAAAGTTCTTTTAAAAATTACCTAAAAGAAAGGTAATTAAAGATATTGAGAGTATCATAAAATGCTAAGATCTCGAAGACCTTCCTTGTGTATCCAAGAGTTAATAATTATATATGTAGTATTAAAACCATAGTTAATTAAATCGATTGCTTATTATATTTAAAGATTATATATATTTTTTCTTATTATTTCTTAATATTTATTTTCCTTTACCAAATTAATATGAAAAGACCGCCTCTGTTTTTAACGGAAAATTTCCATTATATTTAATAATACACACGCGTGGATTTGTTAACCGTCGTTTATCTAGCCACCGATGCCCTCGTGTCAGATATCTAGGAGAAACGAGACGACCGGAAGTAACCGGAAGTTGTTTTCAACGCCCGTGGGCCCTTATCTACGGCTCCTTGCGGTGCGATCGTTTAATTCAAAGCGTTCGTTCCGTTTGACAGGCAAGTGCACATCGATAGCATCGCGTAGACCGCGACAGTGGCCGCAAAGTGGTCCGTTTCACGAGAGCCAGGACATATCGAGATTCCTTTGATTATCGTCGACTAAATAACGGCACCCTCATGCGTGGACTGCGTAACGGCTGCACGAGAGTCTACCATATTGGATGCGGAGTTCGATACATGTTGGAAGTGTCGTAAAAAGGACTAAGAAATGTAAAAAGTAAAATGAAAATTCACACACGTGTAAAATATGTGAAAAGTCAAGAAAATTGTGAAAATTTTATTAAATTTTATCGCAGAGATGGTTATAAAAATGAGGCAAGAAATAATCTCGAGTTTCGTCGATGCTTCATTATTATGCCAGCCATCAAGTATTATATGTATACGAGAAAATATGGCAATAGAATATATATGTTTTTTTTTCTAATTTTCGTAAGAGCTTTGTAAGATATTGTGTTTTTATGGTTTATGAATATTTCAGCGTATGTCATTTCCGCATTCGACAATACTTCGTTTAAGATATTTCATTGTACAAAATACATAACGTTTCTTCCGACATTCTCTTATTATGACGAACTTATTAAATCGGTCATTCTATTTCATACGAAATATTCTAACTTAACTGAAATTATGGAAACTTATAAAACCGCGGTAAAAAATTATATAGGATCACGGAAGAGATATAATAAAGATAGTTGCGTTAGATGAAAAATCGGATAGAAAGCTATTGGACAAAGGAAATTCGATCATCGAACGGCAGAAACTGCAGACGAAGTGACCTATTATTGTCTTTTCCTTCTTTAGAAGTCAGACAAATTGGAATTTATTAATCATCCAAATTTGCGGGAGCGTTAGACAATTTTCGGAATCTATCTGTCAATCCTATCCGAGAACTTGAAGGCTTGAATCAACCCTCATTCGCGCGCTTCGATAAACCCTGCTTGTTTCGCCCCGGAAACCGACGTTTCGCGTCAATGGATGGATTTTCGCATATTACAACGAGGGCGAATACGCAATGGCATCGTTCCCCGTCACACATGATACGTATGCTGTAATGCCAGTCGGTCTATAACCCTTATTATGCACCGTCGCTCATCTACCCTCTGTGGGAGCGCAACGTTAAGCAGGAAATTTGCAATTCGTACCATCTCGGAGCCACTTTTGATCCTGTCGTCTCTCATTGGACGGAATATCCTCTTCAAAGTGGCATCCGCCCTCGCGTCGGAGTCTCCCCCTTGGGAGGGTATTTATCGTGCGTGCGAGGGCGACAACGGGGCGAGAAAGAAAGAGGAGAAGGGTGGGGGGGGAGAGGTCATCGCCGGGGGGGGGGGGTAACTTTGACCATGGATCCGTACAGAAGGAAGTAGCTATGTACACACAGTGCATATGTATGTTACGCACGTGAGGGAGGAGATTTATGCTGATCAGGAATTATAGGCTCGGCCCGCGGTCGGTCCAGTCCGCAGCCCCCTTTGTGCCGCATTAACCAACCGACCTCTCCCTCTAGTTTTGGTCCCTCGCCATCAACCGATGTTCGCCACTTTATTTAAAGCACGAACCCGTCCGTTTAATGTTCCGAAAAGCCGTATTTTCACGATTATAATTTACGATCGCGGCAATGTGGGAGAAAGAGAGAGAAGGGTGGCGGGGTGAGGGGGAGGTACAGGCGGAAAACACATTGTTTTGGAAAGCATAGGCGACCGAATGAAATTTTCGATCGCCCTTCCGTATCGTCGCTTCGCTCGTTAAATCGAACCGCTAACATACGCGAGCAGTTCGATCAAGTTTTCTCGTTCATCTCTTTCTCTCTCTCTCTCTCTCTCTCTTTCTTTCTTTCTTTCTTTCTCTTTCTTCTCGTTTGGCGGTACCTCGTTAACCGCGATTTTACGATGTGTGCACGACGGGGTCAGGAGCCCTGTGTGTATATTTCACGGGTTATCGAAAATCGGCCGAAAGATTGAAACTCGACGCGCGCGAACGACGGCGCTGGGTCGTCGAGTCGATAAACTTGGTCGACGGGGGAGTGTCGTTTATTAATTTTACGACGTCGTCAGGATCTATCGTAGCTATCCATATTTTGTCGTGAATAATGCGACCGGCCCGGAAAAGTGAAACTCCCAGTCGTGATTTTACGTCTGTATACATATACGCGCGTTTCTCATCCTTGTCGATTAAAAGTGTAACTCTACCCAGATCAACTGTCAAATGCTAAACGAGCGTAGTAATATCGATGGTATCGTGATCACTCGTGGAATATAAACGGATAAAAGCAACTCGGTGAGAATGAAAGTGCATTGGCTCGAACCTACGGATAATATAGCCATTTCTCTCGAGCTGTGCAAAGTCCTCGGCAGGTTAGAAAATTCTGCGAATAAAATAATAAAATATTCATATATAATAAAATTATCCTGAGGTAATCCTTTTTTTCTCAATATTTCCACGATGAATTTTTTAATGGATTGATACCGATATAAGATTTCTGTGAATTCAATTTTTAACGCTGTAGATACGAGGAGGGATCACGTGTGTCTGTATCTCATCGAGATTTGAATTCATTAAAATTATATTTGAATATTTGATTTGAAACCGCGCACGATATATCGAATAAATGAGAGAGAACGGATGTACTTTTCATCAATTTATTTTGCGCCGGCATGGTAGACTGAATTTTAAAGAGATATTACCGTTTATATACGTTGAATAGGCCTTGTTGTATAAAATTATCGCAAAGCAACCGCGCAATTACCAAGTAATCGATACAAAATTGCCCGCATGAACTCGCTATATAGCCTCGTTGGTCTAATTCAAGAAGGCCATTATTTTGACATCGCGACTTGAGAGATGGATCCTCCGGATGGATAATGCAAACGCAGAGACGTGTTATTTTCTCAAGTTTCGATTATGCTTTGATCGCGAACGCGTTATCGACTTAAATAATCCGGCGCCGTGCTTCACTCGATGGCGCCGCGCTCGATTCAATCAGCGGATTCAGTCACATAGAGCAAGCGTGCTACTCGAGCGAGCTACTCAAAGCTGGACCGAATGACGTAGCTCGCTAAAAATAGAGCGGAGTAATGCGCCGGCGGTGCGACTCGCGCGAAGCCCAGAAGCGACGAGGGTTCGTGGAGAGCCCTATGTACAGGGTGTCCTGGAAAAGAAACTCGGAAGAAATCCTTCAAAACGGACAGGTGTTCGATTCGGTATAGTTTTGTCAGCTGCAGTGGTTCGAATCCGGAAATTGTGCAAACGTTGCAAATTGTCATTAAAAAAGAAACGAAGGAAATAGAAATTGACCTGTAATAACGCTTATGATTTGCATGTCAGCATTTTTGAATAGTAATATATAAGAACGACATATTTCATCAAGTTTTAAAATAAATCTTGGAAAAATTCTACGTTTGATCTTAATTTCAGATATTTTTAGGGTCACGCGAGAGTCAATTTTATTTTCATTTTGTAACTCGCGAATTTCGACACATGTTCGCAAAAACTTTTCCGTGACCGATCACCTGCCGAAGTATTGACCTTTTCTCCTGGGACACCGTGTGCAGTATTGCAGGGTGATGGAAAGAGAAAATAGGGGAATGAAAGTGGGCGTACGAGTAGGACGCGCGCACGCATGTGTGTGTGTGTGTGTGTGTGTGTGTGTGTGTGTGTGTGTGTGTGTGTGTGTGTGTGTGTGTGTGTGTGTGTGTGTGTGTGTGTGTGGAAGGGGGACGGGAAGCGAATATGGCATAAGCCATTGTGCGGAGAGGGTCGGCCTTGTATCTCTGCGTTTGCATACGAAATCGCGCATAGTACCGGAACGTTGTTCGGAACCTGTTTTCTCCCCTATTCCCATCGGCGGGACGGGACAGGGTTAGAGGGAAGAGAGGGGTGAGAGGAGAAGAGGACGGCGCGACGCGACATCACGGGTCAACGAGATTTCTCTCGATGATGACTTTGACCTAAGGGAATCGGCCTCGCGAATATAATTAACGCGAAGCCGTGCACACAGTACGATCGACTTGGATGGATTCTCGTTAGAGAATATATCGCGGTAGACTACGACGCGATAGACTATTTCCACGGTGGAATGTCGGGATTACGTACGCGCCGTAACGTGCCGGGAAAATGTTGAATAATGCAAATGAGCGGGGAACGTATCGATGGTATTAATGAAAAAAAAAAAGAGTGTTTTTTTAACGGTAATTCCACAGGGTATCTGCCGGACGATATGCGATCCGTTTTTACAGCTACGTTTGCTCAAACGCTTGACCGACATAAGGCACCGTTAAAAAGACATCCTTTGACTGCGCGGTTCGCTGTTACTTTATTGAGCGAAATCGCGACGCTAACGCGATGAAAAGTATTGCGCTTTATATTTTATTCTTTCTGCTACGCAGAAACTGCAATACTGGAGTTCAATCAAGTATGGAGATAGTTGATTTTTCAACAGTATCTATCCCTTTATCGCTATAAGCGTATTATATCAAAATTGAATTAAATTACGCCTGCGAAATTAAATGAATAAGAATCAGACTTTACGGTCCTTTTGCATCTAAATATTTAAAACTTGAGGAAAAATCTACTCAAGAAAAAATTGGTGAAAAATTCTGGTGGTTTTTTTTTTAAGATCCTTCGTCTCTGGTCGATGTATTTTATGCATACCGCCGATCATTACACGAAATACTTTCTGTAACGCTATTGTTCTTGAAACGAGTGCGCGGTATCCGTGTCGAGATCAGTGCACGGAATTTTCCGGATGTTCGATCGCGAATATGCTGTTATCGCGTAGCAACAATAAGATAAGCAGCGATAGCAACATGCGCTCACTTCCGGGCAAACGGTTTCGCGTAACGCGTTTTTTTTTCCTCTCGCATCGCGTCGGGTCGATCTTAAAGCACGAAAATCAGCTTTCGCGCGTGGCTCGGTTTTAAGTTTTACACTTATCGCGCGATTCGTTCCGACGAGAACAGGTATAATAGCTCTCGGCTTGTTTCGCGGCGTGCTCAATCGCTCGCTCTTCCGCTTTTGCCGCATTCCATTCTTTTCTCTATAAAATCACGCGGAAAACATTTGTTTTCCGCAACAGATAGACCTCACCCGCAATACTGTTACACAGTTGTTTCGAAATACTATCTCTTATCGAGTCAACGAAGCGTTATAACACTCGTAGCGTTAACCCTTCGTTTCTGTATAGTTTCGTCTACGCAGCTGATTGAATTAAAGAGTTCTATTTCACCAACAAGCATCCTGTTTGAGAATTATACGGTAATTAAACATTAAACACATAACACACACACATGTATATACATTATATATATACATTATTAATTCAAGAAATATCTGGCAGAGAGGCAAAATTAATCACAGTAATATGATACTAATTGTAAATACGCGATAAATGTGACATCCAAATATCTTTCCATAATATAAATTCAATAATTAAAAATATTTTAGAGACAAAAATATTTTAGAGACAACCAGTTATTTAAATATTCGTGCCATTTAATTATATCAATTACATGAAAATGTGTATAATTTTTATTACCGTAATCGTATTTTTAATATTGTTGGAAAATATTCCCGCGATATATGTTGAATCTCTGTCAGAGAAATCTTTATCCGCGATTATCCTGATTGCCGCTATAATTTGTTCACGATTGATGACGCAGCCAATATATAAAGTCTATCCCGGAAAAACTATAAAAGCCCCGTCGCGTCGTCGGGCAAAATAACGAGTTGCGAAATCGATAAGTGCGGTTCTTCATCGCCCGTTCTCCTCCCTCTCCCTTCACGACAACGAAACGAGCTGCTCCTCCCGGCCGCATTACCGCTAAATAATTTCTCCCCGTATCCCCTCGTTACTTACGAACGCGTCCCCCCCAAGAGGGGGGTCCCTTCTAAATTTCACGTACCGGAGCATGAATCTTGGCGGGCCGCGTCGATGGCTAGCGTAGGATTTCGAAGCGTTCGCTGTCGGATACATTGCGCGTGGGTGGGCGAGCCCTATTCGGGGGTAGTCTAATTCTAGGAAAGGCTATTATTTCTACGTCAGGTCGCGGTGAGTACGGCCAATGGGACCCTCTCTGTAGATACTTTAGCACGGGGGTCGCCGTCGGCCCCCCAACGGGACCATTACCGCATGATATATACTACGGTCTTGAAGCTCTCTGAGCTTGTGTGAGCTTGGCTCTTCTCCCTCTCTCCCGTTATTACCTGTTACCCTATTACACCGTATATGTATATACGCTTCTACGTTCAGCTTTATTTCCAGTTTCTTCTACCCCTTTCCTCCCCTCGCTCCTTACGGCAACGCGCGTTTAGTTTCGGACGGAAGAAAATTCATGCGGGTTATTAATTGTTAAAAAGAGCGAGACGAAGGACGATATTTGCACGAAAGAATGTGTCCGGTCATCGTGCTCGCTGAACAAAGCCTGCTCTTGTGCTCTTGTAAGTTACGGTCGATTGAATAAAAGTTGCATGAATCGACTGTAGACCGCTCTATCTGCAGTTTTACGCATCAATATTCATTTTAACTTTAGTACAAATAAAAGTAAATGAGAATACGAGAGAGAGAGAGAGAGAGAGAGAGAGAGAGAGAGAGAGAGAGAGAGAGAGAGAGAGAGAAACAATGAATATAATTTCATATGCATGAAAGTTTATGTTGTGCGGAATAAGGATACAATGAAGATCTTATATACTTGGTCTTTTCTGCGCATCTACGAACGGGAGTGAGGCTTGCAGATTATATCTTTAGATTGAATTTAAATTAACGATGTTTTTGCGGTCCTATGGGAGGGAATTAAGTTGCCGCACGTTTCCCGGGAGACGACGTCTCTTGCTCGCGTCCCGCGTTATTTCCCGTCGCATTTTCCGGATGATACAGCTGAAGTATACGAAATGAGTCCGGCTACTTCCGCTAGATATACAAGAGAGATCCCGAGATTCTCCTGGGGCCAACTGGCTCGTTCCGTAACAGCGTTCCGTGCCGTACCGTTGCCCGGGTTCGGGCTTTAGGATAGGGTGCTTGCTTATGGACCGGTCGTGTAGGAGCTCGACGGCGGCACGAGAAGGAAACCAGGAATGTAATATTAAGGCATCCAAAGTCCGCCGAAGTCTCGGTATTCCCTCTTGACGAGCGCGAACGGGGATGGTACCGACCGACTTCCCGCATCTCCGACGCTCGCAAATTTACAAGAACGATGCGGTGCATCGCATATCTAAACAGTTCGAGCGCGATAAGTGGCCCCGTTCGTCCGCCCAGGATGCGGATGCACCGAATCCTCGATGGATTTCGTGACTTTCGGTTTTCTCTCGTGCGTACGTAAACGGCATTTAACGTGCGTCGTAATTCGTGCGTTAAAATCCTTGCCAAAATATTACGTGCTTAGTTTAGAATCAATAATACTACGGCGAGAATATAAGGAGATTAGTAAGACTTTATTAAACTACTAATAAGCGTAGTTGATTAATCTTCTTATATGTTTTGAAGATTATTTTTTATTACAAGCAAATTATGAATTTTTAGAATAATGATTTGTTATATAATTATAATATTTTTGTTATATAATTTGGTAGAATCTCTATAATATAATTGGAGAATTTATCGTACTTGAAAGATTCTTGGAGATAAAATGCTTTATTAAAAAAAAAAAAAAAGAAAAGAAAAAACGCATTAGACTTATCTATAATCCGACCATTATAATCATTCTGGATTTCTTTAACAGAATAACTAAGAAAAGAAAAAGCGCGAGGAATTATGAATATAATGCAGATTCGTAATAAATAATTACGATTCACTGCAGTGAAGGAAAATTTCTTTATTCAAACATTCGTGTAACGATGACTAGAAAAGTAAAGTGTATCGAAAAGGAGGAAAGTTCACGAGATGATTTTGCGAAATTAGGCGATTTAAATTCATTCTCAAAAGAGTCTTCAATTAAGAGCCTTTAATTCCTTACGGAAGAGTTCCGCGCGGAAAGGAGGACGCTTACTTATTCATACTAATGACCAGACAGCCGCGGATAATTAGTTCAGTTTGCGTGCGTGCTCCGCCCAAAACGACGTATCGATTCAGCACATTTGCAAAACAATAGATTATGCTACAAAATTACGAAAAGAAAAACACTTCTTATTCGTTATCTTTATGAATGCTTCTGGCGAAAATCCTTGCTTGGAATCCGATTATGCTGTGTATATAAATAAGGATTTGTGCACAGGGAAATACTTCCCAATCCCCCCTTTCCCCTACCCGGCCGTATTTTCTCTTTTCGTGCCGGTTCTTCCAAGATGTTACGTCTGAACCGTGATCTCAATGCGTACAGCGAAGAGGGGAAGTGGCTTTGTTACGCGAAACAACATAGTTTTCCTTGTAGCTGTGCTTTACCTGTCTAAATAAGGTTTACGCCATTCAGACATTCCACGTTGTTTCTCAGACACTTTCTTTACGATCTGGCCTGGTGATTCAGCTTTGACATTGAGAGGAGAAATTAAAGGCAATTCGCTAGACGCGGGTCTGTTGCGGTCTGTGCACAGCATCCAGTTTTATCGCGCAATGAACGCGGAGCTATTGCGCGCTCTCGCAAGAAAGATTACGAAACTCTGCATTTTTGCTGTTTGTATTCAGAGCCTTTGAAGGGATACGTTTCGTTAGCCGGATGTCATTTTCAAGTAGCGTATATAGGATGTATCGATATTGAGCAATATATAAATAGCATTTTTTAATGTGTGACACATGAGATACATGTACATATCTAATTTAAATAGAGTGTGAGAATTAAATGAGAAAAAAATTAAGATATACTTATTTAACATATTTAGGATAAGTCTGCAAAAAACATTTCTGTTTGTGTAGATTTTGTTAATAATTATGTTTTATGCTCTATATTATTCAATTATATACTATAAGAGATATATTCTTATATATTCTTATATTTTTATATATATTTTATATATATTTATATATTTTTTATATATATTTATAATATTTTTATACATATTCTTATTATTTTTCTTTGAAGAGAATTTTTTGCAGATGCTGTGATATATGAAAAAGATATTCGTTTTAGTATAGTTTTATAAAATTTGTATTAACGGCGGTTTAATAACTTTGATAGTAGATTGGTGTAGTCGATTTGTCCGCGTAGTCGACGAAACGAGCATGCGGTTTCGGAGACGTAGGTTAACGTGGTTTCGAAACGATCCAGGGTTGGCTGGCTGTCGCGATTGGGTCGATGGGTGTCCGTGGTTTGTCTCAGCGAAAAAGGGAACTCGTAAATACCGAAACGTGACCGTTGCAAGTGATTCTAGACCTCGCCAGACCCATTTAGATGCACCTGCTACTGTGCGCTGTGTTGTGCATCTTTAGGTCGCCTCTCACGGCGAACATGTAGATGCACGAGTCGTTTATTAAAATTAGTTGCTTCCTTTAAAAGACGAAAGAAACGTATTTTTTCGAAACGACTATTTTATACTTGATACAAATTATAATTTAACGTATAAAACTCTCAGAACTGGAAACTATTATTTTTTTTAGATATTATTTTTTTAAAATAATCTATTATTTTTTTAATATCGTAATATTGTAATATCCTTATAAATCCTTAATAATAATATCCTTATTATGATATCTCTCCAATGGAATATTTAGGTTTAAAATACTATATAAATATATGTCGCTGCGCTGAATGACAGAGTTTATCAACTTTGTAATTTATGAAGATTCTTTTAATGTATAGAAGATATGTTCTAAATTTCAAGAATTGTAATCTCCTTGAATTGGAAGAATGCAGTATAGTCTCTAATAAGTACGTATATACGGATAACGAGGAACTATTCTCAAAGATATCTGTTCCGGTGATAAATATCAGAGCGCGCTATCTTGGCTCGTCGTTGAAGCGGTAGCGGCCGGTCATTTTTCTATCCAATTACTTCGCGGATTTAATCCCCCGGAGGCGGCGGTGCTTATCGTAACTGGTAGAAGGTTCATCGATCGAAAGACCGATTCCTCTATCAATCTTACCGCCTCACCGATGGCGGTGGTACCTCTCGTCGTGCCCTTTTTTTTTTTTGCCACTTGACACATCGATCGACGTAGCGGAGAAGTGTGTCGTCGTATGAGAGAAAAACGCGCAAACGTTTCCGTCAACATCCAACGAAACACTTCGCTCGTTCACCGCGCTTGAAGGATTCCGCATCGTCGAAAGGAAGAAGCCTCGTAGTCGAGAGAGTCGAGCGGAAGAGTTAAATCGTCGGTCGCGGGCCGAGATTGAATTCGCGACCGCTATCTCGTTTCCGCGCTTTCCGAGTGACCGACGTTAGTTTGAAACTCGACGAATTTTCATCAGACGATCGACCGCCGCCGCTCTATTTGAGAGTCCTCCTGTATATTCGTTGTGATCATCGCTTACGCTCCCCGCGAACAGAAAGGGGTTTTCGAGAGAATTTTTCCACGGGGCGTAACGTGCCGATTCTCTATCGAGGAACAATAAAGATCTCTTCCTACGGCGTCATAAAAGTTAAATAGATTCTCGGATCTTCTCCCGCCGCGAGGAGAAGCGAAAAGATATCTGAGCGTTCGCCCGTGGAATAGTTTCAGAATCGTCTGAAGGTGGAGAGTTAGAGTTTTTTCTTGCCTCTCTCCGAGATTTAGTAATTCAACGAGACTTTTGCGATCCGCGGGGGCGACAGATTCAATGGCTCGCGGTTGATAATGAAAATTTTACGATTATATAATTGTCTCGATACAATTTCACAAATGCGTGTGTTGCAATGCCCCGACCGTGTCGTACATATTTTAATAAACTACAAATAGTTGATTTTAAATCGCTTCGTTGGATTGTATCTTTTCATCGGTTCTCTGTTTTCGAACTAGTACTTTCAGAAATTAATATATAGTAATTCGATTTTTTGCGATATCAAAATAAATAGTAAGTAAAGTAACGTCATAAAAGTTTATTCGATACAGTTATTGATGTATAACTTGGATGAGTACTCACAAAAATGAAGTACATTTATTCACGCGAACATATATTACATTTATCATTGTTATTATATGTATACGTTTTTGCACACGGGAACGGAACATTCATAAATCACCGTTAGGGAATTACATATTTATAAATATATTGCAGTATCAACGTTTCAACAGGATAAATATATTTTTCCAAAGCGGAGAGTTTTGAAAAAGCTCAACTTTTCTGCCGGTCCAGTTTTTCACGCGGACGATGGTGAATTTTTATCTCGCGAGTTTCTCTTTCCCATATGGATATGCACGGAGAAACGCCCGGCTGAAAACGCCGGGGCGAGTTTAATGCGATGCAATTATTCCGCGTTGCTCGGGACGTACCATGCGGAAGCGCAGTCAGAGTAATTTCGAAACTATCCAGAACGCCGAGGTTACTCGAGTAGGCGTTACTTGCTGCGCGCTCGCTCACTTCGTAGACAGGCAAATACTTCTTGATTTGGTAGTTTCACCCGATTACTCGGTGAGAACGTGTTTGCAACTTTGCCGCAGATACGAGCTTTGTTATCGTCTACGTATGTAAAGTCAAGCAGAAATCAACAGACATTAACGTCCACACGGATAATAATCTTTACGCATGAGTCGTGACGAAATGATCGAAGAAATGAAACGAACTGTAACTCTTATATTATCTCACTATTTATTAATGAATATTATAATGGTGGAGGAGAAGATATTATAGATTGACCTAGGCCTCTTGAACCAACATTCTTATTTTTTAGAGCAATTAAGAGCGCTGCATTTTATCAAAGTTATATGTGAATTTGGTCCGCTTAGTCATTTTATTCAACCAAAGTTCGTAGTTCTCATTTGTTGCTTTATATGATAAATCGGTTTATATCGAATTAAAGTTTGTTTTTTTCTTTTTTAAAAATATAAAATTATATCTAAATAATCATTAGCATCTTTTTTTGATGATTTTTTTAGATTTTTAAATCTTTTTATTTTTATTTCTTCTCTCAAAGTGCAGGAAAATTAGATTAGGATATTCCGTGAACCGACGTCTGTACATATCTATATAATTTTGCTTTGCTCTTAATTCAAGAAACGATGTACTATATATGTTGCTTTTTAAATGCCTTGTACAAAAATGCCTCACATTAAAATTTCAAGTTAAAAAATGAATAAAGAATACATATATGTATAGTGTATGTTTCTAAACATCTTTATTTTTATATGAGAGAAAATTTTATTTTATTTTTAAAAAATCGATAAATTTGTATATAATTCAATTATTGCAGTATTTTTCTATTCTTCTAAATCATGTTTTTGTAATTTTTAGCAAACATATCGGTTTTGGGAATTTATTTCTCAAATCTCAATTTTTTCATCCGCTTTCAAAAAAATATATTTGTTAAAAGAAAAATTTGAAACAATATTACTAAAACTGTGATCTGACAATCTAATTGGGAGCCAGATCTCTATGTTGGTTTTGGTATTTTTTTTCTCCTATATGTTTTTTTTTTTTATATTTCAGTTATATTTAATTATTTATTCTTATCTTTTTTCATGCCGGTGATCTCACACAGAGCATATTATATGATTCGATGCCAATGTTGATTTTCGTATAATTTCCGAGCTGAATGTAGCAGCTATTTTATTACCCTTGTTTCATTATCTCGTTAACTTTTTATTCGATATAAATCTAACATTATAGAAGTTGGTGCAATATAGTTTGAGCCTTTTCTTTCTTACTTGCAACTCTGTGCTGCGGAAAGTTGTCCGCGCCTTTTCTAACCGCCTTTCGTCCGCAGCTCTGGGAGAGAAGCTCTCGCGAAAGATAGCGTAATTTCGCGGGTCTGTCTATATCGCGGTAAGAAGCAACGCGCGCGCGGACCTAACCAAATTACGATGGCGGAAGAGAGTCGGAACTTCCGGCCGCGGGGCTTTGCGCCCGTTAAAGTAACTCGGTTTACGAAGTTTACGAACGAGAGAAGCCGAAGTTTCGACCGTGTCTACTGCGCCGTGACGGCGCCGACAACGGCGACGCCGTCTATGAAATATTTGCACGCGTTGCGTGCCATGTGCGCACGACAAATGTAGCTTTAAACTTAATTCGTGAAAGAGGTGACGATAAAATGAGGTTGCGAGGATGCAACAGTAATGAATAAATCTCTACGCTTATTTCTGTGATCATATAAAGTAACAAAAATATATAGGACGTTATATTTTAGCAAGAAATATACTTACACACAATTAAGTTGGTTTAGAATATAGTAGAGGTAAAATTATTTACTAGTGACTTTGTTGTGTTCTTTTAAACATTTTCATTATCAATTTTTTTATTAATCATAATATCAAAAGATTGAGGAAAAATAAAACTTAATTGATAGCTAAAGGATAAACATGTATGAAATAAGAGATATTTTTCACTGGTATATTTATTTTATAAAGAATACCACGCGTTTATTTGACTTACCGTTTATTTAAGTAGAATATTTTTTTAAATTGATTTAATTACACGTATTAAATACATCGTATGTTTAATTTTTTGTATCTTGAACAAATTACAAAAGAACAGCACAAGTTTGTTGATTTTTTGAAGGAAAAGAGAGCGGAAAAAACGAATCGTCATTCGCCGCTCGGTTAGTTGCGAAGAGAAAAACTCCATCGAAAATTTCCACCGACTGAAATTCACAGGTTCAATTTTTATCAGAGTGACGAAACGGTATGGTTTATTCACGGATACAGAGGAGTGTATAGGCATGGTTATCGGAAATCAAACGCTATGCTTTTGAGACGCTGCATAGTTGTTTTAATCGTAGAGCTTGTCCTATTGCGGAATGACGAAGAGCATACGAATTGAAATATGTCATTGTAGCAGATTTTCATACTGTTTGGCAAACAAAAGAATAGCAAAACGATCACAGACCCAATCTAAAAGAGTACACAAATAGGTCGTTCCGAGACTATTTTTAGCCTTCTTCAACATTAAATTCTTGATAGTTTCCGTGCAAATTCATTTATCTCGATTTTAATTAAATTTTTTTTCGCGTTACCTTTTTCATATTTCTTATTTTTTTATAATATTTTTTATTTTTATTTCTAAGTTGTAATATTTAATTTATATTTTGAAATTTTATCTGTTATATTAAATATTAAATCTTCTCTGCTGTCATTTAACTTTCTGGAAATTTTATCAACTTACATCATTTTCAATTCGCGTATGCGAATTATATTTTAATGTATTTTATCTAGTTGAACAAGTTGACCGAGTTGCAAACTGGCCGCGATTTTAATTCGTATTTTGTTACACGAAGTCTCGCAAAAGTTGCGTCCTTTACGAGACTTGGTAAGGTGATCCTGTGCTTCAGCCGTGCGTCTCTCATTGCGACTTTATATATATATATATATATATATATATATATATCGCGCATAGTGCCAGTGCATTAAGGACCGCTGCGGTGTAGCAATGAAAGAATATTGCATCGCGCCGCCGTCCTCCGACGACGTTTCCACCTCTCTTGCGCGGTGATTACATCCCGGTCTTAGGTGGCTTTCCTCCTTACCTCAGCTAGTACGAGGGGCATTTTGTGGTGAGGGTGTCCTTTAACGAGCGGACGCTTTTTTTCGGCGGAGGGTATTAAGGCGAGTTTAATTCGCCGTTCAAGAAGCTTGTTTTACTGCTACGAACATTATTACTTGTCTTGCAATGTTGCCGGAAAGCAACGCGAATATATAGTGATTTTTATGAGGATCCTTTATACGCACAATGATTTAAGTGCGCTAGATAAGCTCGTACTTTTTATTAATTATGCATACACTTTGAAAGATGCTCGCGATATAAAGAAAAGTATTTTGCGTATTAAAATTTTAATAAAATTTCGTAATTTGTAGAGATTTGTAAAATAAGATCTTAATTTTATATATGATATATCTGCGGCGCATTTATTATGGCGGAATTTGAATTAAGAAGCGAAGCTCTTTTCTATCCGCGCAAAGACGGAAGAGTGAGGAGACCGATCTGGCTGTACAAATCATTCCAAGTTTTCGAGCGAGTTCAGTGAGCTTTGAAACGGTTCGTTCAGTCGGGTGTAAAATTGCTATGATATAGAGGCGAGAGGAATCGACGATAGTATACCAACGAACGGGATTCGTCGCTGAAGTCGTAGATTCCTTCCCGCCAATAGCCGGCGTTTGAAATCTCTAAGAACGCGCTTTCCGAAACTTTCGATCGTTCCGAGACTCGCGAAGATTGAATTATTCCTTGAGGAGTTCTTCGTGTTGTAGGAAAGGCGCGTGCCATTGGCACCGCACGATAACTTATTCGTTCTCTTTCTTGTCCGCGACTTTTAGTATGGCATAATAAAATTGAATGTAGTTGATTTTTTTTTTTTTAATAATATATATTGTATTATACAGGATATTAATGAGGAGTTTTTATATGCGAAAATTTTTCCATATCAGGATGATTTAGTTTTTATTTCACAGGTAATACAAATAGTTATTAAATTGTTAATATATATGTATATGTATCTGTGTTACAATTTACCTAAACTAGTTATCTCAAGATTATAAAATAAAAATTAATGTAACATCGTATTAATAATAAGAGACATCGCAAAAGCGTTGTAGTATACAATGCTGATCTATACAATAAAAATACATTCAAATTATGTATGTATACGAAGCAGTGTGTACAAAATAATTAATATTTAAAAAACTAATTATTATACGCAATCTTGAATTTTTCATTTATTCTTTAAGCAGCTTCTAATAAAATAGAAAATATTGCATAATTTTCGAAAAAGAAAATTATTTTTAGATATAAACTTTCGAAAAATATGATATAAATACAAATCTGATTCTTAGATAAATAATTCAAAAATATTGAAATATTTTACGTGTATCTATATATAAAAATATTAATTTATACAAAAATAATTTTATTATTGATATTTTGAGTATTTTAAAATAAAATTGGGAATATTTTATATAGATTATTTATTTATGTTACATGATAATTAAAAATGGATTACTATCATGCAGATAAACAAGCAATTAATTTCATACAAGTAACATAATAAATAATTTATAAATTGCTTACTTTCACTCTCTACAATTGCTCTGCTGTGCCTCCTCAGGCTTTTTTCTTTTCTCTCGTTCATCCTTTTCTACTTCTTCATAGCACTCTCTCTCACTCGCGAAAATATAGTTAATTACGAGCAGAATACAATAATTACGCGACGCTTTACACGACACTCATTAACGTTAATCGAATGCGATGCGCACTTCATATTTTGCGACAAGAGAACAGTGAAAATTATAATCCGTTCAGCATTCGAAAATCACGCAGCCAAATTCACGTGCCATTCGTTGCGGTAATGTTCTTAATTGTCAACGTATATATATATGTACGTAAAATACATGTACGCTCGCATCTTAGGGCAATTTATTATTTTGATATAAATAAATAAGTAGACGAAATAACATTCAAGATAAATATCTGCAGACTGCAATATTCGAGAATATATTTTGAACGACCGTTCACGCGATGGATTTCTATCGAATAAATCGCGCGAAATATACGTTTTTTTTTTTTTGACAAATTACAATATACAGACACCGAATTTATGATACGAAGTTAATATTAAAATACGAGATTAATAACGACCGTATTTTTTAATTAAATATGTCACGACGCCACTCGGCTCAAAATCGATCCGTAGTGTATCTGCGAAATTTTGTTAAATGACAAAAAAAAAAATACGAAAATGACATCAGCATCTTCATCCTGATATTGTGCAATGTTACGCGATTTAATGACTAATTAAGCGATATATCGATAGAAAATACACAATTGATATTCAATAGTGCATAAATTTCGCGAAATAAGTATTATATTAATAAATAATTGATCGATATTTCATGCTTTTTCATTATTTGAATGAAATGCCGCGATAATATTACGTGTAATTTACCAGGAATTAATTAATTAGATTGATAATTGCTAATTGTAATAATTATAAGAAATAATCGCGTTTCGCAGAAATAATGCGACGATAGAGGAACGGCTTGCGTCCTTGCCTTTTCGCCCGAGTCTCGCTGTGTAAATTATTACATGTAAATTACAATGATATGCTATGAATGTATGTATAACTATCACACGGTATATTTGACCTTCGTTTTTGTGCGGCCTACGGCGTGACATTGAGACGCGCGGTGTCGTCATTCGCGCGGCGAGACTCGAAGTAGTAAAAGTAGTGACGCGGCCGCTCCGTGTATCGTCGTATTAATTTTTACTTCGTATTAACTTTTACGTCGTTACGACTTTTCGAAACGCGATTACATTACAAAATTGGCGATTAGGATCGGCTCGCGCAATTAACTTCTACGATAAATGATACGTAAAAAGTATCGTGGCGACGGCTATCTCAATTTACGAAAGAACGCGTGATATACATATATCGACTATTTATTAATCATACGTGTAATAATAGTACTTCGTATGTAGTATTGAAATTTGTGTATTTTCTATCGATTCACATCGTCTTAATTAACCATTAATTCGATTCGCGTAGTATATTGCGCAATATCGGGGTGAAGTTGCCGCTGTATTATTCGGTCATTACCAAACCGTTGCGGGTTAAAGGTTAGGTTAGGTTAGGTTAGGTATTTGCGGATCGACTTCGAGGCGAGTAGCGTCACGACGACGTTTAATCGGTAAATACGATCGTATTTATTAATCCTATGTTTTAATAGCAATCGCGTCCCATTAATTAATTGCCTGTATAGTGTTGTAATTTGCGAAAACATGTACTTTGCGAGATTTATTCGAGTCATCATTTAGACGAAATCTGTCGTGTAAACTATCGAAAAGCCAAAATATATTCTCGAATATTAAAGTCTGCGGGGATATTTATTTTCAATTTTATCTTGTTCACTTATATCAAAATAAATTGTTTTAAGGTACGAACATATATTACGTATACATCAGTAATAGAGCATTGCGGCGAATTGCGCGTGAATTATTTGGCTACGTAACCTTCGAGTGTCGAGCGGATCGTATTTCGTTGTTTTTTTTGTCGTGATATAATAAAGTGCTTGTCGCGTAATCAACGTCGGGAGTGTCGTGAAAGTGTCGCGCGATTATATTCGATTAGATTCTGCTGATCGTAATTAACTGTTTTTGTGAGTGAATATCGTGTGAGTGTTATGAAGGAGCAACAAGGATGGAGAGAAGGAGCAGGCCCGGGGAGAGGTATCAGGCGACGGCGGAGCAACTGTGACGTAAGCAACTTATGAATTATTTATTTGTTACTTGTAAAATTAATTGTTCGTTTATCTCCGCGAAACTGGTCCATTTTAAGTTATTATGTAATACAACGTATGTAAAATATTCCAGATTTTAGTACAAAATATTGAAAATATTTATGTTAAATAGTATTTTTATGTAGATACATGTCAAATATTTCGCTGTATTTAAGATTTATAATTATTTAGATTATTTTTATAAGAGAGCATTAGACATGTATTTATTATATTTTTCACAAAAGTTTATATCTAAAAAAAAGATTGTTTTTTATAATTATGCAATTTATTTTATTAAATATCTGTTTAAGAGATAAATGAAAAATTTGATTGCGCGTAGTTTTTTAAATTAATTAATTATTTTAGACATACTTTATATATATATACATATATATATATATAAATTTTGGATGTGTTTTTATTTTACAGATCAACATGTACTCTCTGCCGTTGCGCATCGTAATTGTGAGTTAAATTATTTTTTATTTTATAATTTTGAAATAACGGATGTAGGAAAATTGTAACAAATATTTACTATATTTTTGTTTCGGGGCGTGTGTATTAGTATATTTTACTAGCTACAATTTGAGCAGGATTAAATTTGCTGAAGTTACTAATCGCAAATAAAAAATTATCATAAGCATTACGGGGGGACATTAATTATATATACATATAATGGTTTATATAATTTTCAATTTTTAAAATCAAGTATCTTGATAAATGTCGAAAAAATTAAGAGTTTGTTAGAATAGAACCTACTTCTCTGTTTGAATTATAAATCAAGATTTTTTATGTTTAATATTCACGAAAAGCTCATCATTTTCAATCATTTATTTAGTTCTACATAGATATGATATGTTATAAATATTACGATAAAATTCGTAAATTTGTCATTCCTAAAGAAATCTTTCGGGGGGCGGAGGGGGGAGACGTAAAAGCTCTTTAAAGATTCAACAAACTTGGCTCGAAGCAAACGAGATAGGAATTTTTTTTATGAATTCATTCTCTATGAATATGTATAAAATCCCTTAAAAAAACACGGTCACGTTAATCTCGAGAAGACTCATGTATATCTCGTGCGTTATTTACTGAAATAATTTTTTAGCGAAGCTATTTTGTCCGCGATTTTTCGTGCTTAAACTAGCGAAATTCGGATTATGTCAAATTAACGGCAGTATCTTTATCACTATACATGTATATTCCTATGTGTGTTTCGCAAATTATAATACAATCGCGCGAAATATATTGTCACATGCAAAGTACGAAACACGGAGAATGGATCGATTGGCCATTGTGGGGGGTGAGAGAGGGGTATATAAAACGAGAAAGACGCCATTCGAGCTGTGTATTTGCACGGGAGCATTTCCCATTCTGGCTTCGCATTATTTCACTCCAGTTCCTCGTTCCCCCGCTCTGACGTGAATCCCGGGGTCCTATTTTAATTTACCCCTGCGAGTATACGTGTTTACGTCCCCGTTTATGTACATGCTTTGGCATATTTTTGCAAGCGATTCCGTCCGATCGATTCCGAGTGTGTAGTAAAAGATCGTTCTCCCTTTATAGAAGACACTCTGTATCGTTCCCATACAATTTTCCGATAGGCATTGCACGATGGTTTCGTTTACTGCAAGTCGTATCAAGTATACTTTGATATCGTAGGTTTAAATATACGCAGCTACCGACTCAATCGAGTAATATAAAAGATTCTTTTATATTATAAAAAATGCTAGAATAACAGCGAGAGACACCTTCCATTTGAATGTATTTAATATACGATATAGAGAAAATGGAGAATGCTATTATATTTTAATAAATGTGGCATCTTTTACGCGTGACTATTTTGCCACCCAGCGAGAATATTCTGTTTGAAAAATGATGCTCATTTACCTTATGCATATTACCCTCGTATATACCGTCGTATAAAGTTACACGAAATGTTACGTATTTCGGGAAGGGTAGAGTAGTTTTTTCATATTAAAATATGTTGGTCTTTCCTCTTTCTTTGTCAGCAGGTTGGTCAATTTTCTCTATACTTGCTCTCTTTATTGTATAAACGTGTCGTGACGATATATTTTTCAAGCTTTAGGTAAACATATACTGTTGTCGTACATGTCGTTGTCGTTGTCGCTTTTCTTTTTTTGTTGTGTGACACGAACAAAGGAAGGTAATATTAAAAATATCCTTTTCAAAAATATTTTATCGTCGGACTTTTTTAAACAAAATATTTTATTTGCAATCGCGCTATGAAAAATTAATTTTACAGAGAAATAAATAATTCAGTACACACACATACACATACACATGAGAAAGGATTAATTTCATGGAATGTTTAATTGATGACAGATAATAGTATATCAATCACGAAAGGATTTTAAAAGTGCTTCTAATAGTGGAAACATTATCTAAGTGAATATAGAGAAATAAATATATACAAGTATAGAGAGAGAGAGAGAGAGAGAGAGAGAGAGAAGGATCCGACTTAAGGATCATTAATTTGAATGAGTTTTATTCGAATTTTAATAAGGTTCCGTTACGAACTTATATATAATCATCAAATAATCCATAGGGAAGACTTATTTATATGTTCTCCGCGGGCGAACTCCAGTTTGGGGTCCAGTTTTTTGAAAAGATACACGAAGGCTTGTGTCGGACACTTGTAGGTGCGACGCGAAGCATTCTTTCGTGGAATTTAATTCCGGCTGCATCGCCGCGATGAACGCGGAAGATGTTGGCGTCCGTGATCTTTTCTTCCTTTACGTTTTGCCACCTTTATCCGCTCGGTCTCTCTATGCTTTACTGCGCTGCTGGTTGCGCCCGCGTTCCATCCGAGAATGTAATTTCCGCGCGCGGTCGAAGAATCCAGCTCGATGCGGGACTCGGCACGTCCGACACCGATACAATTCGTTCCGATGAAACTGTAGAGATGCCCTCGCCCTGACTTTCGAACTTGGGTGCGAAACGTCGCGATCCTATTCCGCGCCGCTCTTCGTCTTTCACCTAGATCGATCTCACCCGTAGCCGGATGTTCCGGAGATCTGTCTTCGAATCCCGAAGGGGACACTTTATTGGGATAATGTCGCGAGGAAAGGATTAAGTTTTGTGGCGAATTTGAAAGGGTTGCGATAACAAGACGCGTGCGATAACCGTGTATATCCAAGCGAGTAGTGAAGCTGAGCAAATATTTATGTGCTGATTCGTCAAGTAATAATTTTCGCTTTTAGTACGAGTTATTATTTGTTATAAATGAGAATATTGTGTAATAGAATATGATACGATGAAATAATACTTCATTCAAATAATATATCTGTTAATTAATACTTCAAATTTGTATGCAATTTAATAATTTTCTTTATAGCTTACCGCTCAATTTCTGGTAGTAGAAAAATTTTATAAACGAAAATCTAAGATGTAAATTACACACAGTTAAGAAAACTCATTTAAAAAGTAATTATTTTTTCTTATTTTTTATGCTTAATACGATTTTGGCTTAGAAATGCTCTATCACAATTTTAAAAGATTTGAAGTTAAAATAATATAAAAAAACTCTCTCTATTTTTTAATATTTTTAATATTTAATCGCGAAAGTTTTAATAACCTTAACTTTTATTATGAATTCTGTTTGAGAAATGCAGGAACAATGTATTTAATTTTGAATGGAAAATATAAAACTTTTCCAATACATCACAAACAAACAAACACATACTGCAACTGCAACATGATAAAATAGGTTAAAATAGCCATTTTGCTTCAATTTCTTGAAATTCTAAGAGTGATAGAATACTTTTTGATGGACGGAATTATATTTAGTATCAAGACAAGTTCGAGGAATAATTGCTCTCTTTTTTGAATTTGGAAAAAATATATTTTACTTATCTATGTTATTAAATATTTGTATACACAAGTACAAAATAATAGCACGAAACGATTAAGAGAAACGTGAAATTAGACGGCGCGAGAATAATGTACGTCCTTTCGATAGCCTTTCGAGACAGACTTCGTTCGCCGATAAGATAATAATCTTATAAGATTTAATCTTTCCATGAGCGAGCTAAAGCGAGAATTTTAAGAAGGGATCGCGCATACAGTAACAGTAGCAGTAACAGTTACAAGTGCGGCGCACGCTCCGGGATGAATCGAAATCTCTTGTTTCTCCTCGTACGCGTATACACTATAAAATCGTCTCAAGAGCAGAATTTCAAAAGCTCAGAGCATGTCGATCCGGTATCGTCGCTTGCCTCTAACCTCCTCCTCTCCTCCTCCTCTCCTCCTCCTCTCCTCCTCCCCTCCTCCTCCCCTCCTCCTCCCCCGCCACCCTCTTTCTGGACGGGTGGCGAACTCGATAAGAGTTCCTTTCTTCGTTCGCTCGCCCGCATGCTCGCCGGTGCTTTCAAGAAATCCGATACGGGAAGGCGAGAGGGATGCATCAACTTGTCAAGCTAAGATATCTGACCTATCTATCCCCCTCCTCCGTCTCCTTTGGGAGCCAGCAGCAGTCTCTCAGTCAGTTACGATATCCTTTCGTTCGTCGCGCGTGCGGGACTTCGAACTTCGGCTCGTGACAAAGATTCCGAACTTCGTGCCTCCCCGCGTGTTCGCCCTTTCGAGATCGACAATTCGAGAACACGAGAAACGGAAAGTACTTGACCCCGTTCCGAGCTAGCGACCTTTCTCTACCTCCTCGCTTCTCTTATCCCACGATATTTACCGGATCTGCCTTCTGGCTAGTTTTGTTAGAAATCTCCCCGGCGCACGTACGCCGCTTTCGTAAACATTTTTCCAACCAAGTCCGAAGGGAGACGCGCTGTCTTTGTCCAATCTTCTCCTCGAAAAATGCCGTCCTTCCGGCGGCACTCTTTCGCCGCTTCTTTCGTCCTGTATTACCTTCGGGATATCTCTCTCTCTCGAGAGAGGTATCTTGCTCTCTTTCGTCTTCATAATTTTATTTCAACTCGCGAAGCTGCCACGCAAGTTTTTCTTTTTTTTTTTTTATGTCAGATTCAACTTTATGTCTAGCAGATGCATTTCAACGTGTCTAGTCATACGGTGTTAGCCACTTGTTGCTGTCACGCGGCTTAGTACACAAACATTTATTTCTGATTAAATTCCGATAGCCGTGCCGGACTCTCCGTCAAGCCATGACAGAATCGCCTCTTCGCACGTCATGTACGTACACGATATCGCGAACCGACACTGCGCCATCAGCGATGAGATTTCTGAATCTCGCGCGTAAGATTTCGAGTTGCGTTAACGGGATAATTATATAGAAGGCCTCTCTCTCTCTCTCTCTCTCTCCCTCTCTCTTTTTCTCTTCGCTACCAGAGTACATTGTACGTAGGTATCGGCTTTTCATGTATAGACGATACTTCGTACGACCTGCCAACTTGGTCGGCGAGATCTTCCCGTTCCCTCTTTGTAAGTCCCCGGAGGCGACGTTTCCGGAAGTACATCGGGCTGGTGGGAGTCGAGAAGTTACAAGTTTGTTTCTGTCTACCTACTCACCCATCTACCTCGGGTCTGGGCAGCAGTTTCTCCCCATCGCCAAGTTACGTTAGATATACCACTCGATAGCCGGGTTAGAACTACAGCCGATCGCCGTCGTAGCTCCTTATTGGTATCGATAAAGCGGTACATATATCGATAACGGAACGGGGAACGCGGAGTTCCATTCGCGGACGAGGCAATATAATGGCCGTCGGGCATCTGGTGACCCTCGGCTGCAAAAAAATAGAAGGGGAAGGGGAGGGCGAGAGGTGAGGAAATGTACTTCGTGCCTCTATCGTTTTCTCCACCGGCGGGAAAAGCTCGAGGAAAGGTGTTCGTCGAATCGAGCTGGATCCTCGATTGGTCGTACAACGTGAAACACGTGCGGCATTTCGAACGTTCCTTCGTGTGCGAGATGGTCGACCGGTTAATTGTACCTCTGCGAAAAAAAAAAAAACGTATATTCGCCGGTTTATTTGAAATTTCAAGCCTGAAGAATACAGAGGTGACAATTATACAACTATTACGTACCTTTCTTATATATTATATTTATTATTTATTTTCTTATAATATTTTAAATCCTAATTTTTTTAAATTAGTTAAATATAATTTAAAATATCCAAATTTATCTCTAGAGAATTTTTAGAATATTCGTTGCATTTAAAGTACATTTCGCGCAGCCTTGATTATGAAGCGATAACTCGATGTTTTCGTTTGAATGTAGCTATTGACATTGCGAAACGCGCTGGTTCGATCATTCAATAAATACATTTCGTCGCGTTCTTTCGAGCGTAGCATCCGCGTCGCCCGAGAGAGGAGGAACGATCGTGATGGTAGAGGGACGGTCGAAAGAGATGACGATAATATAATTGCACAATGCTTCGTTCCTCTCGCCGCGTCGGGGAGAGAGACGAGTCGCAGCTGGCGAAGACGCTTCACCCCTGCTTCTCGCGCCCCTCGGGTTGTCATTGTTTTTATTGCCAAGTCAAAGACCGAGTTCCAGCCTCCCCGCGGGCTCTGTTTTGCCATCCCGCTAAGACTCTCGTCTTTGGTAAGAAAGGATGCGGGCAAAGAAAAACGAAGTTTTCTGATGGAGCGACACTCGTTTCCGAGCGAAATTGACGCGTCTCCACATTTTTGATAATTCGCGGACAATTGTATACTTTTACAATATAAACCATACTGTATCCACATGTATTAAAAGAAACATTGAAAATTATTATATATTATAACAAAGTTCCATTAAAATTCCAGCGTTTAAATTATCGGAACAAATCGGATTTAATGGATTTTAGAAATCATTTCTACAGCTCAAAATGTCGAATCTTTTGAGAATTTTTCTAATAACGTCTCTTTAGAATTTTATTAAACATACATATGAAGATGACAAATGCAAGATGTTACAGATGATGCAATGTTGCAGATCAAAAGTCAGGAATTACAGATATCTCATTCGAAAACTACAATAAAAAAATTTTGATATGTCCTTACCTCGTTTTCCCAAGCGCCGATGCATTTTTCATTCTCGCGTTTTGGATTTTATCGATAAATTCGTCACCTGGTTGCCACCCTCTCGATCTGTCGTTCTCTCGCACTCGCGGGGGATAGATTCGCGATACAGCTACAGACAGGGCAGTAAAAAAAAAAATACGTTTTGTCGAGCATGCGGGCGAAAAGTTTTCGAAACGAAACGATGTGTATGAAGGGGAACAAACGAGCTTTTCGCCCGTGCGTGTCGCGTGAAGTTAAAGTCACATACACTTCCGAGGAATACAGATTTTCGATGTGTCGCAGGAGTCTCGAACAAAAAAGAAACGCGCAGTTTCCTACTGCGTTAACGCGTGTCTCACGTTCTCGACGGCTTCCTATCTTCCGATCTAATTAACGAGATTGATTGTCCGGAGCAGCGGGCTGCCTCACGTCTGTCTGTCGTTTCGCATGTGAACTTTTCTTTTAACGCACGGCAACTGCAAATTACGGGAAACACGTTCGCGTTTCGTCGGGCTTCTATCAACGCAATTTCGAGCAAGAAAGGCCGGAGCGAGCAATTTCGAACGGACGTTGATGCATTTGTACTGTCTGTATAGGTGTGGTGGTCGCTTCGCGCGAGATGTGTCCGAAAACCCGATGGCGTTGTAAAATACGTAAAATGTAACGTTAAACTTTCACGGTGGTTGCCGGATGTTGCGGGTAATGTTTCACGCGTTACCTGTGTGCTCGCTGTTATTTTTCATTTTTACTTACAATCACGCACGCGTACGCATATAGTTTTGTCATAAAACAAGAGTTTTTTTTTCGCGTATCGTATTTTCGCGGCTAAAATAATTTGGAGGTGCGTGAAAGTTTGATGATTTTTTTTTCGCAGCAAGCAACGTCCGATGTACGTTCGTCGATCGATGTTCCATTATGAAAAAAAAATGGCCGTCGTGTAATTTTTAGCACGGATTATTTTGGCGCGATTGAAGCGACTTTTCGCAACATTTCGAGAATAGCGAATTCCTTTCTCGCGGCCACGAGAGAAAAATTCTCGCATCGCAAACCATGAACATAGACTCTCGCAGCCACTGCATTTTGTGCAACTTTCCATTATAGTGGCTTCGTCGAATATGTGTCACGGATCCTTGACGCGATCGTCATGGATTTCGCGTCGTTTCAGCGTATACGGTATGACATTTGATCGAGATATCGTTCGGAGAACCGTGTAATATTCGATCGATCCGGAACCCGAAAGAGGCTTCGGAAGATTCGCGCGTCGAATATAAGGAATATGTGGAACGAGCGACGAAGGGGTGGCTAAGTTGGGGGATATAGAGAAAGACGAGAGAGCTGTCAGAACGCGATACGGAGAATACGAGCTTAAATATTTACCCGACGCAAACGGAAAACTCCGATGTAGCCAGTCTCCTGCGAGCGCTTCCGTAAAATTCGGTGCAAACGACGCTACGGAGAGGAAGGAAATGTTCGCGGGTATATAACGCAATGTTCCCTCTTTTTCACTGACTGACTCGATCTGCTTTCTCTATATTTTTTTTTTTTTTTTTTTTTTTGCGGACCGAAATGAAAAGCGCATTCTCCTTCGATCCAATAGTGACCGCATTTCAAAGGCAAATTATTAAAAATGAGACAGCGACTGTTTTGTTTGAATAAAATATTACTTAAAAATATATTTTTCACGGCGATCAGAATATAAATATGTAGAAAATATGTTTATTTGAAATGCAATTGAATTTATTAATTAAAATATAATTTTAAAAACTATCAGGTATTCTTATTTTTTTTGAAGTAAGAGCTATAATTACTATTTTATATTTTAACTGTAGAAAATGTTTGTATAATGATTTTTCTGGCAAATAGTTGTTTCTATTCGAAAGTGAAAGAATCGATAAAGTTTCACGCGGAAGATCTAGAAAATAGTAAGTGAGCTAAGAAGCGTGTAAAGAGAAAACTAGTCTTTGAATATAATTTTTTCAATAATTTTCATTCTCGAAACTAATAAAAGAAAGAAGAAAGTAGAGAAATTATTAAAATCTGTATTTGTCGAATCAAAATGTGTACAATGCTAAAAGTTTTTAATTGAAGAAAAATGAAACAATTCTTCTTTCTCGTTAAACGCGGTTTTCATTAATCAGTATCGGTCATCTCCTAAATGGCATATTTTTATGGCTTCGAAAGAGAAACACGAACGCAGGAACGCGATAAAAAACGTGCCACTCTTGCGAGAGAGGATCGAGATGAATGTTTTTACCGGTGGATATATGAGACCGAGGTGAAATGCGCCCACGAGAGGAAGCCGCAAAATGAGCAAACGAGTGAATCGCTCCACGGTTCGCGGAGAAAAATAAATAATAATCGCGTATATGTATATATATATATATCGCTGGGGCCGCACAAGAAACATTTATGCGCACTGTCTCCGCTTTTTCGTAAATAAAGCTTTACATTACGCGGGACAATATACCTATCGGTAGCAATGTAAAAATCTGAGATACGACATAAAAATCCATCCCTTTGCCCGCGGGATAAATCGTGACATTTATAATGGAACGGCTCTTCGATAAAATTACTGTCCATCTATTCGAAAATATTTGTACGTTGTTCGAAAAATAGCTACGTGGACGAAAATTTTTCTCATTTCTCGGTAAGAGAAATAAGTAATTCGTTCCGCGCGGATATATGAGCCGAGAGAAAAACAAACAATGAACTTATTGCTTTGCGATAGATTAACGTAATAATCAAATGTATGTATAGACACATGTTGCACACAACAAACATAATGAAATAAAAGCAATTGGCAATAATATTAGAACAATTAACTTCGAGAAAATTAAAAAAGCAGGAAACGACGCATTATTCACTGATTCATCTACGAAGAACTGTTAACAAATTTGCAGAAAATATAAACAGAATGACAGTAACAAGCTTATTGTTTGAGGATTATGGAAATAATCGTAATGCACCATAATTTATGTATATTTATGTATATTTATGTATATTTATGTATATTTGCACACCACAGGCACAGAGCTAATACGTAGACAAGATTTACGCGCACGCGACATGGATTTGCACCGTGCGTTTGCTTTACGTTTGTAGTCTGTAATTTAGTTCATTTTATAATAGATTGCATTAATGGTTGCATATATAAATATACAATTATAGATATTCCATGGTGCAATATTTGCAATCTTCTGTTTGAGAGTTTCAAAATGTATGTTTAATAAAATTAATTATTCTATTTATACATTTTTTGAATATATATTTTCTGCGAAAATTTTTGAAGGGAGAAGGGAGAAGTATTTTAGTTGTTTTATATGTTTAATAAAATTATGCTTTATGACACATCCATCATTTCGCGAAAATGCCATCCTTCTAACGTAATGCCAACCTCTTCCATATGATTACACGAGGATCGTAAAGTGCGCCTAGATGACGATCGTAGTAAGTCGTAGTAAAAGTCGGATAAAACGTTTATTGATCCGTTCGGAGCTATCGATGGGCGTCATAAGCCGCAAAGAGATCGATTCCTCTTCGCCGAGACAGCACGATAACGAAAATGAGATTCGACATGCGATATGAACAAGCGGTGTTCGTTCGTTGACCGCGCGAATCCCCGCGGGACGGATATTTGTCCGAATTATGTAAATAAACGAACCGTGACGAGATGTAATTAAACTAATTGCAGAGAAATATGTGCACAGATTGTCGGGAACAAAAGATACCAGATGATCCACTATATCGGACAATGTACATTATACACGCTTCGTCTCTAACGCGAGCCATTTTGTAAAATATATGTTTTCGTCGATATAATTCTGTAATTTCTGGCATGAGCGATCAAGCTAAAACGAAGCGAAAGATATAAAATTGCAATTACTGTCCTGGAAAAGCATTTATACGAACGAAATAAAAATAATTACGCTTCGACGAAGTTCGATTAAATAAGCTACCCATATATCGTCTTGATTTACGTTAATTCCTTTATGGAACTTGTCGTTAATCATCATTATCCTCTGTTCTGTTGATTCAAGCCAGCGTTATTTTGCACGACTAATCGTATTACGTACAAAATGTAACGAAATTTACGTACGTTACTCCAAGTATTCGTCACAATTTTATCCCGAGCTTAGACTAGCTAATGAAACGGCGGGAATCTCTGTGAAATTTGGCGGATACTTCGAAAGGAGAACGCGGTTATTAGAACTTTGCATACTGAAAAAAATATACATACATATGCGTGTGTGTGTGTGTGTGTATGTGTATAGCGCCGATATAACAATTTTCATTCTTTTTAATTCATTTTATTTGGCGCAAATAATGGCAGCAAGTGACCGAGTACGTACTAGCCTTCTCTACGGGTTCATCAAGCCGTGGTATGGGGTCTTTTGAGGTTCACCGCCGATAGGCGCGCACTGTCGTGATTTATGAAATTTTAACGTGGGATTGTAGCTGGCAGTTTGTCCGGCTGCAAAATCCTCCCTTCATCTGCCAACCGCCCGCGGTATTCCCTCCGCAGTCATTTAACATAATCGATCCGACCTTTTCGATATACATATGCCCGTCGTTCGGTCCTCGATCCGTGCCCACTTTTAATCTCTTCCGATTAACCGACCGCAAATTCAATCGGCTGGCAAACGCCAATCAGACCGCAAACATTCGACCGTTTAAACGTTGGACGCTGGATTGAATCTTGGGGCCTTCATTACACATATGTACACGGAGGGAATGTCGTTTGATCCGTTCTACTTTTTTTCATCTTTAAATACCGATGCGACAAATTTAGTTAGAGGAGATTCGGAAATTGTATATTGGAAATTTGCAGACGTGGCCAATTTTGACATGTAAATTCGGAAAGGGTCGTCGATCATACAAAACAATTAAGTATAGTATTTATTTATACATAGTGTTTCTTATAAATTATACGATTACTCTTCTGCTCATTTGTTAAATAAATTAATAATTATTTTCGAATTATTATGTTTGATACGAATGCACTTGTGAAAAATATTGAGAATAAATAAAAGACAAAAAAGAGACTTGCAAGATAATTTTTAAAAATTATTTTAAAAGTTGATTAAAACTTTAAAAGAATTACAATTAAAGGTAACAAATTATAAATTGGGATAACGATTATAATTAGAGACTAAAAGGGTATTAATTAATTAACGGTAAAATAAATATTATTTGAATCATATTTTTATTATGACTCAATTTAATATATCTTTTGGATGTTGAAAATTGCTCACGCGCATTTTTCATACACACTTTGGCTGAATGCACTCGATGTTCGTCGTCTCGTCTTGTTAGTGAACTAAGAGTGGTCAACACAGAGGGTCACTCTCGATGGAAGTTCGAGTGGTGCAGCCTGACAAAAGCTGTTTGTAGTAAACAGCTTCGAGCTCTTGATTGTACCTCGGTGAGCCATTGTTGTTTCATCGTTATGTCGCGTACGAATCACGAAATGACTTGCCGCTTGTGAATAAGTAAATTATTTATACAGTTTCAGGGACACTGCGAGCGAAATCCGAGAGGCTTTTAGCGCCATGTCGAATTCTCATGCTTGCCGCACTACTGTTTCAATTTTTGCCGTTTCTGTTTAATTTGAACTACTGTTGAGTCACTCGGTCGTATGTATCGTGTATATGAATTATACAAGATGCTTGGAGAGTTATAGGAGATGAGACGCTTTATATATTATGAAAGTGCGCTTTAAAGCTCTTTGAAAATATTTTCAAATATGTTTTATTGAATTTGATTTTTAAATGGGACAAGTATCGCAGTGTCACATCTATCTATCTTTTTGTGTAACGTAATATCGAATCTCTCGTTGCCCGAATAAATTGTCTTGGAATGCGGTCAACAGGATTTCTCATCTCAATTTACGCGTTTTGAGTCGCGGTAATTTTTGCGGGCCACCCTTTGAGGGAAGAGTTTGCGATCGCCGACAGAGCAATAATATGCAGAAAACCGCGGGAAAAACGGTCCAAGTGGGGCGAACTCTGTTTCAAACTCGATATTGATAAACTCGCGAACTTCAGCGGTCATTTGCCTCGCGGCGTGAATTTTTTACCTGAATGAATACGAAATGGATACACCACCGTCCTCTCTTTCTCTATCTCCCCCCTCCCCTTCTCTCTCTCTCTCTCTCTCTCACCTTTTCAATGGCGTAAAGAACGCGCCGAATCGCGCAACAACCCCTTTCAGGTCAAACGTTCCTCCACGAACGAGCACTCGGGTGCAAACTCGTTTCCACGCCAACGACGTCGACCTCGTTGCACGTTCAGCGGAGCGCGAGCCACGTTACATCCGGCCGAGAGTTTGAAGCTAGCTTTTCCGACTCGAATCGTGTTGAGAGTGAGTTACCGAAACCAAGTTACCAATCCGACTCTCCTCGTGCTACTGAATCTTTCGGACGAATAAGAGTTGCCGCCTTTCCCTTTTTTCCTCACTCTTCTTCTACTCTTTCCACTTCTCTCAATCACCTTCCATTTCTCTCTCTCTCTTTCATACTTGTCATCTTTATTCAATGAATTTAATTATTTATCAATTTTTATTATTTCTTTAATAGTTAAATATAGAAATTTTTCTTTCAACCGAGATACATTATAATATTATCTTTAATATAATATTGACAATATAGAATAAATGATAATAATTGTAATAATGAGTAAAACAATGATAATTCTTCGAGAGAGAGGGGGGGGGGGAAGAGATCACTTTTCGTTGTTAAAATTTTGCTGATTACCTCCCTACCGTTTTTCCTTTATAAGGTCTCGTAAGAGAAGAAAGCATTTGGCTCGCTGCTCTTTAAGGCATGAAAAGACCTCCTTTGTTCCTGGGAATTTTCTCTCTCGCGTGACGTACTCCGTTGGTTTTCGAACCGTCGTAGAAATGAGTTTCGCAGCAGCATCCATCAAAAGCGAATTATGGGGCGCTGGATTTTCTGGGACGGCGAACGGACGAAGACTTCTTCTTTCGGTGTCTGTACGAATGAGAGAGTTTTTGCTTGTTTCCTTTTTCGGCCTAATTTGCGAATCACCGTCGCTCTTTACCTCAATGATTCGTGCGCGCGCGATTGGATCACCGATCAAAAATTACTCCGTCATGTGAAGATCAGAGGCAGGTCGAGATAAAACTTTAAACGACCACGCCGACAAGACCGAATTTTATCTCGCCGCATCTGACTTGACGTTGAAAACCGGAAGGTGGTAAACGAGGTTCTCTCGAGTCTCCGCGCAGAGAGGAAAAACGTGTCCGCTCGCGTTGCCATAATTAGTCGCGTTTTCGCGTGTTATTAATTACGTGAACGACGGGGTTTGCCTCTCTCTTAATAAAGCTTATTACATGGCTGCGGTGAATATCCGAAGACGGTCGCACAAAAGATTCTTTTGAGGGTCTTTCGCGATATTTGGAAAATGGTGATCGCGAGAAAGAAAACACGAATTCGTCCCTCGTCGCGAAGTATCTTCTTTCTTCTTCTTTCGACACAACGAACTCTAGCTGTCTCTCGGGGCTGCGACAAAATCTTTGTTTCACAAAGATTCATTATAATTATTATCGGAGAGCACGGGGTGAAACAAGGTTCGTATGAGTAGAGAGAGAAAGAGAGAGAGAGAGAGAGAGAGAGAGAGAGAGAGAGAGAGAGAGAGAGAGAGAGAGAGAGAGAGAGAACCGCAATGAATCCTTTCTGGCGATGCACTTTTCTTTTTTCTCTTATTTTCACTTTGAAGATACTTTATCGTATCATCCAAGGAGGAGGTTTGCGCATGACTTCTTTCCAGAGTGCATTCCTTGCGAGCAGTAACTTTGATACTTGCGGTAATATCGCTTACGTAGTAGATACTCCGCGAAGATATGGTGGAGATTAAAAGGCATTAGCGTTGAGAAAACGGCGGAAAATTATATTGTCTCTGTCTCTTAACTCTCTGTTTTTTTTTTATTATTATTATTATTATTATTTCATAATATGTACCAGCTTTGCCTTTTTACGGCCTGAATTTGCGAGCGACTTTTCCTCTCGTTTCCCGTATACGATTCACGGGATCGAAGAGAGAGGAATCACGGATACGGAGCGAGACGCGAAGGCGAATGTCCTGACAAAACGGTACGTGTCCTTGGGAACAAACGGGCGATGCATTTATGAGATTTAAATCGCCTAAGCGGTCCATTTCCTCGGTTATGCATTATTCACCGGTACCTCGCGGCCCCTGAATGTTTTATGCGCTCGCGCTCTTCTCCGCGCCCGCGCCATCTTCTTTCCAGGGCTCATTCTTTTCCAGGCTTCCACCTCTCGTCCTACCTATCCTCCGGCCTCTCGCTATCCGACGAAGTGTTCCAGACGCGTAAGCTTCCAGAGGACCGCACGAGGAGATAGCGAGACGTGCGAGGTTATAGCGCGCGCTTTTTGCCATTCGCTATCCCGCGCGATTGCGCCGTCTATTACCATTTTCCGTACAATGGAAATCTTTCGGTGAATAGCGACGCGCATGTCTCCTTAATATTTGCATACATTATGGAGTATTACGTTTTTCTTTTTTTCTTTTTTTCGACGTACGTTACATCTCTCGCCGTTAACGGAGACTGCCTGGAGGTCTTACCTAACGGTCTCTGTGAAAACACGCGGCGTTTACGTAGATGAGAGCGGATCTGGACTTGTTTACGCTACGTTGAGCTAATTTAAATCTTTTTTTTTGTTCTTTTAGAGAAAGAGAGAGAGAGAGAGAGAGAGAGAGAGAGAGAGAGAGAGAGAGAGAGAGAGTCCTTTCGCGGAATACGGCTTGATTGCAAAAACGATTAAGTTGATAAAAATCTTATCCTGTGGCAAAATACTTTCCTTAGCAATTTTATGAAATATCAAACTTCGTTAATATCGGAGTGCAATTATGATAATTATATATCATATTGTAATTTATCTTTATGCTGCGAGCGCAATATATATATATATTTTTTTTTATCATTACGTAAATATAAGTCTTATTTTCTCGGTCTTTCTCCCTTGTTACTTGCGGAAATGTAAAATTCGTTGGCATGCAACGCGGACGTCTCGACGGATCGCGCGATCCGGTGCATCTCGCGTCTTGACGTAACTTTAGTATTCGAGTCGCTCGCCAGCGAATTTACTCCGCCATCCGAGAGGAATTTCAGCGTTCCCAGGTCTTTCTTGGAGATGGCCAGTGTCCAGCTTCTTCTCTGCTTGGATTATCCTCTTTAATTATCCGTCGTTGCCCTTTCGTCTTTTTTTAGAGACTATTTGCCGTCGAAATGCACGTCCGTCTTTCGTATGTGGCGCACGAAGTCCGGCGGAGCATCTCTCTATTATATCCTTCGATTCTTAATTGAATAACAGTCCACTGTTTTTGTAAATGTATAATATTGCATTCGATGGCATTTTTGTTCCTATTACACGATATATATTCAGTGAGGGACAAAATAATATGTGAAATAGAAAATGAAAATATTTACGTAGGCTATTATTTCTGCTAGATTATATACGTATATAAATGGTCATGTATAAAATAATAATTTATTTGTGCACGTTAATTAAAAATCTACTCGAAATATTTAGTTGATTTTGCGAATCAGAAATAAATGTTTCAAATATTCTTCTTGTTACAGATTTTAATTTAAATAATCAATTCTTTCGCCGCAGAAAATACATGAAAATACTATTTTCACGAGTTTGTACTCATTTTATTTATGTCTCTTTTATGTCTCTTAAATTTTGTTAATATTTTTTTATTAAATTATATTTATAGAATTATGTTTATAGAATTTGTTTCTGTAAATTACCACATTAAATGAACGATGATTTCTCTTTCCAAAATTAATGCAATTAGATTTGACTGTAAGCTCGTGAATGATCCAATCGCATATTGATATTTAAGTGAAATTGCGAATAATTTTTATCTGCGATAGAATGCCACTTGCTTGCGCTTCTATGTATCACTCGTCGACTTCTCTCTCGATTCTTACGTTTCCCGAAGTCTTTACCCGAGAGTCACTTCGAGATCTGAAATTCTTACCCTAGCGGAAGCGGGAACAACCGTTCGTGCTTTTACGACGGTGGCAGTGAGTACGGCCGTAGGACAACCATAAAAATCGGTCGTGAAATGAAAGAAGTCTGTCCTTCCGACGCGAAGCGTTACTCACCATCGCGTCGACGATCTTTTGCACCTCTGATTCGCCGCTATTCCCGTTTCTCTCACACTGTGGTTCGCGAGTTCAGATTTTACGATCGCCGAGTGTGTGACCTGTCCGCTCGCATCCGTTTTTTCCTTCGTTCCTTTCGCACGTTTGGATCATCAAATCGTTATGCGATCGCACGATCTATCGTGATACCGGCTGTAAAATTTTACATTGATTTCCGGTCACCGAGCCTCGAGACTTCATTCGAGCCCCTCCGAGGGCGGAACAGCGATATATTATCATCCTCTTCATCATGGAGCATAAAGAGAACGTTTATGAAAATGGATGAATAAGACCAATGAAAAAGGGGTCCTTGATATAAAATTATAGTAGTAAGAGAAAAGTTAATGAAAACCAATGAGAGTTATTTTTTCGAGTTATTGAAGAGGATCTAAAGTAAAATAGAATTGCTCCCCGTTTGACAATTTTTGTACCTTTTTATGTGATTTTAGCATTATTTCCAGTTAATAAAGTTAATTACGCATCTACCATTTTACCCTTATTATCATGATTTTGTATCAAAGAGTTCCTTTAGGCATGAAAATAAATAACGTAAAATTTATAACCACACATTCACAGCAATTTTTCTATAAAGGGGGAAAATATACCACATATAAATAATAATTAATAATACATAATAATAATTCTTTTTTTAATAATTACACTGCAAACATTGTATGCTAGATGTGTATTTCTATTGATGTAATTATTTACGATGAATTAATGAATATATTGCAAGTTCGATATAATAAAATAATAACGCTAATCCTGAAAGATTTAATACGCGGAATTGGATAAAAGATTTAATTGGATATTAATTGCATTTTTATGTCTGAGGGAAAAAACTTGAATTATTATAAACATTATATGACCGTTAAATAGCGTTCGATTGAAAATTTCTGCACATTGAACGCATTTTAATTCCAATGATACATGTTGGTTAATGCACATCCGATAAACCTGTTTTATTCAATTCGTTAAATTGTGCCGTGGAAATATTAGCAAATATTTGATACTGTAAGCCGCGGAATGTGAAAGACGGGACAAGAACGAGATTAAAAATAATATCAAATAAATATTTGATAATGAGTGTTGTGTGAGCGATAGAGAGAGAGAGAGAAAGAGAGAGAGCTTTTGATCTATCTTTCTGTATTTGCCGCGAAAGGAATAACGGTTAACCGTTATTAGTTAACGAATAGCGTAACGAAGAAAGGGAGGAAAACGGAGGCAGAGAGAGAAGTACTATTGAAATCATCGGCTCGAAAATATCTCACGAGAGTTTCCATCGTGACGAGATAGGGAAGGTACGGAAAACGGAAGTGGACGATTAAGGAGAGAGAGTTTCCGCGGACCGACCGATCGATCGTTTAAACTCGGGGGCTCACTGCCGTTTCTATCCCCGCGATTATTCGCCGCATAGGGGGCTGAAAAGTCGCGCGCTCGAATTGCACTCTCTGTTTTCCGAACATGTCATCGACGGAGCGTTTTCCTGACGCAGTCAGCAAACGTTTTTGTCCCGGTGAAATCGGAAAATGCAGATTGCTATACGATGCACTATGCCATATTTACTCTTTGGCTCTTTCCCTCTTTCTCTCTCTCTCTCTCTCTCTCTCTCTCTCTCTCTCTCTCTCTCTCTCTCTCTCTCTCTCTCTCTCTCTCTAAAGAGCTGCAGCTATAGTTACACATTGCTCGCACAATTGATCCAATTAATACGAAAACGTTCAATCAACAATATTATTTTTATTATTTGTAATTAAACGTGATTTAAAAGTCTTTACGTAGCGATTGAATTTTTGCAAAAACTAGACTCGAATTAATTAGAGAATAAGATCGCGTTACTACGTCCACGAGCGTTTCGTTAAATTCGCCGAAATGTTTAATTCGTCGATATCGAATAAGCGCGTTGATTAAAATTCAGGGGCAATTTTTGAGTGCAAGTTATTCAATTAATTAGCGTTCGACGTGATGCGCTGTGAGAGCTCGTTCGAAAAAAATACATATATATGTATATACATATATGGATAAACGCGTATATGTCAAGCGCGTTCGAAACGTAAAAAAAATATCATCATTCTAACTTTACAAACTCCATTACATTTTTAAATGTCTAGACTGGAGGTGGCGCGGAGTCCGGCTTATCAAACTTTTGCAGGGTTTTGTTTCGTCTGACGAGAGTATTAATTAACATCGCTGATACGCATTTTACATCCTTACGACGGGATTAATTAACGCAACGACGGCGAGGATCTTTCTTCGTCGCGCGCGGACTCGGAAAATCGGTTTCGCGAAACTTTTACCGGAATAAGCGAACTGTGCGTCATTCTCTCGCAAGTTCGAGACGAACGACCGACCGACCGATCGATCGTTCGAACTTCGCCGAAGCGTGAAACAAAGGTGTCGAGTGATCTCGTTCGGAGGAGAGAGAGAGAGAGAGAGAGAGAGAGAGAGAGAGAGAGAGAGAGAAAGAGAGAACGAACTACGAGAGAACGAACGAATCCTCTGCGCGTCGTATTCAGATTAAGCCGTAATTTCGCGGTGTAATTGGAACGTTGGACGACAACGGTGGCGCGAGGACGTTGAAAGAGGAAGTTTATACTCCGGCTTGTCTGTGTGTGCGCGTAGCCACACTTTAAACTCGCTTTTAAACCGCGTGCACGCCTCGTACGGTCGATTACTAATTAGATTTTTGCCAACGACTACGTGAGCGAAAGGTGCGAAGTGTAAATGCGTTTATGAAAAGAGAAGAAAAAAGAACAGAAAAGAGAGAGAGAGAGAGAGAGAGAGAGAGAGAGGAAAATTCTGCCGTCTTTAATCGGACGGTCGCGATTTTTCTCCGGATTTTTCGCGATAAGACGGATTTTCCCCTTACGACGCGTAATCGAATTAAATTGAGTGCATTGGGCGGCCGGACGATCGCTCTTGATCGCGTCCTCTCGACTGAAGTGCAATTAATTATCGTTAAATTGGATCGACGATATTTCACCAGGAGACAGGAGCATGGGTGGCGGCAGAAGAGAAGAGGGGGAGGGGGGAAGAGAGAGGACGTTTCCACGGATCATTAACTTGTGCGAGAATGGACCGCCAAAGAGTGACACTTATAGTAAATACGTCTAATTATTTCGCCCATGCGGATGGCTCATTTATCGATCGCGAACCTACAATTTTGCAACTTTTCGAGAACGGTATTAAAACGGTATTAAAAGTCGAGAAAAGTGTGTGAATTCGAGTTCTTTGATTGTTGCGCGAAAGAAGACAAAAGAGGGGGGGGGGGGGAAAGAAGGACGTATGATCCTAAAACCGTTCTAATTATTGGAAGCGTCAGGGTCCTTCATGGCTACCGATAACTATGCTCGCTTACGTTTGCGCAGCTTCTCTCGACAGCCCGGGGGTTAATGCCACAGTGGTTTTATGCAATATTCCATTAAGAGGGCGCGCGCTTCACTATCCTTCTATTAAGTCGCCTCTCCGATAGCCTACGATGGGAAATATCGGCGGTTATCTCGCCGCGCGGCGCGCGTTTATTCCGCCTGAGATGAAGCAGATATTGTAGCTGGCAGGCCGTCCATTCGAATTTAAATCTATATGCCGTGCATGGTTTCTATCGCGGTCTAAAACATTTCGCTCAGACGTTTGTCGGTGAATTTTCTCTCTTCTTTCCCTCCGAAACGTTAATGAATCTAAGAGATTATTTTATGGAGTTTTATACAAATTCTAATTAGAAGGCATTAATTCTGTGCTATTATATATCTGACCTATTTTCTTGTGCTTCGTCGACAAGATTATTTCATCGAGAAGCATGTAAAAATATTTTAAAATGTTTTCAAAAGGAATCTTAAACTACGTTATATATATAAGTTTATATATACATAAATATATACGTATATATATATATATATATATATATATATATATATATATAAAAGTCTTTTATAGTCTTTTTTCTACAAGATTTAAACCATTTTTTATTATATGACATAAATTTATACGAAAATTTGTGTCAGAATCATATTTTTGTTAAGCTACACCATTTCCGACCAACATGTTGGACGGAAGTTCAAGTTTAAATATTTGAACGCGTAACCGGACCAGCTACGTATGTAACGATGTTTACCACGCTTTTTACCGACCTCTGCAACTGTTATGCAGTTTCATATCTAAAGATATTAAATTGTTCAACAACTTTGGAATTTTTAGATAATGAAAATTGTTCAATTATTTATCTATCCAACATAAAACTCTGTTTATAATCCGTGCGATGATACGAAATACATTGCTTCTTGAATTCGAGCGCAGCAACATTATCGCGACGATTAAAGAGAGCGAGACGAGTTTCGGTTTGCGGTAGACAATTCTGTTCCGAACGTCGATCTGTAAAATAGGAAGAGACACGCGAGACGATATATAGAGTTCGTAATATGTGCGTGGAGGAAAGAGAAAGGAAGAGACAAATAGGAAAGAGAGACAAGAATCGCATTGAAATCGACACCGCGAAGAAAGCCGACTCCTCGAACGTTACTCTCTTAAGTCTTTAAATACGGTTACGCTACTGCATTTCGTAGGCGGGAAGTTGAAATTCAACCGCTGGAGAGAAGAAAATGCAACGCGTACAAGTAATCTTAGACTCTAAGGAAGTCGGACAGACCGGAATTACGTTCCACGCGGGACATAATTATTCATGCTTCTTTTAATTGGCGGATGATGTAATTGATTTCTCTCTCTGTTTCTCTCTCTCTCTCTCTCTCTCTCTCTCTCTCTCTCTCTCTCTCTCTTTCACTTTCTGTCTATCGAATATTTCGGTGAATATTACGCGTGTCTCGAGTTATTATCCTAGGATCATGTTAAAAGGCACTCATCACTGTATGTTATAACGTGATACATTAATGAGGTCGCGTCCAGATGAGCGTGTTCCGACCAAGTAAAAGCATGTTGAATCATCCGAACTAATGGTAACTAATTAATTCTTTGGTACGCATGAGAGATTAAATTACGGTCAGGTAATTATCGTTTAAATCTAATCTCTCAGAGCGTATGTATTCCGACCGCGATCGTTATTTCGCCACTTGATTCGGTAATAACTCGTTTAAACAGTACGAGTGTACTGATAACTGATAGCGATGCGACATCAACGCTGGTAAGAATGCGAAAAACAAGCAAAGTCGAGGGAAATGAAAAAATTAAGAATCAAGAACAATCGTAAAAAAGTTTGAAAAATTGCGAGAAACTTTTATAGACTTTCTTAGCGCGCTGGCGACAAACAAGATAAAGAATCATTTAACTCACGCGATAGTTTTACGATATTTTAATACTGTCCTAAAATTATCATTATTATACTTATAAAAACATATAAATAACTTTCTTTCGCTTCTCTTTAGTTCAATTTTTTACTTTCGTTGAAATGTCACGATGATAATCATTATGGCTTTGATCTGTATGTGTATGTGCGAAAAAAACTATTAGTTTAGAAAATCGATAAAAACGGTTCTTTATCGCTTTTTTCATCCTGTGATCGACGGGTTCGACGCGAATTGAAAGAAAGAATCGAAAGACACGCTAGCAGATTATCGCGAAGCAAATCAACGAGAGATGCGATTTAACGAATTATTCGTCGCCAACTCTACGACAGTTCGGGGTTCCCTTATCGAAGATTAGTCTAAGAATCGCGTCGTCGTTCCAGTCGGAATTCCGATAAACCGAGATTGCCGTCGACGTTCTCGGTCACTATTGACAACTCGCCTTAATCTCGAGTCGGCTGTTCCGGTCGGATGGCTGCCAACCAATCCGCGAATAAATCTCAGAGAGACGGGCTAAGACTACAAGTCAATCTCAGTATAGCGAAAATTAAGACAATCGTCGGATATAAAAGCGAATAAAGGAACGAGAATGAGAGTCCAAACAGAGGCACAAATAATGCTTTGGCAATTTCGTGACGCGATCATATGTCCGAGTTCTCCGAGTTTCATTTGAATCACGTTCTTTTATCTAAAGGATTTTATATGGTATTTAATGGTATTATGATATTTAACATCAAATACCGTTCGATATATATCTTGCATTCAACTTTTTATGTGTCAATAATACAGAATATCGTGAGATTTATTGTTGCAATGAAAACAAGGCGATAAACCTTCCTCTCCCGGCTGCTAAAATTCATATATGTTAATTTCATATCTGAATATTATAATTAGTAATAATATATGATAATATTCACTGTTATATAAATTATTAGTAATATGTGTTACTTTATTAATCAGCGATTAGCATAAATAAATTATACTTAAGATGTCTGAATAATTTATTTTTTAAATCGACAGGCAACAAACTTGCATTGCCGACAAAGTTAGTAGGTTAGATTTAAATTAAAATTTTATTAACATTTTGATCATAAACAGAAATTTCTAGCATTTATTTCCCGATAGAAACGACACGATATCATGTGTGTATATATATATATATATATATATATATATATATATATATACATATATAAGAAATATATATAGAAATGCAATTATATTAAGATATATTTTGACATTTAGTGTCGGGCAAAAATGGGCGACACCATAGTTAATTTACGAGACGATGTAGAAAATTCTATCACGTACACATGACTGTTATCGGAGTGGACAATGACATTTTCGGGAACATTTTACTTCTCTTTCTCCATCTCTCTTTCTCTGTCTCTCTCGTGGACACACGCAGGGATGCACGCGCGCGTGTACTATTTATCTCTCGCCGATCCAGACCCACCTGCTCTCCTCTTCCGCCTTGCCCTCTCCGCAACCCCTTTTCCCTCCTACCCTTTTATCTCTCTCATCGTGCCAACATCCTGTCCCAATGCAATCAAATTACTCGATGCTCGACGCGCCAATAGGGAAACGTCGTTAACCGTGGTGGTTATCGCCGGTGCGTGTCGCGTGTCGCGCTGTAAATCGAGTTTGTGCCTTCCGTAACGGCAACGATCGGCAGAGCGCATCGTGCCCGGGGGCGAAACCTGATTTTTGTTTTTGCCCTGAAAAATTTTCCCGTGGCCGCCGCGCGGACCTTTCGACCGTTTCATTTCGACATCCCGAGTGCGAGTGCGGCCATTCGTGTCGTGTCGTGTCGTGTCGGACGATGATTTTTAGGCCGTTAAAACGTAAATCTCGCTCGACGTTGAAGGGCAGTTAACCGCGCGAGAGACGAGATTTCCCGAGCGTAAGTTTCGCAAAAAAATATGAGATCTTAAACAGAGGTCGTCATAAATTATTGACAAGTAATACATTTATGTTGTTACGTTCCGTTAGTTTTTGAGAGACGCATTATATTTTTTTAATTAATATAAACTAATTCCTTTTTCATTGTGGAATTAGATTATTAAATACGATATACTAAAAAAATTCTCTCTGTGTATGTGTGGAACACGAAATAAATATATTATAAATTAAAATTTTGTATTTTTATAAAATATCGCGTCGCAGTTTTGTGGCAGGAGAAATATTAATAATGACGATTTACATATGTTACGTGAACCATTATTATTTACGAGTACATTCGTCAAGTTTACGCATTTCGCGGACTGCATAAAAAACGCAATTTCAGCTTTCGCTCGTCCAATTCGTGAGATCGGCCTGTTCTGGTTAATATTCGTTTGTTCTTTGATCGTTTCGTCGTCAAGAGAGCGAGATTGCGTTTTCAGTCGACACACGGTGCCAGCAATCATTTCCGATTCATAACATGAAAAAACCGAGCGCGACGTTCTAAAAATCTCGAGAAGAAGTTGCAATAACGCGGAAATTGATTCATTATAATTGAGCCTGCAATGCATCCTGGCAAACCAATTATTTATGCACAACAGCGATCTGAAAATGGATCGTTTTGAGGCTATCCATAAATGAAACTTTCAAAATTCGGTATTTTAATTATATCTTGACGTTGAATAATTCTAACAATTATATCTTTAAAAGTACGTACGACTGGAAAGTGGGGCAAAAAAGACCTGCGAGACTCAGTTCTTTCATTAGTTTTACCAACTCGGTTATATATTTTAACCTAACTTGTCGTACTACTTTTGTTCCTAAAATTTAGTAAGATACTTTGGTGAAAATTGTGAAATCTTTGTCTGAAACTTATAAATTTTTGTAAAAAATTTTCCTTCTATTAAATTCAGAATATATATGTGTCGGCCGTTCAAGTCTTTTAAAAATTCGTAAAATTTAAATGATAAATATGAGAGATCGTCCATAGTGAAACTAATAGTATTTAACGTTTTATAATAAATTTTTTTTGGATTTTTCTTATAGAGAACGCAGATCTTGATTCGCGTAAATTTTTAAGCAGGAACGAAAATATATTTATGAATGTAGGACGATATGTGCCAAACAATATTTCAGACAAAATATTGAAAGCGAAATAAAGAAATGTGCTTTTTATGTAGGTAATTTTGAATTGCTTAATAGAATTTTAAAATACAGAGTGATGTGTCCATCGAGTCGACTGACGTCTACAAAAGAATTGCGGCGATAAATTTTTAAAATAGCGTTTTTTTTTACTCTCTTGCAAGATACAAAGTAACGATGATTGTCATCTCGCTCTGTGCTCTCTCTCTCTCTCTCTCTCTGTGTCTGGTACTTTCGCTCTTATTTTCGCGTTGGTTTCAACCAACTGTGATAGAGGATGCGCTCGTATCGGAAAAGTTGCGTCGTGCGATTTTGTGTTTCAATCATACGGAGAGAGAATTTTTGTCCACGTCGTCGTTGTCGTCGTCGTCGTCGTCGTCGTCGTCGTCGTTGTTGTCGCTGTCGCCGTCGTCGTGTCGTATCGTGTTGTGTCCTTACCGTTAAAGCATCCGCGCCGTTGAGGCTTAGCCGAACACGGCGCTTTATCAACGTTGTAACGAGCTGTCGGCGTTATTGCCGAGGTGTCTCCGTTACCGCGGAAGCTGACGCGGCGTTTCTAATAAAACGATTGCGCCCGCCCGCGCGCGGCTGCCAAGATAGCCTGCATTGTGTCAGGATCTAAAGGGGCGGTCTCCGAGAATGTTGGTACAGGGTTGGTGTTAACGACCTAACCAGGCTGCTACTCTTGCGGCGAGACTATCCGGTCGTAGTTCGGGGGATATCCAGGGATGATACTTTATAACCGTGCAAGTCGGTCGCCTCCTCCTGCTTTTAATTGAATAGCTTTCTTCTCATCGCGTCTTTCTTCTCATCGGTCTTACGCGATGAACCTCATATATATTTTATAACAATCACCTATTTATCAATTTATCAGTTTGAATGGATTAATGTTTTATCAATTAAGGATGCTGAAAATATATATCTCGTCGAAAACAGCTTTGGATACTATTAACACTAAACACCAAACATTAATGTGTTGTTTCTCTATGCAAAAATGAATATTATATATTTGCGCAAGATTAAAATAAATATATAATAGATATAGATTAAAATGAATATATAATAGATACATGATTCGTAAAGCATGATATGTTATATATTTACATAAAATTAGGACAATCGAAAATGTATAATTACATGAATTATCATGTATGCCAATATTTGTGTTCGAATTATTGCTAAATATTGTCAATAGAACAATAGAGTAATACGTGAAATATATTGTATAACGTGTCAATAAAGTTGCTTATATGTTTTTATCACGAATTTAATTCCAACTGTTAGCTTTGAGATCGAAACGAGATATTTGTCGATATTTCACTGTAAGCATAATCGTATAAAGCTACAACGTTTGCTCTGCACTAGTATCAAGTTGGTAATAGAGACAGGTTGACGACAATTTTCAATTCTCGTACGGACTGGAGAATAATGCACCTAACGTATTAATCACTCTAATAAAGCTCGAGTACTTTGATCGTTGATCCGCGTCTAATTTCGCGTAACACGAATCTTTGTTATTTGAGCTCGGTTCCTACTCTAGCGTCGCTTTATGTTCGCATTTGCATCATCCTTTCACATGCAGCGTATGTAATGTACGTGCGCTCCTAGTTGTCACGTCCCGCGGGGCTTTAATAATTGATTCGCTCATAACGAGCGAAACCCCAACCCCAAGAAGCTTTAGCGTATAAAAATATTACTATATATGTCTTATATACTATAATACGCTTTTAGAGAAAGTCGGTCTTAAAACGTGCCATAAAAACTTTGCATAGTTTATTGAATTATTTTACGGAGATGCTCAGAGATTCGTAGTGCATTATCGTTGAATATATTTCTGTGATCTATAAGGTAATTTAATTTCTTTTTTAAGAAATGAGAGGATATGATATTATTTGTTTTTAATTATTATGCAATTAAATTGTAAATTAAAGCACCTATTTATTAAGCAATATTCTGTTTTCGTACTGGTATTAAGTACTTTTTGGTATAAAATTAATAACATTTAGGAACGTAAATTTCAAATCGTACACTGAGAAGCAGATAATGAAATTAATATTCTATTTAGCAAATATATCAACAACATACATACATATTAGTCGATGAATCTGTTCCGCGACTTGTTATTATAAATGCCGATATCGAAATGTCTACGAAACGGTTATGAACTATCGATTATTAACTACCAGCTATGCGCTATCTAATTTTACTCTGCGATTAATTTCACATGTGTGACGCATTCCGACACGGGTGTAACTTTACGCCCGCCGTCACCGCGGTATTTGCGTTTGTATGCAACGTGGAAGGAAGGCGTGCAAGTTGTCACATATGGCGCGTCGTGCCACGGACACGAAACAATGGGGGCAACTCTGTAGCCTCTGCAGACCTCTGCAGAGACAAGAAACCCGGCGGCCGACATTAGAGACGCATCGCGGTTGATGTCGTCTGGCGCGTGCACACGGTACGTTCATTAACATTCTGCAGTTACATGCGCGCGCGCGCGCGCGTGTGTGGGCGGGCATATGTATGTATGAGATATACCCGGACTGTGCGTTTTTGGCAAGTATCACGAAACACACTTACTTATCTCACTTTGCTCGACCTAAGTATCTTTCGCGACACTTAACTAACGTTTTACCCCGAGCAGGGTCATACTCCGTTGGCTCTTAACTTAGCTTTTATTCTTAATTATGATATATCACGGTTTGCAATTATCATTAATAAAGTGCTACAATATTTAGATTTTCTGACCACATATATTTGGGATATCTTATGATTGGAAATAAACTATAGAAATGAAGTGAACAAAAATGTTGAATTTGCAAGTGGTTAAATACATCTATAATGCAACTATATTTTATATAATATAAACAGAAAGGGGCACAGAAAATAGTATTTGAGGTTGAATATTGAAATATTTACGTTATATAAACTGCCAGCTGTAAACTATAAATGGTTAATGCGAAATAATAATTTATATGTATATGTTAATTGAAATTTTATTTCAAATATTTAGTTTGATTTTATGAATCAGAAATAAATATTTGAAACATATCATATTTTTTTAATAATGACTCTAAATATAATCAATTGAAGTAATTATTTCTCTCATTATTTATATGAGTAGTAATATACAATATTTGAATATTTTCAGAAATTTGTAGTCATCCTATTTCTATTTTTCTTTTATGATTTCTTAAATCGTCTTTATTCGTTTTATTAAATTATGTTAATTTTTGCTTTTGAAATAAATGTCTGCTCGTTTTGTTATTTCTAATTATTTTTTTAAATAACATTTACATAATATTTGAAATAACGCAAGAAATTATATTCAGAATGGTCAGTGCAAGTAAATTTTGATAATTATTTAAAATTTGATTAATAATTTTAATTATCTTTTAAATAAGTACATCTTATGTATTTGTGCAGCTCTTTTTTTTTACACAAAATTTATTAATTTTTATTTAGACAAAATATACTATTTTCAATAATCCACATTTGAAATGTGTTCATCACTGAATGTAGACGATATAATTATCGTAATTATTTAACATGTAGTTATTTAATTCATAGAAAAAAATTCTTCGGATATATTACTTTAGAATATTTTAATGGAAAATTTAATTATTTTGAACACTTAAAAGAGTTCGTTTGTTGTTTATCCATAATATTTGTTGAATAAAACTAATCTCGAAAGTGGTATCCGTATAAGTAGTGAGTGTACCTTCTTCGTCAACGTACGTTTCGTCTTATACGTGCTAGACGATGGTGAAACTTGATGACAAGAACGCGGGTGTTGCGCGGCATGTACGTGTCGTGAGTCGCGTCGGCTTTTCGGGGTAGAAGCTTAATTTATGATCACGAACCATCCATCATCGAAAACCCCAAAGCCTGTCTGCCGACTCCCATATCCTACGAGAACTTTTGCCGCGGCTCAGAGTCTGCCTCTGGTTTTCTCTCTTGCTTAACCTCGACGTAGAAAGCGTTGACACGTGACGAGAAACAATGCGGCGAACAATGATTCGGGCTCACATAATGGAGCTCCTTAAAATGTCAGTATTATCTCTATATACTATATATTCATAAAAAGCATGCATATGTTCTCTGGCGAATTCACGCCACTTATAGACAACTTTGTTTTACTTTGCTACAGTTTGATAAATTTTCGCAAAGTTTAATTCTCGTAAGTAAACTCAACGATGTTGAAGCACGAAAAGTTGATAATTCTTCGGATAAGCAAAGTGAATTAATTTTCCGTAATTGCATTTATGTTTCTGTATGTTTTAATATCCGTATCCATCTTCCCTTTTCCGCTCCTCTTGATGACATGAATATGCGCGCTCGTTAAATATTATAACGTTTTTATAAATCGTTGACGCGTCTCTGTCGATCGAACAAGCGAGGATAATGCGATTTCCAGCTCAGTCAGCTCGTTCGAACGAAGTGATAATTACGCATTGTTTCGCCTCGCGTCACAGTCGATAATTGGATCTGTAGTACATTACGTAGAACATTGGGAAAAGTTTTTTTTTTGCGGACGACGGTTGTAGCAGATGTCTGTAATATTCATCGCGTTAAACACATTTGTATCCGATTCGACGTTGCAATTACGGTATTGCGTTTAATCGGTTACCCGGCAAACCCAACATGCCGTTTTCCATCAATGAAGCATTACGTTTGTTTGTCGGATCACGCGAGAGTCGTGTGCATATATAATATTTTGATCGTTTGTAACGTGACATTCCGTGCGATAAAACTTTCATGACTGTCGAATAGCGAAATGTGCATGTTAAAAGATAATAGCTAATTTAATCCGTTAAATAATAATGTTTTTACGATACATATATATTTGTATTTTGGAGATAACAGTATCTAAATTGTTTAATTTTATCTTATGTGAGAAGAGAACATATGATTCTTAAAATTGGTAACTGAAGAAAGAATTATAAAATTTGCTTCGATAAATAATCTCTCACTTTAACTTATAATGCATAATAATTAACATCTTGTATAGCATTTCTTTTCGTAGCGTCTCTTTTGCTACTGAAAAAGATCTCATATTATAGAATTAGTTTATATAGCTATAGAAATAAATGCAGATATAGCGTTGTACATAGCATGTCAGATGTATTACAACTTGAGTTGAACGACCTGTCGATTAACATCGAGCTGTAGAGCAAAAGAAATCGACGCTGAATTGTTGAAGATAGAAATATCGAAAGGGAGATCCGGAGGTGCAGAGATAGAAAATACGTTTTTCTCCTCCCGGTTCGCGACATTTTTGGGGAGGGGTTAGAGGGGATGATAAATCGCTCCATCCTTCTCGAGCAAGCGCGCGCGCGCGCGCGTCCGTGCGGACTCGAGTATCTTTAATGTCTCGGGAAGTTCTTTTACGAATGCGGCAGGGATGAGAGAAGCTAAGGCAGACGAACTTTACGTCAAGATAATCCCGTTCTCCGACGTGGCGGCCAATAGAGAGAGACCCCCGGTACCTCGAGACTTCGGAACTATTACAAAGTCGTCAACTATCGTGCGCTCCTTTTTTTTTCCTCGCTCATCCTCCGTGATTGTTGCTAGGGGGCAGCTACGTTATATTAAACGTGATAGCATCTCACGCCAAGGATATTCCTAGAAGATGCCATCGGGTATCTTTCCCGGAGCGAATTTTTTTTTAAGCACGATCTTAAAAGAAAGAGAGAGATTCGTGCATTAGGATTAACGGATAGATACGTATAAGATCTATTTATTTTGCAGGTTGCAAAAATTCTTAAAAAGCTAACATAAATTATGAAAAGATCAAGTGTAATGCTTCGTAATGACGTTGCACGTTCACTGCATAACGCATCTAAACTAAGTATCGAAATGTTAATAATCGCACGGTACTGAGCGATAATCTGACAGTACGTCTAATAGTTAAATTATTTGTGTAAATTTACACGTTTGGAAGTTACATCTCTCGGGGTTAGATCTCCAGTAGATTCCGGCCGCGATTCGGTTAAAAGCGATCAATTCCAGATGGTTTACAGTTACAAGGCTAGTAGCTATTTAGTAACTGTATATGGCGCTCGCGCAGAAACGTCCATTTAAATATGGTATTTCACCGGTTAAACACTCAGTGTTCAGCGCGGTTGGTTGAAATAATCGTGCAATAGTAATAATAATGGGAGAACGACGATTAATCAAAATCTTGAATAAACAATTTATTGTGTATGTCGTCCGGCGAGAAATAAATCTCAATCTAGTAGACGAAATATGCAGGATAAATATGATATCCCAGGCGGAGATATACTTTAATAACTGTCTCCAATTTATGTCGTTTCCTTCTCTCGTATCACATTATATTTCTAATATTTCGTGCTATGAATAATTAATTTTTCATATTTATTAGACACTGTATTTTCCATCGTGAGATTACGAGAATTATTGTTGGAGAATCTCTTAACTGCGCGAGAGTATAATACTTACATAAATATTCTTAACGCGAATCTCGCGCCTGGAATTAATATGCGCTCCCCGTCGACAGCTTTTTATTATTACGAGCACATTTAAGGCAACGCAAATTTCCTTGTTTGTTTTCGTTTGGTCGATGGATCTCGCGTATATTCGCGGCGATTCGAGCCGAAACGCAGGTTCCCTCGCGATGTTCCCGCACCATTCTGCATAAAACGCGGCGAGCATTTTGATTCATTTTGCTCCTCGATTTCCGGTCAATTATCGAAACTGCACGAGGTGGGGGTGGAATAGGTCGCGCTCGAATTGGATTTTCAAAGCGGTCGGCGTGTATTACCGCCTACCTCTGTTCCCCATCACCTCCAGGTCCCGATGGGTATTCGGGTACGAATCGTGAATCGGAAGGCAGGAGAGAGAAGGCATCGGGTATAGCAGCCGATCGTTCCCATTTGTTATAGCCGGATCTAATTGCCGGGACGAAATGACGCCGCGGCCAGAAATTACGGCATATATCCGCTACGTATCTCTCTGGTGATTGCTTTACACCGTCGAACTCTCGGGCTGGCTGATGCGTGTACGTTCGATAAAACTGGAGCATATATGTATACTCTCGCATCTCTACGAAGATCCATAATTTCGTAGCGAGGTTCGCCAAACGACGGAGCGTGCCAATTTTCTCTCACGCGCACGTGATGCGGCGATTGATGGTCACGGAATTCAAAATGTTAGAATATCAGTATCGGACAGAATCGACGTTGACGAGCGCAAAGCGGCGTGTGATGCCTATCTAGATGTCTCTCTTTCTATGTATTGATATTTATAAGGGACTGAGCAAAGTAGGACAAGAAGAAGTAACTTTATTACGTTTTCATAAAATTATCATGCAATTGAATAAATTTGCCTACAGAAGTTTATAGTGACTTTAATGAACTATTTGCGATAATTAATTTAGGATTGTTACGTCTCTTGAAATGGAATATTATCGAAAAAGAAAAAGAAAATAAGCGAAAATTATTTTTATTTAAGAAATCTTTGAAGTTTTAATAAAAAAAAATTTAGGAAGGAAATTTCGTAAAGATCTCTTATTAAAAAAACATATAGAATATAATTTTTTTTATTTTTAACTGACAAGATTTAGAATCGCAATTACCTAACGTTTTTCCGTTGCGTAAGTTTTGTGAAAATTTGCAGCATCTAAACGCACTAATATGAAACGACACAATGTCTGATCGTCGCGACAGACATGGAGAAAATTGGCACAGGCGGCCAAGAGGTATTTCGTACCGCGCACATATTTGAGATTTGCATAAACATTGACAGTGTTCACTGAGTGGTTTGCGAGCTCATGCAAAGTAGATGGATACCGTGTCCGGTCCAGACTAGTTAAATTAGAGAGGCATTTTAACACAAGAACATCAGGACTACGATTACACGCTTTCCGTGTGTAAGACGTCATATGGAAAGACTACTCTTTGTAGCATTACAAATTGTTAACTCTAGGACACTAACAGGGATGAAAAACACTACGGGCAAAATTTAAAATTATTGCCATTTTTTTGTGTAGATTTAGATTTTTAATAATTTTTTCTTGTTGTTTATTTAAAACTAATTACATAAGATTCAAGAAACTTCCTTAAAAATGAGATAACAATCGTAAATGTAATAATGATTATCAGAAACATGTTGGTATTCTATAATTAAAAACTATTTAGCTTTTACTTTAAAATTAACATAACGCACAAAGTATCAAAGTTACATAAGAAGGTGATTTGACAGATTAATTATATAATATATTTATGTTTAGTAATATATATATATATATATACACATATAATTTCTCAATGGAGATATTTTTATATAAAATTATTATAAAAGCATATTAAAATCATGTAGCATCTCCTTCGAAATCATAACGAGAACATATCGTAAAAGTATAATATAATATTTCTAGATTATTTTCTATGAATTATTGTCTCATATTTTTTAATACTATGTCGAAGTAACCTCTTATGTAAAAGAGGATTCTGAATTTATTTGGAGCACTTTATAAATTTGATTGGAGAATTCAATCATCGATGATACATCATCAAAGCGCGTATATTATATAGTCACGTGACACAGAGACAGACTAGAAATCGTAATTGACATATTTCTGCCAAATTGGCAGAGACAGGTCAGAGATTTGTACGGATATTGGACGCCGTTTCCGATAGTACTGATAGTTCATGAGTGCATCATCCGCGAAGGAATAGCGGTTTACACGTGGAGAACGGAAGCGCGAGAGGGGAAGAGGGTGAATCGTAGTATCCGGCCGCCGTACCAAGCCGTGGCAGCAAACGTGACCTCAAAATCAGCATGCAAATTCGCCAAATAATTATTCCGACTGTCCGTCTCGCCCCAGGCTGCTACGGAGCTCTCTTGATTTAGGGCTACGGCGCGTTAGGTCGTATATCGCATTCAGCATTACCCATGTACGATGGTACACTGTATATATACGAACGTGCGCCGCGACTGGGTTACGTCTTACGGGCCCATAGAGGCGGATCTAAACCGGCGGAATCCAAAGGGCCGTAGGGTGTCCTTACAGCGAGCTCTGGGAGACATTTAACTTCGTTAAATATGGACTACGACGGTCGTGACTATCCCGCCGTAGCTCGAATGATATATGTACACACGTAGCTGAAACGGTTACTATTATGCTCGCGCGTTCAACTAGGTGTAATCGTATTCGTCTCTCTCGATATGGCACTTAAAAATGTATAAAAATGTTACTTTATACATGATGTAAAATAATAGAAGCGAGAAGAGTTTCATACGCGCGCGCGCGCAATTACAGTTGCTTTCAAACGCGTGGAATGATAAACAAGAAAAAGTAGTAGAATATATATGTATGTAATTCTCTTTACGACTGATATGTTACTTATATATTGATTGAAAAATGTAATATGTAAGAGCAACATCTTAGAGTAACACTTCTCTCGCACGTGACCTGTTTTGAACATAAATAATTTAAAGATGAAGCTGTTGTCGGAAGAGAAAGAGGAGAATATTGCTTCAGATAGATTTGTTTCGTAACAAGATATTATGATTATATCTATGCTGACATACAAGTGGATCATGTTGAGATTCTGCCGTCGATATTTGTCGTAATGAAGCTGGCAAAAACGAGATTTATCGATTGCTCCGTGTCATGTTGTCCGAGCAGGAGGGAAAATATTTGGAGGATTGCCGAGTCGTGTTTAATTAATCGACAGGCCATTAGCGACTACGGCGATTGTTGTATTGTCTTTTAGGCGGTTTGTGCAGCGTCGCTTTAGCGAGACTGGAATAAACAGGGAATTGAAGTATTCTCTTTAATGTTAAAAGGCACAGAGAGTTTATTATGTGTCGGTGACTTTCGTTTTCTTGTGCTACAGCGATGCGCTTATAGCAGCAGACATGCTTATAGTAGTAGTTCGTTATAAATATAAGCTTTCTTGATTAATCGAGAACAGTTCTTTTTGTGTTATTATTAATGAAGGAAATATGTTAATCCGTCGTTTATAACGAGATACTGTATTAAGCGAGGAGCAAGCTTTTTGAGCATTTGTAAAATGCAAGGAGCAGTAATGTTCACTGAAAAGGGTTGGGAAAAAGTTTTCCGCGGTAACGGCTCGCTTTCTCGTCCCGAAGGGATGACCCTTGCTCGAAAGAATACTTGCGAGAGTCGAGCACGTACTACTTGCCAATCGCCGGGAAAGGGTCTTTCTCCCTCTACTTGTGGCCGAATGTGTATCGACAGATATCTTTTTCTCACAATACTCTCAACCATCTAAACAATCTTCTTTGTTGCAGTTTAATTATCTGACGGAACTTGATCGCTTAATAATATTAAGTATTGATCCACTAAAAATTCTTTATTTAAAAGATTTTTTAAAATTATTTATTTAGATTATATCAGTTTGTGGCAGAGCTAAAAATTATAATAATTATCGATTACGTAATATATTAAATTAGAAATAAAAATTAGAAGTGAAAATTGAATTCGAAAATTGCAGAAGAGGCGAGACGTATCTGAAGCAAGTAAATTGTATTATTAAAGAACGGAGAGCTTTTTATCGTTTTTTTTTATCAGAGAGCTTGCGAAAATTTTGTATAATAATATTCAAATTGCCAAATCAGACTTTGACTCGTTTCTCATCCATATTTTCTACGATCTTTTCTGAAAAGAAGAGCCGGAATTGAGGCGGAGTAAAGAAGGTTCGACGAATAAACGTCGAACCCACAGCACTCTTGAAGAACGAATATAGCGAACGAACACGAATAGCAAGGGTGAAGACTGAGAAATATGTGAAGGTAAATCCCTGTTTATGAGGGTGATAAGGACCGTCATTAGAGGCACCACAAAGGGGAAAGAATGCTTTGCCGACGAGGGATGGTTTATCGACCACCGGGATACATATTTGAGCGCCGATATACGAAGTTCAATGGGGAAAGGAAACTATAAGTTACACGGTCAATGTGCTTTAACGTCACGAAATCACGTTCACTATTTTCCTCAAATTTTTACTATGCCGTTACATGTAATGTAAGGATAATAATTAATATTACATAAATAATTATATGATATATAAAAATGTCGACTTCTCCGAAAGAGTTTTAGCTCGATGAAATATTCTTATAAAATATATGAAGATTTTTTTTTTACCAACTAGCCAAATATAAATTATTTATTTAGATTTTTCGCCCGAATTTTTTACGTAGTTTCTTAATATTTAAGAAAATATACGTTTTTCTCGTGCGGGATTATCTGTCGGGCGCGGGTGATAATCCCGCGTGTCAGAAAAGTCTTGCGCCTTATATCCTCTCTAGAGATGACAAACGGCAATTGCGGCTGCGTTCTTTCCTCTTTTCATGGTCTCTCTGCCGTTCCTTCGCGAATACGACGGTGGGTTAGGGCGTTGAGCTTAGCCGTAAATTTATTTTCCGGAGAGCCCGTCGGAAGTCTTGTCCTCTACTCTTCTTCCCGACTCCGCCAGGAAAGCCGGACACTCCGGGTTTCATTGTTTACCGTTGGCCAAAGGCTTGACGCCAACGGGCGGATATGGCGGTCCGTCTGAGAAGGAGTTAGTTTGACCAATACTCTCTTCGTCCGACTGTTGTGTGCCGGGACTCGACCTCGTTTCGTGTACTTTCCTAGCCACTCTTCGTACAGTGTGCAGTTACGTACCTCGACGCGACGTAATCCTCCTTGTCTGCCTTCTCACATCCTAAAACGATTAGCGATTGGGAAAATCTAAAGACACAGCCGGATTGAGGCAATTTGTGGTTATTGTCGAGAAGCATTTTTTTTAGAATGTTGAGAAGTAATATTGCTTCTTTTTCATGAGTAGTAAGTTTGTGTCGAGTATTGTTAGAAAATTAAATTTTAAGATTTGATATGATATATTTTTATATATCTCTATTATATGAAGAAATGCGCGACGCGAAGAATTGACAACTGAGATTTATATATTTCGAATCGGTATCGGCATCATCATATATGTAAATATATTGAAAAAAAGGAACATAAAAACAGGACTATAAAAGTATACAAAAGTACACAAATTCTTTATTATTCGATTTTGCGCGACATCGTGACAGTTAATTTCGCATCGCGAATTGTTCGGCAATATTTTCTTTCGTTTCACGAGTAGAAAAAAAATATCAATTTTGATAGTTTCAAATATTTAATTGGCAAAGCATTTATATTTCATAATTTTCCACGTCGGTTCACTCTGTTCTAAAGGATCTCATAATTTCTAAAGACTAAAAAGAATACATCAATGGCTCCGTTTTCCTCCGACAACAATGGCCCGGAGCGTCGTCACTTCTTCCGTGTGTGGGGAGAATTTCATACGTCTACTTTATATCGTAGAAGTATCTCCTCCCTCTACGTACTACGTTACGTTTCGCGCGTGAGACAGAAGAAAAATATCCCGGGATCTCTCGGGAAACTTACGCGCCCCTTGTTTCGAGGTGAAAGTTTTCGCGAAAACGGAGAAAAATTGACGTCGTGCATCCAGGGTAAAGCGGTCGTTGTAGCGCACTTGATCTTCGTCGAGCGAGTGTGTTTCGTCCCTCGCTGAATTCTCGCTTCTTGGCGTTCCACTTTTCGTGCAATAACATACAAAATGATTAACGTAACAATTTCCAAAATTATCGTGCATAAAGACTTTGGGAAGAAGAGTCCCTTCCGCAAAATGGATTTGCGGATGTCGCGGTGAGACTCGGGCGGGATCGCAATCATGCGATTATCAAACCCATTCGCATAAAGACGTTTGTCGATTGCGATATCGTGCAACAACGGATGTTCACGGAATTCCCCGGGATTCGGCGGGAACACTGGCCGGAAATGATCGGTACTATGATTTCTATGCTCGGCAACGATCCACGTTAATCCACGGCCAGGTCTGACGGGATAATGGAATCGTTTAACGCCGGAATTTGGGCAATACTCGAGACAGGCGGCTTCTCGTTCCCTTCCATCTCTCCCTTGGTTCGTTCCCCTAACCTTCCCCCTCTTGGCCACCCCCGCGGATTAGGCCACACGCGCGTTGCAGAAAGCCCCCGGTCGATCTATTGGAACGCGCGCCCGGCTTTGTTCGCGTGCCAATTGCAGCCGTTAATTGGCTATAGCCAATAAAGCCCTGATTAGCACAGCTCGGGAGATCCGTAGATCCACTGTCTATCCATCTGGATGCGTGCGTTAAGCCCTATACATCACCAAAATGGTATCCGCCTCATCGGCGACTGCTTATCACAAGCAGCGAACGTCTACGTCTATCAAATGGATATTACGATAATCCCTTTCTCTTAACTTGCGCAGGTGAATCGTGTGTTCCGATATATCTCGTAATAATATATACACATAATATCTCGTCGAAGAGAACTTAATTCAATGGATATTAATTAACGTGAAAACTTAATTCGTGGACATTAATTAACGCGCTGTTGTTCCAATTGAAATAATTTGCAATTAAATGAAATGTTACGTTTGCACGGATGTTGCTTTTAGAATATTTCATAGAACGGACTGTGCTGCGTTGTGTTAGGAAATTTGCAACGTCGGTTCTATGACTATAACTTTCACGGATTTAAGGATTCAGAGTTTTTGAAGATCCCTTGCGGCAGTGATAAACATTGTAGTTTATTGTTAGGTGTCACGAATTGTTTTTGGGAAATTTTTACTGTGCGAAAAATTGTAACACAATATACGAGCTCTATTTTATGTATATAAGATGATTTTAAAAAGTAGAAAAATTCAGAAATATGATACAAAATAAAAAACTTTAGAGAGTTAAAATAGATTTGTCAAAATCAATTTTCATGAATAGAAGACGCAATAAGATGAAAATATCAAACTTGATGTGAGAGATAGACACAAAAAGGTTTATGAACAAAAAATTGAGGTAAATATCGAGAGAAGATAAAACATTCGTATTTGATTCGCCTGTCAAAATTGATTTGCATAAATTTGTATTATTTTAAAATTTTTTGTCCAATTCTATGAGTAGGTACCATGTACAATACTTCATGTACATATTTCTCGATTTTTCTTTAGATTATCTTACGTTGCGCGCTCTTTAAACGAGCGTATATTTATAAAATTTTGATATAGAGAAATGGTTGCTCTATATATCTCGCCGGAGATGGATTTTATCTCCAAAAATATTTATTGCCGGATACGACAGACTTTCATACGGCGCATTTACCTCGGAATATTTCCGCGTCGAGCGGCCAAACTTTTTTTTTATCGGTACGTGATGCCGGTCGCGTATCCCGACGCTCACGAAAGACAGAAAGGTGCGCGTGATCGCCATGAGAACGATCTTCTCTGTCGAGTGCATCCGCTGACTGATCTCTGCTATCATATGGTACTATTGCGCCAGCTAGAGCGGGAAAATCGACGTGGAAAATATTTCCCTTTTCAACACCTTCATGTCCTTTCGCCCCGTCGACGCTCTCTCTTTTCACTCTCTGTCTCTCACTCGCTCTTTCATGCCGTGCATGTAAGAGTGCATATATACTCTTATATATATATATATATATATATATATATATATATATGTATGGACATGTGTGTGTAGCAAACGGTACTTTGCTCGCGTTCTTTTTTCACTTTGCACGCGACGACACGAGAAAGGGCTTATGCCTTGTTCGCGCCAGCCCTTAGCGAGAGACTCTACTCGGCAGTACCCAATCATTTGCGCCGGATTTTTTCGCGTTCGCATATATATTGTATACTTTGCTGTGGCCGATGTCTTCTACAGAAACTACATTTTATTCGGGTAAGGTTTGGTGTTTCATCCACATGCGCTCCCAACGCGGAATTTGATGCGAAATATTGATGCGAATATGCAAGCATCGATTTTGTATTATTGATGCTATTTACGAAATATACGAAATTATTGTACGTTGAAAATACAGAGTGCCTGGCTATTCTTTTATATTGCGATTGCATTAATACACATTTTATTACAGTTGTAATTTGCGCGAATTAAAGATAAAACGCATTTGTGGTTAAACGATAAAATAAATGTTGGATAACGCTGGTAAAGCGGTAAATAAACGAATCATTAGCATGAATGTTAACAAAGATAATTGATTGCAGAATGACTGAAATATATCGCGCTAATTGCACAAGTGGCTCTCAATTAATTCTAGACTAGCGTTTTTTTTTTCGGTTCGCAAAGAATTCGGATCGCCACGAGGAACTTTTGCGAGGAATCCGTCTTTATTCCTTTCGCGAGACGCAAACGCGGTGGGAATATAGGGAGAAAGATAAAGGGAATGAATTAGAGACAGAGGCGGTTCGTGGAACGCAGGTTCTGCAGGTCTCGACCGAACGAAAATGAGATCGGTCCGAGAGTCGAGGCGCACTAAGACGACGTATTTAATGGTTTCATTAGTAAGAAAAAAGGGCAAACACGAGACCGCACACGGGGGAGCGGAGCTTTTTCTGATAGGATTTTTCCACCCTCTATGGCTCTTTTTGAATTTCCTTTTACCTCGTTGCCATTAAAACCAGCGTATATTTCCTTTCTCGTCGCGGAACCGCGACGGCCCTTTTGTCATTCTCGCGTTGCGCGAAAAGCGATTTGTTCCACCGAGTTGTTCGATTCGTCGTTTCAAGCCTTGGCTTTAAAGGACTTTCGGTTGACGTAAATTACAAACACATTGGGTCAATCCTGTGGAATATTACGCGCGCATCGTTTATTTTGAAATTAATAGAAATCTAAAATATTGTAATTATCTTTTAAAATATTATATTGTCGCAATTGTCTTTTAAAATATTCTATTATTCATTTTAATTAATTTAAAAATCTAACGCGGAGTATTGACTTTAGCGAAACTTGTGCATTTTCGTGCATATTAAAACAAGCGTAAGTTATATAACGCGTAATTGATATTTCGATGCGATTAAACTTGAGAGATTTGTTGATTTATCACTGTCTAGCGTAGAGAGCGTAACTGATCCAGAGAACTTTATGTCACACGGTGCACGGTGGTAGTAACAAGTGTATTTAACGAGGCGATTGCATTAAAAGAGAGAGAGAAAGAGGGGGGGGGGGGAAGAGAAGGAGAAAAAGAGGCAAACCGAAGCGTTCCATGAGTAAAACACATTTTCTCGTTTACGAATTGAAAACATCGCGCTTGATTGTTCAAGCGTTGATTCAATTTTGTATGCTGATTGTAATTTCACGTACGCGCGTTAGATCGTTAGTACGGTCGCATCCGCCTCTGCTTTCGATTTTACAGTAAAGCCTAAGATTTTTTCGACCGATGCAACGACTATATAATATATAATGGATATAATGTTATTGTTCGGAAAATGTGTACCGTTTTGAGGATCAATGCGTTGACATTTTGTGAATTGGCTGGCCGTATATCACTTAAAACAATATGCTCATTGTTCACTGTGCATTGTAAGCATCCGTGTTCGGAGCAAATACAAAAATAGTCACTTTCCCGCGTTAATCTCCCATGTCGATGGGCGCTGGGATTTACGAGAGCTTTACCATAACGAAACAGTTGTGTCCTGATTAAAAAAGCGAGAAAGAGATAAATATTCGTGAAATATCGATTTCGCGGCGGCATGGAATATTTCCCATCGAACCGCGGGCACTCTTATCATCGAAATGCAAATATTTATGAGCGCGAACTCTGATTTGAGCAAAATATGTAAGAGATCGGAATCGAGGAAGACCATTTCTGTTCCCCGAACGCGTGCGCGAATCGAGAGTAAAATTTTCCTCTTTCACAATGCAATTAAAATAGTTTGGAACATCTTCCCCTTCCCCCTTCACCTCCTCTCCGCGCGCAGAGTTCTTTTTGCAGTTGTTTGGTATGCCGCTCGTGCGAGTAATTTCGCGAGATGCTTTCCCGGCAACGTTTAGAGACATTCCAGTGGCTATCGGATTATAAGAAGCGAGAAAGAAGAAATTGCGCGGCGCAATTCGGGACAACGGGTTTGAGCGTCGGGCAGTTGTCGCAACGAGTTTTGGCGGCGATTAAGGCTGGACAAACTTTTCCCGGTTAGTGGAGGAGGATAAGTGTAGGGGGGTAAAGAGAAAGAGAGAGAGCGAGAGAGGGAGAGCGGGGGAGAGAGAGAGAGAGAGGGGGGGGGAGAGTCTCTACAGACTCTACACAATAGAAAAAGGAACAATCTAATGGAAATACGATTAAACTCGTCGCGGATGGACAACTTTTCGGGTGCGCGACTTGTTCCGGAAACTCGTGCGGAAACTCGCGTAGTGAAACCGATATGTTCCTTAAAATGTGTGTGTGTGTGTGTGTGTATGTGTTTGTGTGCACACCGAGCTGTCCTTTTAAAAAACTCTTCTTTTCGTCTGTTTCAGGTAAGAGACATAAGCAACGATTCGCCTTGAGCTTGCGTTTTCCTTCTCACGGTGAGTTTGCAATCTTGGAAAAATATATATCGCGCCTGGATTTTTGGCGCTGTTGCTATTTCCGCGTACATTTGCGGTTTATTTCAACGTTTGGAATCGATTCGGTGCTCATTGTATTGATCTTCGGAAAGTAGTTTGATTTCGAGTGCATCAGCGTGAACGTCATTACTTCGAATTTGGTGCGCGAATCGAGTTTAAATGAATTTCGTGGCTTTCAACCGTCGGGGAAAATTCATGTTGCGGCGTGGATATTGCGTTATAGAACGACCTATATGGGCGCGCTATATATATGCGGAAACGACTAAAAAGCTATAATGCGCGTGTGGCGGTTGAAGAAAAATAAACGCGAAACGCGCGCCGGCAAAAATTTGCGTTGGCTTGCGCGATGCATAAAACATCGTTAATTACTTTCTGCAAAATTAATTATCGTTTTCGCAGCGCATTTCTTCCAAGACAGGTTGGAATATAAACATGGCAACTAAGAAAGCGGGAAGAGGATTCGGTGAAAATCTAGAGACGCAGTAAAGAAAAGTTACGCCCTTCCGCTGTTTATCGCGCAGTGGCTGTATTTTTCCGTCTCTCGCGACAACCTTTTTCCAACCCTTTTTCCAACTCCGGCCCATAAATTCATGCTTTCGTGCTAGTTTGTTGTCTTTACGGCTACGTGCATTAATTTACATATCGTGCACCTTTGTATGTTTTCATAATTGTTTGACGTGTAAAGCGCGCGCATGCCGAGGAATTAATATTAGGTTTCGATAAAACGTCCGAGGTTGGACGAAATTATCAATTAAACGTTTGCATGCTTTTCACGCGAAGATTTAGGTCACGATTCTTCCGCGAAGTCACAACGTGGAAATATTTTCTGCAATTGTTCTCGATCCTTCGCGCGGCATCTCTCTTTCTTTTCGTTTTTTTATAATCTTCTTTTACTTCAACTTTACTCATTTTCCATCGCGAGAAGCTTTCGAAATATTTTGTTTAAAAAATGCATCGTTCTCATCAGAATGTTGTGCGAATATATAACGCGCACACATGTATATGCATTTACAGAATATTTTAAAATCTCTTGATGTTTTTTCCATATTTATTTTATCTAGATTCAGCTTTTTCTGAACAGAAATATTGGAGCACTTAAAACGTCGAGTAATTAACGAATGATTATTAATAGTGAGGATCTTTCGACAAATTAAGTTTTAGGAAATAAAAAAGATGAAATCGTATTCTTCAGTTAATTTTAGATTAATTTATAGAACACATTAATTTGAAGCTTAATCACAAATATACAATGCTCTCTCGATCGACATTTTTACTGATTAAAATTTGCCATCAAATTATCCAAAAAAATTGTTGTAGTTAAAAAATATCGATAATTTGAAAACAACCTGTATATTACGCGTATGAATCGCGATCTAGTCGAACAATTTCCGTAATTACTTCTGCTCTTTCGCATAAACGTTTTTTTTCCTCTTTCGCGTACATTATTTTTTTTTTCTTATCTCATAATTAATTTTGGAATTTAAATTTTAAATTTTAAATTTTGTATTTTACCTTTGTTAATATCAAAATTGTTCTAAAATATCTATCGTATTTGACGGCTCTTTTTCAGTGATAGAATTATACGAGATAGGATTATATGCTATATTAAATGGTTTAGCAGAGCCGCTTTTATTATAATATTGATAATGTATTATCGGGTAATATGAATGCAACAGTGCTGTTCTTTGCGAGAGACGCGGCGTGTCAATTAATATCGGCGGGTTGCAGGTGTACCAGATGTATGCTAATACCGTTGAAAATCATATCCGCACTATGCCAGGATCGTGATTACTGGAAAATGTAAATTACCACGAGCACGATGCGGATTGTCTGACTAATATTTACGCGCTCGCGCCCATCGTGCAATTTATTATCGCGACCGCACGTTGCTCTTATAAATTAGAGAGTTTGCCGATATGCTCGTGGAACCGTCCTTAATCATATTCTCGTTTGGAGATTTCTCTCCCGGTTATGTTTAATTCCCAACGAAAAAGGTAATAGTAATTCGCATGTACGAAATAAAATATCTCGAAAGATATGAGTGAAGATATTTAGAGAATTCTTTTACTCTTGAAACAGATTTTTTAATTTTTTTTTTTCTGATATAAGCAAAAGGTTATAAAAAATAAAAATTACGCGATTTTAATATCATAATATTGTACGCGTTTATCGATATTATTAGATAAATAGAACTCTGCAATGTGTATTATATAATGATTTCTCGCTGCTTGGTATTTTTAAATAATTCTCCGAGTCCATGAAATGAATAGATCATTATTTCGAACGATTTTATGACTATTATGTCTATTAATTTTATATTAGGAAATTACTGCGCTGTATCTCGCGCGCTCGACGTGCCTGCATTATTTCGCCTGATAATGATAATAACAGCATTAACAGTAATAGGAATAATAAAACACTTCCTGCTTACGATTTTCAATCTAATGGTCCCAGTGCGGCTGAAATCGTGCCACATTTCGAACTGTTACGAATACAATTACGTTGCTCATTCATGACGGAATTGTATTTCTCGTTTGATGATGATTTGTTGTAACTTTTGTTAACTTGATCGTTTACGGCGAGCATTTACACGCTCATCGAAATAGTTGGCGTAAACGCCGCTCATTCGCCGCTGCGTCGATTATCCTGCTCAAGTATTTTAGTCGAAGAGAGGTATATAGCTCGATTGGGCGGGTTTATCGGCTCGTAGTATCTTGGCCGTATGTGCGAAAGGGAGTGAGAGTTTCCTAGGGGAAGAAGAAGAGGAAAGGGGGGTGGATAGGGGGGGGAGTAGTCGACCGCAGGGTGTTATTTGCGTTATTTATACGTCCCACGAGCATCGCTGTGTTTATAATCGGGAGTACCCGCTCTCGACAGCCGTGATTACACATCGTTATCCTAGTTAACCCACCGGAAATGACAGGCCTCGGAACCGCTCCCGAGTGCTCACGACGGAGCGCGATGTGACGGAGAGAGAGAGAGAGAGAGAGAGAGAGAGAGAGAGAGAGAGAGAGAGAGAGAGAGAGAGAGAGAGAGAGAGAGAGAGAGAGAGAGAAAGAGAGAGTTGCGATCTTCATGGTGATATTTCCGATCTTCGAGAAATTTGATCTTTTCGATTGCGATTTCTCGCTCGGCATCGATCGAGCATGCATGTTGATGCGAACCGACAATTGTATTTTTGTGATTTGTTCACCAACGATACATGAGATCGAGGCAGTTTTATTTCAGCGGTTTTCAAATTCGTCCATATTTTTGAAAAAAAAAAAAAAAAGGAAGAAAAATATATTTATATATGCGATATATATACTTGCTTCGAATATCTAATTATTATTCCGCTTTGATGCACCGATGACGTTATAGTGGTCGCGCGCTGGCAATAACGGCCCCGACCTGTTTATTCGCGTGATTATTGCGTTCGCGGGAAAAAAGAGAATATAGTAATAACGTACATGTGTAATTACGCTGCGGCAGAACGATCTGCAATGGCTTGGTTGTGGCTTGGTTGCGCCCTCGGATATTTATATTTGCAATTTCCTCTAATTGTTTTTCGTCTTGCCACGTGTAGCGACGATTTCCCGCATCTGTTACTGCATCTGAGCCCTCCTCTCTCTCTCTCTCTCTCTCTCTCTCTCTCTCTCTCTCTCTTTCTCATTTTGCACTGCATATGCTCGCTTATACTGCGCGCTTTTTGGAACGATGTGTTTACAACATCGTTAAGATAATGCGATCGCTCTTTTATCTACAATAGCTACAAGCGCTGTGTTTCATGAAGTCACAACAATTAATACGCGAATAAATAATCAGATTCATATAGCACATTGAATAATAACATTTGAGAAACCAGTTGACCTTAAAAACAGTATTGCCCAAAAATGACATAATATGAGCGATAAGTTGACAACTTAACAGTATATCGTCACGATAAATCGCCATTCTAAATATCACGGCGACCTATGAGCGATTACATTGGCGATATTTAATTCGCGGATTAATCACCTCGATTAATATTCCAGTATCGGCCGGCGTATATCAGACAGATGTATATGCGTTGCATTTTCCATAATGCATAGGGATAAACCCCTTGGGTTTTGTCCAGAAGGCCGTGAGCGGAGTGTGACAGAGATTCCGTCTACTCGTTAGCCGTGCTACACACGGTAAGTGTTAATTTGCTCGGAAAATGTCAGATTGGCTCACAGTGCCGGTGCGACATCTCGCATTTGTGCTAACGAACCCGGAGATCCGTTACTCGAGACTAGACGCTTTGTTTTACTCGGCCAGCTTTGAAATGCGTAGACGTAATTCTTTCGAATAATCCCTCTATTATTCTTGTTCAACTACTCTCGTAAAGATGCGTAATTTAGGATTTAATATAACAAAAGTAATTAAGATTATTACTATATAGTTGTGTATATTAAAAAATAAATGAAATATAAATTATTTTATACATATATAAGAATATCTAATGTTGCATATATTTATATATTAATTGCAATAAATAAATTTATATTCAATTAGATATCTTAAAAATTTCTCTTTGATACAATTCATACAAAAACTCTCTCTTTGCAGTTGAGAAAAAAAATTGGCTCACGTTAGATTCGATGTTTAACAATGTATGAGATTTCACATCGATATTCGATGTTTTCTTTATATGAGGGCTGTATAGTAGTTTCTCGGTATATCGGATAATACTTTCAATGAAGAAACGAGAGAACTTTTTATTCATTTGAGCTGGACAATTTGAGAGAATCGAGAGATTTATTTTCGTAGTCGACGATTTATACGCGGCTGCTTTTCCGGTAACCGTCGCGAAAGGCGCGCTTCTCTTTTACGTAATGTGTCGAATCATGCGCACATCTTGAACGCATGATGGCCTCGATGTCCGATTAATAGTCTGCGATCGATATATCTCTGCATTCCGCTCGCGCGCTGCCAAAGTATATCGGGAATTTCCCGATTAGAATGCCTAAAATTCCACGAGTTGAGCCGTCATTGGCATTATTCGTTCGCCGGATGCGAGTTCTGGCTTTTCGCCGTGAAATCGCCATTCGAGCATTCGCTCGAATGCAGATCGGTCACGTTCGATCATCTTCATTAAATCCAATCGCTGTGCTTTACAGCGGATTGTTGAAATTACTCGAGACTAGTACAATGCAACACATGAACGTCATAGTGTTTCGCCTCCCGTTTGGTATTTGGCGATACAATCGAATTATAATGTGTGTGTGTGTGTGTGTGTGTGTGTGTTCGCTTCTATATTAGATTATATCCTGGATACACCGAGAGAGATCCGATACCTCCGCATTCCTTCTCCTATTTTTATCGAAGATTCAGAGAGTCTACCGACAGTTAATTTGGACGCGCAACGTAAATTTCGTCGTTTTCAGCCGGAATTCTCTCGAATGCTCAGCCTTTCGAAGACCGTTATTGGATTTCGTGCCATGCCAATCAACAAGTGTCCACTTAATTAACGCCAATGTATTCCCTTCGCCGTTGTCATCGATTTGCTAGTCAATCTGATTTAACGACAATGGCATACGGACTATTCACGATATATGCGCAAACGTAATTATAACGAGGTCATCAGATTTTTGCATTACGAGTACTATGCACGATTATTATTCGATCTAGAGAGAATGCTACTGGAAATATCATGGAATTACCATAAGATTACCATTAGAATGGCATAGAATTATTAGGTCGTTGCATACGAAATGTCGAGTGCTCAAAAGGTTTCAGTTTTATATGTAGAACGCTTTTATAAAGTAAATATAATATAATTTTATAAAAATTTATTTCGGTCTGTGCGAAGTGTTTATTAAATTACGGTAAACTTGTAGAAACAAAAGAGAAAAATTCATACAATATGATTTTAAAGTCAGATGATTATAGAAACAATAAGGTATAAATTTTTCAGAGAGAGATTTATATCATTTAAAATATAAAATGTTTAACATGTATACGCACACAAGATATAAAATTAATAATATGTTTTTGATGTTTAAGCTTCTTATATATTTATATTTTTTATATCTTTTTTTTAATATAATTTATATAAGTGATATAAGATCACAAAAATGCCTTCTTATTTTGAAGAACTTGCAGAATTATTAAATTTTTTTCGTAATTACATATTACCTTCTCGAAAATGATGTAGGAATTGTTGATATAAAATCGACATTTCATATTCAATGATCTATCTGTAACATTTTTATTTCTTAAATATGGTTTCTTAAATATTATGGCTAAAAATGGTATATTCCACTTTTGTTATGGCACTCTCATATATTCTCATCGAGGGCAAATCAGTCAGATACACGTCGGCTGTGATCCTTTCGTCGTTCGGTGCATATTACGTGCCGCGGCCACGCGAAAAGCTTTATCCGCGCGCGCTGCCAACCCTCTTCCGCCCCCGCGTTGTTATACAATTAGTGCAGTCGGGGATTCTCCCTCAAGAGATTTAGAGTTTCCTCTCTGTGTTGGAGGCTGCATTTCTCTCCATCTCTTCGAGACCGGCCTGCTCTTTACTTGTTCGCCTGCCCTGTCGCTTTCCGTTTCGCAATTGAATAGTTTACTTCTGCACGAACAATAGTTTACTTCTGCTCAAATATCCCGTCCCCAATTGCGGTTGCCACGCTAATGCCGTGAGCTACCCACAGAATTCTTAGACGATTGCGTTCTCGCCGTAGAAACAAATTCCATGACAATACGCCCGCGATCGCGCGTTAATGGCTGTGTTGATCCGATTATGTCCTTAAGTATTACGCGATGGCCTCATGAACCGCAGTATACCTCAAATTCAAACACGGCGCAAGCTGAAAGTAATTTTAGTATTATAGCCCATTTTAAACTGAAAATTCATTCACTATATATGTATGCGTCTGCACTAGAGAAATTTTGCTGCGCGATGATTACATGATTTGCTTATATGTATATCATTAAATATTAAATTGCTAAGATTTATCACATTTATCAAGATTTATTATATTTTTGTAATTGTAATAAAGCACAAGACATTATATTGAATATTATTTATTTATTTCTGAGAATATAAAAACGTGGAAAAATTGTACCGTCAAAATTATAATGATAAAAAAAAAAAGAGAGAAATTTAAAAAGAAAACAAAAAGCAATAAAAAAAACTGATATATAATTTAGTCAGTAATTTAAACAGAAGATTAAAAAACATCAATTTACAAATATTTTTATAATCATTGATCACAGAGGAAAAGATAAAAAAATATTGTGATTATTTAAAGATTATTTTTCTTCGTGAAATAATAACGTCAAGACACACCTGCTTCCAATGTCTCGATGAGATATTCGAAACATGCGTTTCAAACTGAGCGATACATGTCGTCAATGAACAACTTGACACAATATTATATGACATACGATAGATACGACGTATTTTCGCCATATCTTTTATTCACCCTTCGAATGTGTCTGCACGTTCCTTTCACGCGCGTTTATTCGTGCGGTCACATATTTGGTGAAATAAAATATAATGCGCGTGAATATTTGTAGAGAGTAGAACGGGAATCGGGAGTAGAGAGAAGTCTCTCCCTTCGAGGAAAGTTGCGGCAATGTCGCTGCTTCCCCCGTGTTTTCTCGTTTCGATTGGAAATAGGGATAAAAGAAGGTAGTCAAAATGCAGGAATGATCTTTTCTGAAAAGCAGAGAGCAGGGAAAAGGAGAGGGAAAAATCGTACCAATAGAGCGGGACGACGAGGAGCGCGCAAAAGGGCATTTCCTACCAAAGAGGAGAAGAATCCATTCTCCCGATGCATTCGCGAATCTACGAAGACGCGAGCAATAAAGTCGGTAATCCTACGATAAACACGTCCGAGATGCTAATCCTCGTCTGCCGCGGTAAATAGGCGATTACTCGTTACAGCACTTGGAATAATTCGCGACAGCCGCTTTGTGTGTAAAGCGGCGCTGTCACAAACAATGATATTCGTTGCGATATCTGAGGGGCGGTTTAGTTCGGAATTTTACTTATCAATATGCAATGTGTGCATTGCATTCGACGCAATGTAAATTAAAGTCGGACGATCATTCAGTCTTATCGTTTTATACGGTATTGATACAGTATTGATTTTAAATTATATTCGTTATCTCGAAGCTGCGCAAAACTATTTTGTGTTGCAAATTGTCTAATACAAAATTCAATTTTAACTTTAGCTGCTTTTTAATAATTTCGTATAAAGGTAGATTCAATACTCCATCTACTCTATAGAGAAAAAGTGAAAGAAAGAAAGTTGAGTTGTTATCTTTACTTGCTAAGATGCCTTTATATAGGACGCGTTCCAAGTGACTAGGTCAGGTTGTAGCTTTGAATAGTTTTTCATCACATATTTCGTAATTTATTTCGACATCAAATATGAAATATCTCGTAAAATTTATTTTTTGATGGTTTAATCTTCATATTTTCATACATAAAATAATGAGATGAATGAAGTGACACGCAAGAGAAAATATTTAATTGTTTTAAAAAAACCAAATTAATTATAGATCTAAAGTGGACTTAATCGCATATAATGGTGACAACAAAATCTAGAGAATCTGAAATCATAATATATTTCGCCTTATACAAACTTTTTTTTTTAATTTTTAATCGGTTCAAAGCTACGATACAGAGTCCGAAACATCCTGTATATCCCGTCAAAGCTTCTTCTATTTCGATCTTCAGTTGCGACATCGCTATTCCGCGACGCGAACATTCTTGCAGGGACATCGTTCGAACCGATAAGGATTTCGTTTCGCCCAGGAGTTTCATTAAGCGGTAATTAAGTTCCGCGTCGCGCGCAGTCCGTTCGTTCAGAGGCGCTGTTCTTGCGGCATCGCCGTATCATTATAAACCGATGCATCTTAATCATTCTTCACCCCGACGCGTATCTGCCTTCCAGCGACGTCTTTTACTCGCTTGCCCCTTTCATACCCCCTTTCGCTTCTTCTCGTTTTCCCCGTTTCGTCTCGTACCGTCCCCTTTCGGGAGAGCTACTTGACTCTCGCTTCACTCCCTTTCCTCCCTCCCTCCCTCCGGGTCTCTTCGTTTACAGCCTTATTACGTGGGATTAGATTAACTTTCGAGCGCAACCCATCTTGTTTATCCTACTACTCGGCAGGTATTCCCCGGCCTGTACTCCTGATAACCGGGGATGATCTCCGGTAACAGCCTTAAGGTAATAGTCTTAAAGAGTAGGTAGATCCATCTCCCGTCCGGGTCCTTGTTCCTTTTAGACACGGATTTAGAAAGAGAGTAGTCGAAATTCGATCTTGGAAAGTTAGCGTTATTTAATACCTGAAGGAGGTTTCTGCCCTTTCAAATAGCACTCGGGGGAGTGAATTGTCCTTCTATTTGCATACGATGTTGAAAATTTATGTTTCGCTTTTGCAAACGATGGTAATAATCATTGATATGATTATAATTTTACTTTGAGATGATTATTATAGAAATTAATAATTTTTTATTTATATAGGTATATTTGCTATCTGTTTTAGATTGTTTATAAAAAATGAAACAAATTAATCTCTCTTCTTCTCTCTCTCTCTCTCTCTCATTTTCTTTTTCTCTTTAATAATTTTATTAATCATTTGCCAAAAATTTAGCATAATTTAATGAGCATAATCGAAGTGCATCTGTTGGGAACAGTGGCAACGTTCTTACATCTGTGTTTTTTTGTATTCTGGACACGAATTTCGTCCGGAGAATCACATCGATATTAACGTCGCGTACAATATATCCGGTATTGTTTTCGCGCCGGGTGTTCGCAGAGGTTAATATTCAGCGAGTCGTCGGCGCGCGCGTTGTAGCAATCGAGGAACGGTAACAGAAAATTTAACGACCTGTACGAAGTCAGAGCCGCGAACATGATCGAGGACGATTTCGAATGGTGAACGCGCGATACGTGAAAGATGAAAATGCACTACGCGGCTCTAATATAATGTGGGTGATCTTTAATAAACTATTAAATTACCGGCGGGTGAGAGTTTTAAACTTCATGACGCACGACGTCTTTTTCGCTCTTTCTCTCCCTCTCTCCCTCGTTTTCTTCACTCTCGTTCATTCTTAACTTTTTCTCTAGCATTTCTTCCGCTCGACCTCTTTCTAGATGTCTACGAATAGCTCATAACTTTGCGGTTCTAGCGTCATCCCTCTTATTTCCATCCCTTGTCTCCGTTCAACCTGTCGTTTCCTTCCTCTCTCAACTTCTTGGTTCTGTCTCTCTTTCTTCTTATAGCGTTCGTTCTTACTTCGGGTATTCTTATCCCAGGGACCCCTTTATATCGTAATTACCATTTTTATCCTTCTTCTTACCCCCTTCTTCTCCGCTGCTAATCCGACCTTTCCCCCCCCCCCCCCCCCCGCCGTTTGGTCCTCCCATCGGAATTCATTAAAGTCTCGGGAGTATTCTCGCGTAACTAGGGGACTTCTCTTCTCTCGCGATGGAGAAGAGACTCTTTCTTCCATCCGGCGAGGAGGAAAAAAATTCAAAGAGGAGATCGGGTCACGTTCTCCGACGTGGGAGAAAATCTCTCGGCAGTTTCCGATAGACGACGACGACAAAGTAGACGAAGTAATCTCGTGGAAGTTACTTTGCGTCGAGGAGTTTCCGGCGTAATGGGCGCGATTGGGTACCGATTTCGTTAGGAGTATATTTAATTTAATAAAAGAAGCCTGTCGCGAGAGGACGCAGCAGATACTAAGACAATAACGCGCCGTTTCCTCTTTCTTTTTCGTACGATCCTACGTAAACTAATTACACTTAATTGATTTATCGATGCGACCCTATTTACATCTCAGAGGAAAGCCGATGCACAAGGAAAGTTTTGTCAAATACGCTTTATCCCGAGGATAAAGATAATCCTCAGTTAAGTTCTTGCGAGAAGAGTCATCCTTTCTGTCAAGCACAGCCATACTTATGTCTTTACATAAGTCTCGTCGTCTTAATTCTAAACTTGCCGGTGTTCCCTTTGAAATATATCTCTGTTTTTCATAGTCTAGCTCTCGAAATTCTTAATTCTCGTTAGAATATATCAAATTTTTTTCACTGAGATCTCTATTTTCTAAAAGTAATATATTCTACAAAAATTATCTCTCTTAAAAGAAAAGTAAAAATTAAAAATTTTTATTTATTACATCGAGATAGATAAATTCTACATTTTATTCCACTTTTTATTATAAAGCAAATTTTGTTTATTTCTATATTTATATTAAATTTATAATCCAACAATGTGCGCTTTTACAACTTTTAGTGTTTACCGCGAGCTTTCCATTTTATAACGGTAAAAATATTTTTCACGCGAAAAATAAACAAGTTTTGTGCAATTCAATTAATGCATTTTATTAAAAAAAAAGAAAAAAGTAAAAATAACGAAGGTCAATATTTCGTGTGATCGTGAGATCCCAGAGCCATGACATGATCGATATATGATGGTTGCCGGCAATATCGGAAGAAGAGACCGATTGTTGTTGACATGAGACTAGTTTTCATCGACAGTAATGGAATCAAGGGCTAATGGGAATCAATCGGTCAGACGGATTAGCCGATAAGGCGAGAGAAATCGTATCAATGAATTTTATGATGACGACGAAGGAAGGAGGATGCCGCGATGAAATACCTCCAGGCACCCGCGTTTACGCTCGCGCGGAGAGGAGCCGCCGTAAATGCGCCTTTTGTTGGTTGACAGTACGCGACAGAGTTATGCACCATGTTATCGCGAATTTACGCGCGCACGCGGACGATAAAGCGGCAAGACTTACGGCGCGCAGTAAACTGAGGCTCTTTGTAGCTCTTTGAGGCTCGTCTTAAACATTATGCATTTCGTCATATTGCGGATGGCGAATGTTGTATCGTATCGATTGATAAAATTGCGGATTCGAATGCAATTTGCGCGCTACCGTCAAGTTTCACGCGAAGAAAGGAAGATCCGTAAGAGACAACGGTTATTCCGGGCGAAAGCAGAGTACCAAAAGTTTTATCTTTGGATCGTTTTATTTTTGGACTCTTGTCTGAGCTGAAAGTTTAGCATGAAAATTCCTATCCACAGAGATATTTTCTAGATTATTTTAAAACGGACGGACATTGAAATATAAGAAATTGATCCTCTGAATCGATATACTTATTGAAAACTGTATAGAATATGATAAAAATTGTCATAAGAAAGATAAAAACAAAAATCAAATAGGTTTAGAAATTTTTATTTATGCAAAATAACATTGTAAAAAACGATGTTCTCTCTCTCTCTCTCTCTCCGATATTACCGCTACTTTGTATTCTATTGAAGAAAGTCATAGAGGAAGAAAACTTTTAAACTTCAAGAGTTTTTGATACAAACTGACTCAGCATCTAGACAAATAACTAATATACAAACGACGAGTTTTCAATGAGTAAACTAAATTTATATCGCCTTTGACAAAGTATAACATTTGATTGCTGAGAAATAAAGGCTTAGGAGATTTATGTTGATTTTAGTACCTTTTCTTTATATTTACACAGGCTTATTTGACGGAAAGATCTGTGAGAGACGGAAAGATCTATAAGAAAAGACAGTGAGGCGGGGGGTGGGGGGGGGGAGGGGAGGGGATGACGAAGTGGATGCGGAAAACTTGCTCGTTTCGTTTCGTCTTCGTTTGCGTTGTGTGGACGCAGCCTGTGATCAATCTCGCAAAAGAATAACATCCTTCTCATGACGGAACACGAATCAAGGCGTGGCTCTGCGGATCTCATGGGAATTTTCACCCTGCGATATCACGCGGCCGTTTTGCGCGGGAGATATTTCTTCCTTAATGGCAGGTTGCTCTCTCTCGCACGTTCTCTTCTTTAATAGACGCTTGCTTGTGTTAAAAAAAAATGATTTGTGCAAAATGCACTTATATGCCACGTAAGAGATGGCGATCAACTTCTGAATGCGTATATTATACGCGCGTTTAATACGAGAGAAAGGGAGAGATGTAATGCGATCTCTTTGACATATAATGGAGTTCCATCAGACGAGACTTATCTATTTTTAATGTCTTTTATAGGATTTCAAATTTAAAGTTTATTTTCCACCGATATATACAAAACGGTAAATATACATAGAGAGAAATTGTTTTTACATTATTTTGTACGTAACGTAAAAACGTAATACATAAAACGTAAATACATAGTGACCTGGTTTTCTAGCTTAAAAGGGAATTTTTTTTTGTATCGACTTTGATTATTTCTCGAATAGCAATTTTAGTATGAGAGGCATAGATTCGATTTTTCAATATATAACGGGAACAAAAAATAAAACTTTTTTCATAAATTCAACTGTCACATTATCTACCCAATTAGATAAATAAAATTTCCATTATTGTATTTTCCATTATTTAAAATAGATACGTTGCGACCGAACCATAGTTCTCCGGGTGAAAAGCTGGGATTTTCTATCGGTGCGAATTTGCTCGGTGAAAAAAACCAACAGCGAATATCCTTTCCTTTCTTCTTTTTCCTTTTTCGTGTGAGCAAACGACCGGTATGCAAGAGAAGCTTCTTTGTAATGGATTAACATCTCGTGACCTCGTTTACTTTATTTGCCATTGCCTTGCCGAGGAAACGCGGGATGCTTTTAGAAGTTTGTCCGAGTTAACCGGAATGCTTAACTGGAATAACTTTGCAGATAATTCTGAAACCGAAGTTGGCCTTAGGTCAAAAGCGTTGGCTGTATCGGATCGATTTATCAGGACTTGCGTAGCTTCCCTATTCGGTAAAGCTTCGACATGCAACATATAAGCCTCGATGATCCCGTCTCCCGTTTATCGCTTTCACTCTCGTAAGCGAAGTGATGAAACACGAGGATAAAGCGCCGAATAAAGCGATCCCGCGTGTAAAAGCGTTATACAAATCCCGCGCGCGTCCAGTTTTAATTACTTTAATGGTGGCCACTGTGTGATGTTGCAGAAACATAAAAAAGAAAATTGAGTCGCGTGCATCAATGCATCTCGCGCTTCGAGAGTTTGCAAGAGATATCGTATACTGATTATTTTTTTTTTTTAATAGCGTTATTTTCCACGCCCTGATAAGCGGCAATTTCGAATGCAATTATTGTGAAAATTCTGCTAAAATGAAGTTTAATAATATTATTTGCGAGCTTGTGCGAAATAAATTCGAGGTAAAAAGTAATGTCAGGTATCTCCCGCGGGACTTCGATTGGAACGATCTGGCGATGTGAAATTAATATGCTGTTAATAATTTATTTAATCACGCGTGGATGTTTGTATCGATGCTCGAATTATCCGCGCTGCTTCGCAGAACGTTCTATGTTCATGACGATATTCCGTAGTTATTAATCCGCCGGAGAGATTTACGAGATATTTATATAAGAAAACGGCAGACACACGCTCATCGCATCGTGATACGAAGATCCCGATATTTTTCGCTATGTGACGGCGTCGCGAGAAATACTTCGAATTCATCTCGTAGATGACGAGACGTGACTTACAACTGTTCGGTCGACTGTGAATTCGAACGTAAACGCGGCCGTGTCAAGCTCGGAATGCAGAACGCGTGTTTACGTTCACTCCAAAATCTGGTGTCTTATCTGGCGCTCCCTCGTTCGTTCCGCGTCGCCCTCGCTCCCAGGACGATCCCTCGTCCTTTTCCGCTCCGTCAACGTCACGGCAACGTATTCGTTAACCGTGGAACAGGAATTGATGCTGTGATTCGGATTTAGAGCGAATATTCGGCCCGGTAAATGCGAGCGACGCGAATATCGACGGAAGACTGATTTCTCCTATCGTGAAATTGGGTCTTTAGAAGGAACTCGCGACGCGACTCCGTCGCGCGATTGGAAAAACAAGCATTTTCTTTCCTTATATTCGTTTGAGCTACATTCTACGTTTTCGATGTTGAATAAAAATAACAGTAAAAATATTCCTCTATGTATACATGGACGAGTTAAGGAATGTTGTTGAATAATTTGACTTTTTTGGCTAGACACCATTTTCATCATGTGCTTAATTAACTGTTTCATTCCTTTTATGTCATTTATTGCTCATGAGGAATTTATTGTTAAAAGTTACTATTTTTTTATATAGAAGTACTTTATAACCGCTTCAATAAATATGTAATAGCTTTAATTTATAACTGTCCATATTATAATATCTAAAGAAAATAATTTATATAATATAGTTTCAACAAAAAATAGCTTTTTGTACAATCTGAAGAGGAGAGAGTATATCATTCTCCCCTATAATATTTTTGATGCTGCATGCAATTGATGCTGTCTTCAAAATGCTTTATTATATCACAAAAATTTATCTGTAGGGATTTCTTAAAAAGATTATTCGGAATCTGATTAAAATTTACGAATACAATACGGATTCAACATGAATAACAACTATAAAATAGATAATTAATTATAATCTTTCTGCGGTGTGACAGACTCAGATTATGAAAATCTTATTAACTTTAAACTTTGCAATAAATTTCTTTTGAGGGTTAAAGTTCTAACAATATACATAATTTTGAATAAAACTTTTCTAGCATTAGAGATGCCATAGTTGTAGCACATGATAAATTATGTTAAAATAGCTCTTTTTTTTATATAACTTTCTTAATTTTTTAAAAATTGTGACGCAGGGCATTTCTGAAACTAAAATCTTGAGTGCGAGAAAGAAAATTACAAAGAATGATTATTCTTTTGCTCGGGTCCTTTTTTTTGTTGAACTGTATAATTGGAAGACCTAAAAGAAGCTAAAGTATTCGGTGGTACGTTTGACGTAAAAAATTACTTATGATTAATGATCTAACTAAGAATTTAACGCTCGGAATTTAACGCCTCCACATCTGTTTTCCTTATCCTGTGCATATCCGAGCATCGAATCCTCTACATTCGGGGGCGTTACATTACCATTAGGTCTCTAAACTTGGGCGATTACGTCGGATCTCGATGGCTCAAGTCGATGATATTAAACGATTTCCTTTCGCGGCTAAATACTTGCGGGTATATAGTCGGGCTCGCTCTCCGAACTCGATTAAAATGTTCGGAAACTTTGCTGGAAGGGTTTAGCTCTTCCTTACCCCTCTCCCCGTGCCCGTGGGGCTCGATTCGAATAGGGGTGCGATGCGGCCGTGTAGGAAATTCACCAAGATGGTGATCCGCGCGGCGATCACGCGGGTCCGCGAGGAATTTCCGTTCCGCCGCGGGCCGAGCGGCCAACTTGGCTTTTATAATGAAACTCTTCATGGGTGGTAGAGGGAAGAGCCGCCGCAAGAGTAGCTCGCAGCGTGCCAAGATTTAGAGCGATAGTTGTTACGATGAAGTTCTCTCCTTCCGGGTTTTCTCAGAGTCTGCGCTTGTCTTTCGCTGTCTCTCTCTCTCTCTCTCTCTCGTTCTCTCGCTGTCTTGCCTCCGTCTCGCCCCGTTTCCTCGGCAACTTCCCTATGCGATTCCCGGCATCGAATCCGACGTGGCACAAAGAGCCACTTTCTGGTAACATTCGTATACGCCCCCAGGGAGACCATGTAAGAGTCCTTCGAAAGCGGGTTAACTGTTGCTCGTCTTCAATTGCCGCTTTGTAATTGAACGCTAATAGAATACTGTCAAAATAATCCACGAGTTGTTTGATCTCGCTATTTCTCTGATAGCGACGTGTTCCGTGGTATGACTGGTTCTGGTACTGACTTTTAAACGCCGAATAAATCATCACACAGTCGTTTAATTTTTATTTATACGCGGCATTATTTGTATAATAATATAATTTCACTTAATCGTGACGTTTTCGTTGGAGGTTTAATATCGAATAGTTTCCAAAATCTACAACAGATTATGAAAAAGTGTGGATATAATTTTAGTATTGTTCAACTCGAAGCGGCGAAGTGAGTCCGATCGAAGGGAAACTCACGCGAGACAATTAATCCGAAAAAACGTTAGCAATCCATCTGCATGTGACACATTTTAGCGGCTGATAAACCGAATCGCCAAGCGGCCGCCACGTTGCATCCCTCGCTCGTGTTTACATGATAGAGATACTTTATGCGACAAGGTAAGGCTCCGTAATATAGTAAAGACCGCGCGTTTAATTAGGCGCGCGCGATACACAATCAGAATTATGTGCGGCCAGCGGCGCGACGTGTAAACATGTGTTTGCATAAATCAGAACGCTGAAGAGATTAACCACGTGTCAGGTCACGCGCGTCCACCGAGAGAGATACCGCGTCGTCCTGGGGCGAAAAAGAATTCGCTGGAAAATGACCGAGCTACCGGCGGTTTTCAAAGCGAACTTTGGGGATCGTTATTACCCTTCTCGCTACATAACTTTCGGATTTCGCGGCGTGCGGAATCTTGCGGAAGCCGCGAATTGTCTCGCCGTAGCCGTTGCCGACAGACGTTGCCTCGAACTTCGGATATTCCGGGACATACTTCCTGTGAGATATGTCCCGCGATCTGATTTGCGGTCTGTTGCTCGTGGGACTAGTTTGTGAAATCAGCTCGTCGCCGTGATGTTAGTTTGTTCGATCCTGATTCTCACGTTATGCAAAATGTTCCATTTTTCGCGCGCTATTTTTTAACGATTTCGTTGCCCTTTTTGTCGATTTTTTTCTTATAATCGAGTTTTATCTTTATCGATAAAAAATTTACATATGTATACGACTGTCTTTATTGCTAAGCTTTAATGCATTTAACGAATTTATTATTAATGATAATTTATTATCAAAGAACTTATCACTATAATCATAAGTTTGTAACTCTTGCCATTAAATATCTTTGATATATCTGAAGCTTCAAATTTTTTAATTGAATAAATTTTTAAAATTTTTTAAATATTAATTTAATTTTTAACGTCTTCCTTTTATTAGGCTTTATATCAAATTTTGGAGAAAATATTTATTACAGATTCTAAAAGAGAAATCTATCAATCAGACGTTTTCCGATAAAAACAAGGCAGCCTGTTTTCATCTCACGATTGTTTAATTTTGCGAGGGAGGAGCCGCGGCTATTAATCTTTGGAAATATTTGACGGCGGTGAAGTTCTGATCGAAGAAACGTCGTCGTCAGCGGCGGCGACGGTCTAAAATACACGCGCGTTGTGTGTTCCGCGAGTAATACTGATTGGCACTTAACTACGCACGAGTTCGTCTCGCCGGGAAAGACTCGGCGAGTGTCTGCGCGACAAGTTTGGCGCTTCGACGAGACGTGGAGAAGTTTGGATCGAAACTTCCGGGGAACATCTAAGAACGCGTCTTGGCTTTCGCCAAATTCGCGGCGCAGGTTCCATCGACAGTATCCTACTTGGAAACGAGACGAAGTGAAGATTGACAGAGTATACACCGCTGATAAAGTAACGCGTAATTTTCGCGAGCTGCGAGAGAGAGAGAGAGAGAGAAAGAGTTACGTCCTATCGAAGACAGGATCGTCGCTCGTAATTGTCGGTAACGCGATTTTGCCATCTTCGCGTGGAATACTGGAAATATTTTTGTTCAAAACTCGTGTAACGAGAAGCGAGCTTATATTGTCACTCTATAGATTTTTCGCATGCTTTTATAATTTGTTTCGCCAAGTCAGCGAATATACCATTTTGTAATGGTATAAATTAATCGCACAATTAATTGCTCTATTAATTATACAAATTCTCGATACTGTCGTTTGTCTAATAATTTGTGTAATAATCATGCGTGGATATTTTATCCTTTTTATTCTATACACATTAAAAAGTCACATTTCGCTCAAACGAATAAATAAAAAAGAAATAAAAAATTTTTCTGAGATTGAGCAAGTGAGCGTTTACTCTTTCGTCTGTGCGGTATGCTCTTCTTCAAACGTTCGCTACGCCTTTGAAGCCAGCTACGCCTTTCTCGCAGGTAAATTTTAATGAGCGAGCGTGCAATCTACCTCGCGCTGCTGCGTGCGTCTCCTTAACACGACGCACTTTACGCGCATTTACTGAGCCCGAAAAAGAACGCTAAGGTTAAACCTCGGAATTGTTATTTATCGTGCTTTAATTTCTCAGAGTTGATTTCCGACAGAACTATATTGCGAAGAAAAAGTATTGGTTTATATAAAATTGTAGCACATACACACACACACACACACACACACACACACAGATCACATTTAACTGGGCGCGCTCGTAGCGTTTGAAGTCTCTCGGTCGTTTCAATGAGAGGCAAACGCGTGCATGTTTCATCGCCCCTAATGGGCAAAGCTTTTCGCTTTAAATTGTCGTCAACAGCTTCCGACTTCAAAGATGTAAAGACATAACAGTGAACATGACTAGATAGTTTGCGAAAAATCACATTTAAGTGAGAGTTTGCGTTTGCGATTTATCGCGTGCGGCTTGCGTTATCTGTCAACTTTGCAGGGCTGTCTGTAGCGATTGTCCTCGTCATTATCGTCCGCGGGGGGAGGTACTTTAGGGTGGCGAAGACATTTCGGGAAGCGACGAAACGTTTCTGCGTATCCTGGGTGGCTGTTAACTTTTCGAGTTAGCGAACGAGATAAAGGCCGGGTATGGTCGAATGGCACTTAGGTTCGCCTCTCACGACAGAGTCACCGTGCAAATGTCCCTCGTTTCTATGGTGATCGCTTCCCATTAGCGTGTACTTAGGAAAATAGCTACCGGCAGCAGTAAGGAATAATCTATGCCTTACGTATGGTAAAGCGCGTTAAAGACTCGCGGTAATCACGCAGATCATCGTATAATCGGCTAAAAGCGACTTATTATGCAACTTCTGATTTGATAACCAACGTATGCGTACGCGTAACGCTATTTATTGCGCGATTGCGGCTCGGCATTATAATAAAATGACGATTAATAGATCCATTGCGGAGAGAGAGAGAGAGAGAGGGGGGGGGGGAGAGAAAGAGAGAGAGAGAGAGAGAGAGAGAGAGAGAGAGAGAGAGAGAAAGAGGAGAACACAGAGAGGGAGAGAAGACGAGCGCGTGCGCCGCATATGCATTCGATTAATAATTCGTTATTTGCGCGCGTATGTATATCAACTGATATTGTAATTACTGGGTAAATAGTAGAACGCAAATACACACCGATTACCCATTCGATAGAAACTTGGCTACGCAGGATTTGGGGGCGACCTGCAATTATTCGGTCAACCGGCGAGATAAATTATTCAGCGCGCGCGGAAGAGTCCTTATCACACGCGAAACCATTTGTCAGATACACGAGTGGCGTGGCGTAAAATCCGTTAACTCCGTGTTTTGCAAGCGTATATATATATAACGTATGTCACATAATGACTCCAAATTGATGTCGCTAAAGTGTCGGACTTTTCACTCCATATGAATTATTTTATTTATTTACGACTATTTCTGTCTCTCTCTCTCTCTCTCTCTCTTTCTCTCTTTCTCTTTTTCTCTCTCTCTCTCTCTCTGGGCGTGTGCGTTGTACGGAATAAATTTTGACATATAAATGAATATTCATGTGAAAACAAATATAAAGCATATTTCAAAAATTTCCAATAAAATAATTTCACGAATAAGATAATTTCGTACGTTACAAAGTTGGAAATATTTCATTTATTCTTTTGTATACAATGAGAGAGAGGGACGCCGCATGTATATGGTAAATATTTTTGAAATTTATGCGCGCGCATTGTATAGCGACGACGTATGTGGGATATAAAAATCAATCGCGAACGGGGTGAAGGGGGAGGGGGTGACATGAGCAACGGAGAATGTCTGAAAGACTGCGATACTGATCGTGATTTCTCTTTGAATTTTGTTCTGCTGAAAGTGCAGCTTATCGTCCTCTCGTCGGCATCTCGAATCCATTAAGGGTTATTTCACATCATGGAGGCTCTTTGAAGAATAATCGTGTCAAGTGAGTTACGTAACTTCTATATCCCTCTATATATATGTATATGTCGACTCGGACCGGCGAATCGAGATCAAAATTGCGTTCACGTATAACCGAGCTTAATGCTGGGAGGGTTAGTTTTAATCCTCTCGACCTTCGTGATATCATTATGTCGTCGTAATACATATAATGCGAGCTTTTGCATTTAAATGAGGTGACGGGATGTGCCTTTCGTTTCGTTTGTTCAATTATTTCTTATGGCAATTATTTCCATTTTTTGGCTAAGCTCGCGAGGAATGTAATAATTATTATCCATAAATTATATTAATAATTTTGTATAATTCTCTGAAAAGATTTCTAAAATTTTCTATTTATTCCTGAAATCGGAAGATTCTTCTTTAACTTGTGCACGATTATTTGCGCAAATGAGTAACGATACAAAAACCCGCCCAACACACACTTAATTCGCACGCAGGGCGATCAGGGTTGAATTTACGTTGGGCCAATTAATTACCCTACATAAATAAGTCAGACGATTAAGCCTTTTAGCAAGGAGCGTACTTCCCGGCATGTTTATCCCGCTCGGAAGATTGCAATTTAGAAAGCGGGTGTGGTTAAGACTTAGGTAGATCGCGGCGAATTAATTTTAACGTCGTACAAGTCGGCCCGAGCTACATAATAATTAAAAAACAATCTGGTAATTAATTCATTGCCCTCAGAGATCCTCGCAATGGTAGATATACGTCGAAAGATTATGCCGACTGACCTGTAATTTTCATGAGTTTCGAAGCCGACAATTATTTGCTGCGGGACTTTCGCGAGAATAATAATTTTTAGAATGCTTTATCGGTTTACAAACTTAATCAGCAAATTATCATTATATAACCAAAAAAAAGGATTTTATTTTGGAGCATAAAAAATTTTTGAACGATCTTTGAAAATAAAATATTTTATTAAATAACGCGTACAGAAATGATTATTGCAGATTAGAGGACAAATCTATTTTGTTCTCGAAATTACGAATAGACGGAATTCGTATGAATAGATTCTCATATCGATAATCTCGTTTCAATTGCATGGTCTACCTTGATCTATTTTTGAAAGATGTTGACAATGCATTTCCGCGCATTATTATTTGATGTTCTTAAAATAAAACCTGACGTATTTATTCAGCTCACATCAAGACGCTGCGAGGACAGTCGTTTGCAAGGAAAAAGGAAATTTCCTATTAAGCTGTGAACTTTGTTAAAGCCGAAACAAAATTAGCCCCTTAAAACAACGGGATTCTATCGTCGATAAACCTCTCCCCGCGCGCTCCCATCGCGGTTCCGTCGTATTTTTATTCCGTCTTTAAACTCGTAACTGGCAAGATTGTCGAAAGAGCAAGAGAAACAAAGAGAAAAAATCGAGAATGAAAAAGAGAGAGAGAGAGAGAGAGAGAGAAAGAGGAAACATTCGGCGCGCCATCGGTCGTCCGTTTTCAAAGCGTCGGCTACGCCAAAGAACGTTCGTTAATTTTAACAAGATCCCGGGCTGAACGAATGGCGCTCGTTAAACAACGCCGGTAATTCAACTTAAGAAGCCGCGCGCATGCAACAATAGTATCTACGTTACAGCGAATCCGCCTGTGCGCGTTTCGGGCGACTATTTGTAATTAAACGCCACGGACAAACGGCGGTATCGATCGGCGCGCAACGTACCGCGAGACTAATTAGAAAATTAATCGGTAACTTTCGCGGATACCGATTTATCAGGCGCGAGCGTCGTTGTGAAACACGGAGAATAGTGGAGGAGGGGATGAGAGAGAGAGAGAGAGAGAGAGAGAGAGAGAGAGAGAGAGAGAGAGAGAGAGAGAGAGACCTTGCGAATTCGCGTTCGCTACCCAACGGCTAATATACCCTACGTGGAAAATTATTGGCCTCGAGCGTGTTGGAGTTTATTCGATTTAAACGCCCGCCTCGCGCGAAAGCCCGTAAAACATCCGCGGCTCGACGCGATAGTAATTAGAGCGGTAATTAATACAGTTTTTCTCCTCGCGGCTCTCGCGCGAGAAGCTGCTCTTACGGAGGCGAACTTTGAGGCGAGTCGGCGAAATAGGGAAATGGGAATAAGAGCGAGCGAGAGATGCTAGAGCGAATCGTGTGAAAACATTATGCGAAGAAGTATAAATTTTATATTTTTGCCAACAATTTTTTCCTTACGCCGATTCGCTAGTTGGAGCGTCACATAATTGCCTCTCTAACGAATGTACGCATAAAGTTAGTTATCAAAACGGCTATTATTTTTTTTAATGGAAATGTATTTATCTAGATGAGAAAAAAATCTTCTTAATATTTCTGAAATTCTATTGTTTTAGGAAATACTAGAGATAGAGAGAGAGAGTTTAAATGTGATATTTTGCGAAGAAAATAGTTCGTAGAGTTAAAAGGAATCGAGTAAAAAGCACCTGAATAGTTATATGTATATTACTGCTAAAAATTTATATAATCTTTCATCAGTGGAATATGTAGTGAAGAAAAATAAGAGATTTTGCTATTTAATTAGGAGAGAAAAAAGTATGTTCGCGAACTTTATTGTCCAATCACGTACGTTTCATTGTATACCTCGCTTTAGATTGCCAGTTTTCAACGGCATAGGAGGTTACGTTGAGCGATGTAATTGGTTTATTCATTTTTAATAGCGTTTCGTATATTGATGCGGTGCATAAATAACTCTGGCCAAAAGAAGCCATTGAATACCGGCGAACGAAAGGGAGAAATAGGCCGTTATCGTCGTTAATAATCTAGCATCGAGATTCAACCGTTGAAAAGTACCGATACACGCAATACGGCATTTGATACACGGTATTCGGCTTTTCATACTCTACGGAATAACGAGATCGCCATTTTCATCGAGTATTTATTTCCCTTTTATTTTTCCTCCCCTCTGCTCCAGCAGGGGCTCCTGTGAGCCGGGCGTTTGCGTGAATTTCGCTTAAGCGAATAGCATCCGACGACGAAACAATCGTCACTGACGTTATCACTGCTCTCGTTGCTGTTGACATTATTCTTTTTAACTAATAGGAGAGAGGCCATTCGAATTCGGCTCGATAGCGACAGGGAATTAATAGTTGTGATACCACGCTTCCTCTCTTCTCTCTCCCCTTTGTTATATTTCTCGGTTCGCATTTTTTTTTCCATCTCTGTCATAGACACGCGATGGTACGTTAATAAAAAAATTTGCACGAACGGAACGGATGGACGAACGAATAAATTGACGTGATAATTAATGACTGAAATAAAGAGAGCGAGTGCGAATTTTTATTCGAAAAATGTACACGATTGCTAAGCGTTATTACCCGTGTAACGATGCACGAGCTATATGCGTAAGTTAACGATCGCACAGTAGTTGCGGATATTAATTCTATAATTGAATGGATATTACGCGGCGATATTTTCCGCGCGAGCGGTGATTTTGGAATTTTACTTCGCGGCGCGCGCGCTACCGCGGTATATTATTTATGACGCTATATTACGTTACCGGTTTAATCATTATGACGTTAATAATGAATGATTTTTTGGTCCGACGGCTTACGGAATATCGCTCATAATATAAACGAATGCGCGTATCACGAATGTTGTTCTTTTGATTGCGTCTGTGTGTGTGTGTGTGTGTGTGTGTGTGTAAGCGTGTGTGTGTGTATGTGTATGTATGTATGTATATATATATATATATATATATATATATATATATATATATATTGAATCGATGGGGACGTGTTTTACGCGCGTTTTGAAGATTAATATTATATTCAAATACACATATCCGGCGTGTTGCAGAATGAATTTACAGAATTCAATGTCCGTTGAAGGTACGTAGCCCGAATGTAAACCAGCTCGGCATTAAATTTGTATCGCACTTGTTACCGGCGTACTTCTGCAAAACTCCATTGTATTTCGCATTCGTAATAAATGATCCGCGCTGCGACGATAAACACACGGTCCGCGTTATTCTCGTTATTCTCGTTACAAATACGTCCGTCTGTTTAGAGATAACATCGTTCATCCGTGTATCGTGTATCCCGTCTACACGTGTTGTTATAATAATATATATCCAAAATTGCACAAGAATCTATTTAGCAATGATAATCATTGCGACATAATGTAATATATAGGTGGATCGCGAAATGCAAAACTCTGTATCGATAATTGGAATTTGTCATGTGTGCAATCGTACAGCTTACGGCTGTCGTCGCTTTTGATTCCGTCGGAAAAATTCGAGACAGCCTAGATAAAAGATTCTCGGCCAATTACGCGGATTCAACGAGGAGGGAGCCGTGTCCCTTTGAACGGATAATTAGTACGATGATAACCCGGTGAAGCATGGTATAATGAAACGAAAACAGCAGCGCCTGGGGTGCGCGCGCGAACCGGACGCCGCTCGCGGCTACGAAATTACACGGCCACCCGATATAATATTCCCTCTTTCGGTCACGGTGGGATTGATTGTGTTTATCTTTCATTAGGAACGCCGGCTGAACCGGGGGCCCAAAGCCGTGTGAATAATGAATCACGCGATTCTCGGACGTGCATACCGCTTGCAAAATCGTAGACAAGAAGGCGATTCCCGGCGTACGTCATCTCAATTGTCGTTTGGACATCTCATTGTTTCGATTTCACGTGTATTTTGCGCGGAAACGACGAATAACAACGATATTCTGCGTCATGTAACGAACGTATCACGCCTTTCCCGATTCGCGCGTTATTTCGTTATCGGAAATTGCGGATTTTGTTCTTGTGCAAAACAAACAAAAAAAAAAAAGAAAAATGTTCTCTCTCTCTCTCTCTCTCTCTTTCTCTCTTGTATTTCAGTTTATCTTCCGAAATAATTGTCGATTGTGATGGACAATTTAGAGTTGGTTTTATATTTATTAATTTATTCATTGTACCACTACTAAATGATTCACTCTTCGATATATCTCTCTTTTCTGCATTCAACTGATTACATAACTTTTTCATCTTTTTATAAATTTTTAACACGACCTTCAAAAAAGGAGATTCATAAATAACGAATTACATTATTCTCATTTGATAATATCTTCGAAATCTTCTTGTCGAATAGTGATAGCATGAATTATAAAGAGATTCACGGAAATATGCAAAGAGTCAGGAATAGTAGCCGCTCTAAATTTCATTTTTAATAAAAAATTCGATTTGTTTGACGAGGCAAATATATTTTTTGATATATGACCGTTTGCATGGTTTTCATTTGCATTCCATTATGATTATTTTGATATGGTGTTAGCCGTTAGTCTAGATTGTAACTTATTATTCATTTATATTTTTATCATATATTTCGATATACGCGTCTATATTTTTTCTCTTCGGGTTTTTGAATTATACGTGTATTTTATAAATAAATTCTTTAATTACGGGATATATGAAACGATATAGAAAATCGATTATTTATTTAAGTCATATGTACTGTTATTACTTTTTATTTGAACGTATACATTCATAACGAATATATACGTCCAGAATAGTCGAAGAGGATGAAATTATTTTGATGAAAGGTTTGCATTATTTTGGATTTATTGCGAGATATTATCAATATATTTTACAACATAAGTGTAAGAGGTATTAAATCTCATAATTAATAAACAGTCAATAATAATTTAACAGAGGTAAATTATCTATCTCGGTAGTTGTTTGTGTCTTTATTATAAATATTCAAAATAAAACTGAAAGTAACTGAAAGAAGATTCAATAAATAAAATGATAATTTTATAGTTAATGATGTGTTAGTTATTGCTGTGTATATGCTATTTGATCTTCTTGTAACTAATATAATATTTATTTTAAATTTTCACATTTTTATTTTGACAAAAGAAATTCATGCAAGCGATTTCGATACGAGTTATAAGCCCCGTGTTTTTCATTTTGACGCTTTATGATTTCTCTTTGCAAGAAAAAAAACACGACGGTCGCGTAAATTTTTTTATGAATTTAAATCATAAACTCTGACATTTTATACAAGTTTTACTCTCTCTTATGTTTCATTAAATCGGAATTCCTATATCGTTAATACTGGCGCGTGCTGAAAACTTGGGAAACAGATTTGATACGATGGGCAAAAAATTGCGTCTCATCCAATTTTCCGTACATGTAACTGAACAGAGAGTTGTTTCCCGTGTTCGATCTACCCAGAATATCCGCGCACCAAAAATTTCATTTCGATTTTATTACACGTTTTTTTTTAAACTCGCAAGAGAGGGAAATGACATCAAAATCTGTTCGCCTTGGGCCACGTTAAAATACAGTGAGAGGGGGAGAGAGAGAGGAGGGGGGGGGGGGAATTTCAACGGCCAAACTTCAATTTCGACATCAATCCAGATGATTTATACGACGGAACAAGTGCACTGTTCAAATTAAATATTACTGTAAGTCCGTTTACTTTTATAGCGAAAATTCGAGATTTTCTGCTCAGTCGCGAAAATGCCTTGTAAAAAAGTATTACTATCATTATTATTATATGGAGATACGATATTATATCGAAATATACAATATATTTCTTAACTTTTTCGGATCTTGCGAGCAAGCAAACCAATTTCACGATTACATTACCGTAATTCGTTAATTACTGATTAATCAGTAATTGCAGCTTGCGCAACAGTTAATAACTAATTTTCCCGTTAATTAATCGTGAAATTTACATTGCAGCTTTTCGTCGCGTGTAAAAAGAAACTAAATGAAATATTAGGGATGTGATACGTAAACAGTGACGAAGTGCATTTACGATGCATTTACGTCGCCGTGACTCCCGCAGTTGACTTAAATTCTTCAGCGGTCGCGCGCGAATTCTTTATGAGGACCTGCCGTCCGAGTTTATCGGATGACCTAGTGGCCCTTTGACCTCGAATGCCCGGCGTGCATACCCTGTCGACTTGATGCATTGCCGGCCTCGGAGAAGCTCGTTCCGCAGCGTGCAGCCATCTAGGCCGAAAAGTATCAACCTCCGAGAGTGAATTTTTCTCGACGACGAGAGCTCGACTGGTACGTCGATGATAAATCCTCGTGTCATTCTGACGTGACGTCAGTTCCGAGGCGCGGTCACTACTCAATTGAGACGTTTTATTAGTTCTACATCGTTCGATGCTCTCACTCACGAAACTTGGTACTCTCGATAGCTCCAATATGCAGAGCAGAACAGTCGCTTAAATAAATGAATCATCTTGGCGCTAATAATATAAAAGAAAAGAAATATCGAACGAAAATAATTTTGCCATAAAATTGCTTTTGAATTATTTGCAGGAATCGCTTTCTCGCGTAAAACGTGCAAATAAAATATTTATTTCATTTTCGTAGGATTTTGTTACAGTTTTAGTAAATGGATGAAGGTGTAATTTGTGAAAAAAAAAAAAAATAGTCTATAATCTACTAATCTTCAAAGATTATTTAATTGCAATAAAAGCATTTTAAAAGAGATATAAAGATATAAAGTCTCTTTATGACAACAGCACTTTTCTTATTGAAGATTAGTAGAGGAAAATTTAATACACACGTATAAAAGGCGAAAGTTTAATACATGAAATTCTTTTGCCAAGAGTGTTTCCGTTTTATAGGACATAAAATATAAGATCTTTGAAACGTTATTTTCAAAATATGCTTCCTCAGCTTATAGGGTTTTTGTGGCTACTGTCTCAATATGATGCTTCTCCAGTACAGAAATTTTCTTTTACGACAAAGTTTCCTGCGAGCTCGTCCATTTTAATAGTCACAATTATGTGTTTAAATAGAGTAAAACAAAAAATTTAAATCAAAGAATTTCTCCATGATCTTTCATTATTTAATATTTTCTCCGCAAGCGTTTAAAGTTTTTCAATATTATCCGAGATTATCGTGATATAAAAGTTTTTGTGCTTGTTCGAAGATTAAGTTTGACGTCACGTCTCCTCGAAATATTTGATAATCGTTGTGTTGATCATAATACATTTTACTTTTAATCGCGTCCTTCCGCGAGCGGGGGTGGAAAGGGGGCGGGGAGGGGGAGGGGGGCGCTTCTCGTGGCGTTTAATCCGACAAAATTGCCACTTTGTCCGCCCGTAATGAGTTCTCACGTCGCGACGGGGCATTATGATCGACGAGGGCGGCGGCGACGGCGAAAAGGAGAGAGAGATAAAGAATGCCGAGAGCGAGACGAATTAAGTTCTCAACTCCATTCAAACATCACTTCCGCCCCGATGATCTCATCGCGCTCCTCCTACAATTTGATCGGCGCGCACGTTATTATTATAAGGAATTATTCCCTCTTCCTTTCCCTTCCCCCGGAGTTTCCTCTCCTCTTTCCTTATTGAGGAAAGCCACTAATCATTGACGCATTTTTCACGACGTAATCGATGATATCAAATAAGTAGGAAATGAATAATCACGGCGGAGCGTTTCTAGTGGAAATCGAGTGGTACGATAACTCTTCTAGACTGAATCGAGCGGTCGATAACTCTTCTGGATGACCGAACGATCAATCAGTGCGAAATATAGGCGTCCATAGCTCACGCGTTATCGATATCACGAGAAGAGACGTGTTATTGACCTCCATCTAGCGTTACTAGTATTATTTCACACACGCATCAACAGACACGCACACAAACATCAGTTAATAATGCTGACGGACTGGCACATAAGTGAATAGTATGTATATCGAGTCATTTTCTCTGATTTATATGAATGGCTTGAGTTCACGAGTCGTATGAACGGAATGATCTTGAATTAAAAAAATTTTGCCCAAATTACACAGCTTGAAAAAATGTAAAACGTGCCAATTATATGTACCTGCGTTTAATTTTCAAAGAATTACCTTTTTCAACTCTCATTTTTTTATACTACCTACTATGCACATTTTATACTTTTATTTTTTCATAAGGGAAATGCGGCGCTTAAAATGTTTAAATCTCTTTCCGGAAATATCATCATTAACGCCTTTTTTGGAGCGGATCCCTCAATTACGAATGCAAACGTTGCACTTGACGCATACATCGTCGCCTCTACAGAACTCGCAGGACCGCATTGTCGGCCAGTTTGCACACAACCTCAGGCAGAATGCGCTCTTTTCTGCACTGAGGACCGCATCATGGATGTATGAAACGGTTCTTCTGCCACCGCCGCACCATACGCTATTAATATCATGAGGTATATTTAGATTTCAATGGGGAAGAGGACGCGAGGACTACGAATCGCTCGTTCGATATGCCGTCTGCAAGGCGCAATCGACAAATTGCAAGATAAAGAAGTGCTCTTATCTGAAGTCCCTTTGTGCGTTATCTACATATAATGGAAAGATTAGTATAGAAATATGAAAACGATAAAGCTCGAGATTGCCTTCATTTTTAATAGATTGGCAGCACTTTTGCATTTCCACAAAATCGCGATATCTCTAATTAGTTAACAAAATAAAACAAGTTAAAAAAACCACTTTTTTATATGATCATAGTAATTTGCAAATTACATAACTCAGATTGGAGATAGATAGACATTCTTATAATTTTTATAAAAAATCCAAAAAAATTTTGAAGGTATTGACTTGAAATTCTGTAGGAGAAAACGATACCATTCTTCGCGCTTACTTGCATCTGTATCACTGCCTCTGCAACCGCAAGTGCAATATTATTGCACGCGTAGCACATTTTCGTTAAGCTAATATTTCAACGCGAATTTACCCGCGACCAGCGAATCGCATTATTTCTGGAGCACGCAAAGAAGCACCTCGAACGGAATGCACTTTCTGGTTTATATTTATAATTATCACGGCGGCGGTTTCCGCGCGCGCGCGCGAGCGAGCGAGCGAGGCGGCGCGGCGGGATATGCATTCGCTACGTCTACCGCGACATCCTGTTTCTTGTCTCTTCTGTTTTTGTTTTTCTCGCGCGTGTGCGAGAGGTCTCGAGATTCGACACGTGACTGGCAAACGCTCGGCGGTTTCACGGATGCACCCTGTGTGCATCCACAGGCTCGCCGTCGCAGTAACGAAAAAGCTTCTTAGAATGATAAGTATGCGTCCGCGGTTTTCCGGTAAATCCTTAAAATATTTAAGGATTTATTCGACGTTTCATGAATATCCGAGAAGAGGGGCGAAAGCAGCCCTTCTATGTGTCGCCGAATCTCCATCGACGTTATTTAACGGGGATCGCTACGAATCTCATGATCTGAATTTTTTAAGAAACAGGAGAAATGAATTATATCAAATTATATTTTTACAATTCAATCTTCAGACATTACAGATGAATCTGTAATATAAAGGCGTATAACTGCGAATCTCTCTATACATAGAGATGCTGTAGACAAAATTTTTTAAATGTATTTTATTAAAAATAAGTGAAAAAAAAAAACAGTTTTCAATTTACTAGTAATAACAGAAATTAATCAAACTGCATAAATTATAAGTAGAGATTCGTTATCTTTATTTATGATTTTTGTGCTTAAAGTGCGAAGATACAATATATCGGAACACACCATCGTAAAGAGACGTTTTCTGTTTCCGTTCAGAGATTATCAATTTCCGCAAAATTGCAACTGACAGCCGTTGCTCAGATTTTTTTTTTAAGTCATTTTCTATTCCCGAGAGAAAATATCTCATTTTCTGCGCACAACTTGTTCGGACTGTGTCGAATATCTTGCTCTCGAGAAGAGGTCGATGACACGGGTTAGCTTATATAGAGAGACGTTCGGTTTAAAGGTCCATTAGATCCCCGGATGCAATATCGTTGCGACAGGTGACACACCGGATCGTAAGACGCAGGCGGCGTATATTAAGGACCATGCCACCCGGTATGTCGTCACGACGAAGTAGAAACCTGGACACACGTTTTCGTTTCGATCGCTCGGAGGGGGATAATATTATTTCACCTGAGCGTTCGCAGAAATATATATTCCCGTTGCAACGCATCGCGTAATATTCAAATAAACAAATCGCTTTTAAGCGGCATGAACTACGGGCTAATGTATATAATCACCGCGTTCAGTCTGTATTTATTCGATTTCCATCGAGATGGAAAATTTTTCGCTCTCGACATCTGTTTGCGTTAAACAATCGCAGTCGCGTTGTAATATGTTGTCTAATAATTAATATCAGGCTAAAGTAAATTCATGATGAAAAACAACGTTACGTCAAAATTAATGCATTCGCTATTGACAAATTTAACGCGAACGCCGCTGACAAATACGAGTTAGAATTGCTATTTCTGTCGCATGTGTCGGTCGATATCATACCTTCTAATGCATGGCCGGAAGTTTTGCAGTAATTACAATAGTTTGTTATACCGTGAGAGCTGTTTTCACCGACTCCGGGCGCATCGAGTCGCGAAATGGAAAATCCATTTACGATCTAAGCTCCGGCTTAGGGTAAGCTGCTGCCCTAGATCGTTCCCCCGTGATTTCGGTACTTCGATAACCTGGTCGTGCCAAAGCGAGATGTCTGTCGGCGATTCTCGATCGATTTTCCCGGTATCTCGACAAGGGATTAGGTCAGAGGCCAGAGAAACGGGTTAGAGCACGACGGAATCGGATGCTAGTACGGTCATCCGAGTGATGAGATGATTGGCACGCTGATGAAACCTGATAGAGCTGCCTGCTGCTGTTCTGCTCGGCCGGCTTGGCGGATTATGTTCTACCGTGCGAGAGCACGCTGGATCACTGCTGCTGTGATCTCATCCATTTCCGCCTTAGGACACCTATTCTGCATCGCGAACCCCTTTGACGTTTCGCGACGATCTATCCGTGAAGTCCAGATCCGATTTTGGTAAAATTAGGAACTCGAAACGCTATAATTTATTTTGGCGAGTTTAGAGGGTGCGAGAATACGAGAGTAAATGTATCTTATCTTATAAGCGTCATATATATATATATATATATATATATATATATATATTTTGTATTCCATCTGGAAGCTTTAAAAAAATTTTATTTTAGTTATATAGATTTTTTAATTTAAAAAAAAGGGCTGTGAGAGATATTTTTAACTGACATTCGCGGAGAAATAAATTTTGCGATATTATATATATTTTCTCTTTCGCGGAAAAAGAGAGAGAGAGAGAGAGAGAGAGAGAGAGAGAGAGAGAGAGAGAGAGAGAGAGAGAGAGAGAGAGAGAGAGAGAGAGAAATTTCTATATATATTTCTGGACATATACGTCGGCACGTTCATATATTTTCTCCAAAACGAATACAGATATATATGTATATATGTATGTATATATACACGGCTATAAATTAAATAAAGTTTAAGTGTCCATAAATTCGTGCCAGAGAACATTGTCTGTGCCGGGAGCATGGGTCGAAGGTGGAAGAGAAAGCAACAAATTGCATCTAGTTGAAAACTCGTTCGGCCATCTCTCTTGATTTTTCCACGACGAGCAGCCAGTCTCGAGAAAAATGACACTCTTATCTAAAAAATGGTCGGCCATAAACAATCCCGCGAATCGGTGCACGATAGCTGCCTCCGTATAGCGCACATGTCTTAGTATCGCTCTTTAACCTGTCGACGAAGCACTGCGTGATAAAACGCGCGAAAAATCGCGGACTTTGGTAGAAGAGAAGTCACATAGACATAAAAGCTTCCGCTCGGTCTGTATACTTTCTCGCCCAGATAAGATAATATTCAATTAGCTTGCAAATATTCGCGAATGATGTGTCATTAAATATTATTTCTTACGTTTTATATCGTTTGTCAAAAATTGTTGAAATTTTTCATGGTCTCTCTACTTTTCTAATATTTTTTTATTCTATAATTTTTCCCAATGGGAAAACTCACGATTTTCTCCGACATACGTGAACATTTTTTCTCATTTTATCTACGTAAGATAGTCGTCGACACAATGACTCAACCGTGTACAAATATTGACAGGGAACTTTTAGTGTTCTTTATCTGGATGTAAAGAATAGAGACTCTCAGAATTAGGTATGCGATTTATTACTATAGTTATGCAAAATAATTTAGAATATACGAGGATAGTTTAATTAGCGATTTCAAATGATGTACAGACACTTGCTCGCGAAGCATCTGTCATATATGTTCATATATAAAATATATTTGCGGAAAAACACACATACTGATGAATAGCATTTATTCGACGAAGAATGTAATTCTAATTTCTTGTCGGATAAAAATGTAATTTATTATTTAAAATCTCTATCCCATACACAGCATACATTGTTCAATTTTTAATGTTAAATTACTCAGCAATATTCCTAGTAAATGAAATTTTTGCCGCGGTAACATTTAATTTCAAATTAATTGGAAAGTAAGAAAGTAAGTCCCATCATTCATTTTACGCTCCTGACACTTAATTTGTCCGGGCGCTTTAATTTTCAACGTTAAATAGCGCGATAATTAGCTCTTAGATTAAATTCGCGTCGAGGGAAAAATCGACTGCGAATTATTAGGAGACGAGAGCGAAAACTCTATAATTTACACTTCGATTGAGAGAGCAGTCGGAGAGAGTACGATGAAAGAATACAATCGAACGCGAAATTAGGAATATTGATTGTCGTCGCAAAGAGATATATATTCCGTCCTCTTGCGATCATCTCTCGCGGATTTTCTCCATCATTTCTATCATCGGGCGTCCTTTGTTGTTCGCGTCGCCGACCGGAGTTTTCTTTGGGTTTTACCGTCCGTGGAACAGCGACCGTTTAGACGTCAACAGCTGCGTCGCAGGCCGCCCCGGCTGCTATAGCCGGCTCTATTTGCTCCTCTTACATTCTTCATGAAATAGTTTGGTCTCGCCGTGGATATACACCGACTGACTGCGCGCCCCCCCGAGAGGGGTTAAGAATATCTTTCGGCTTTCACGGGACGCTCCGAGATGAATCGCGCTGGTTCGCGGCCGCGCTAGTTCCAGAATGACGACGGTTTCCTCGAAAGGAGCACCACTGCGCGTAGTGTGAAAAAAAGGATACGAGTAGCCGTGACGACCCCTGAACCCTGAAAGCGCTCTTGTGGAATGAGCGAGATGCCGTGTCTAGAGGGAACTACTCGAATCGTAAAATTCTTCGAGATAAGACAACGACGGGCGCTTTGAATGCGAGAGATTTAGATACAGGAGTAATCGATGCGCGCTCGGTGAACTTACGACTAAGTACTTTGTGAATTGGAATATGCTCTCTCTCTCTCTCTCTCTCTCTCTCTCTCTCTCTCTCTCTCTCTCTCTCTTCTTTCTCGCGTCGGACACCGAGCACGGGTGTTATCTGAAGCGGGAGATACTTGTTCGAGAGCAGCCGGAGGGAGATCTGTGATTGTTGGACCTACGCGGTGTTTTATTGCCCATTCAAGCGGATTGATTGCGGAAACGAAGAGAAATATTCCGTATGTCGATGCGAGTTTTCGTATTGTGTCTGAATCGATATGAAGTCGATATATATATAAGTAAATTGGTATAAAAATTAAAATATAATTATATAATATAACTTTATATTCGTGCGCGTACAAATTTTGTATTAAATTATTTGAAAAATTGTATTGTGTATGTGTCGATGGGAAATTTCTTAATTATTTAATCGAAATAAAATTTAAAAAATTAAAAAGCAAATTTTAAAGATATATGTATATACTCGGTCCATTAGAGATTTCACCTTACTGAAAATAATTGAAATGTCTTAAAGTGGGAATTGAGTAACTTCACTCAAATGTCAGATGTAAAATACTTATTTAATAATACCTGAAGCAAATATATATATATATATATATATATATATATATGTATATATATATTTAAATTTATGTTACATCCATCTTTCTCACGGATAAATAAATCCTTGGATTTCTCTCGCGGTACTTTTCGACGATTCACTAATCGAACGTATAGTAGGAGTAGATAGATCTTTGAACTATTATTGCGTTACGCGCGCCGGCATGTACAGCCATACGTGAAATGCATTAATAATTTTGGCACGATTCGCCGCGGTATTTTCGCGTATAAGCGTGGCACTTTGGTCGATATTCGGACTTGTCCACCCCTTTCGAGAAAACGAAATCATCCGAATGATACAACTGGCTGCGCGCGCAATTGTTCTAAACAAGGGCTTATTCATGCACGCACAGTTTGAAAGTAAGAACACACTTCGTCATCCGACACGCGCGTCTGGCTCGGTCGAGCCTTGTATACGCATGAATTGCACTAATTTCCGACGTATTTCCTCCCGCTATTGTGACACAGGCGCACACATTATCCCGAGCCGAGAGGCTTCACGTGACTCGCCGGGTGCAAACTCTCTTACGCAATCGCTCCGGCGCGAATACACACGCGAACACTTTCTTCAGTACAGTCGAGGCGAGAAGAGAAAGGACACTTCACAGTCTTCGTTGTCGCGACAATACGTAACACTTTATATCACAGATAATGAACGCCGCTACGCCTTGGCCGCGCTTGCGACGACGGAATCCTGATCAGGCTTGGTGGGCAGCGGCCTGTTCGCCATCTTGCTGGTGGACGCGGACGTCTGCTGGGGTTCCGGCAGTTCAGAGTACAGATGAGCGGTCGCGTCCGACGGCTCGGCATACTCGCATAGCAGCGAATTTGGCCTCTTGTTGTTCATCTTGTTGGTCGTATTCAGGATACTCTCGCCGAATACCTTGAGGAAACTCATCGGCCTGGCAGGCTGATTCCTGTAGGTAGAATCCAGCTCCAGACCCCGCGGTGGTCCGCGATCGTCCGCACCGTAGCCCAAGTTCTTGGGCGGACCATCATTGCTGACGAGATGATCGTTAACCACGTCCGGCGGTAGCGGTTGCGGCGCCCTGCCAATCAGGCTCTCTAGAATCGGTTGCGACAGTCGACTGGTGCTGGGCACCGTCTCGTCGCCCGGCAACTCGGCGTACAGATGATTCTGATCGCTGGTCCGCTGATCACGTGGTTGCGCGTATTCCGTAATGGGCGGTCTGACTTGTATCCCGCTTGGCAGTAACTTCTCCAAGGACGGAGCTTTGGTGCCGATGTTGACGGACGGTCTCGGTGCGCCGCGAGACCTCTTGATCCTCGGCCGGATCACGTCGTAGGCGTTCTCCTCCCGATCGACCGCCGGTTGCTGATCGTTATTGTTGTTGCAGCTCTCCTCGACCTTGATGAGATCGTACAGATGCTCGATCATGTCTCTCGCCTGGCTGTAATTGTCGGGATCGCTCAGTCGCTCCCGAAGATCTCTCAGGTATTCCTCTGTGAGCTCTTCCGGTAACGTCTGCGTGGCCTTGTTCTCTGCGTACGGATAAAGATCGCCGTTCTCGTCGTCGTCGTCGTCCTCTTGAACACTCGCCTGAGGTTCCATCTGGAGGATCCTGGTTTCCGGCTGGAGACCGACGTATTCGTGCACACTCAGTCGTGAGATCGATCTGGCGGACGTCGCGGCGGTCATGCCGTTGCTGGAGGAGAACCAGCTCGTTAGATTCGTCAACGGGCTGGATGTCAGTTTGGGACAGACCCCGCGACGACGCACGTAGAGGACTCCCGAGGCCAAGATTGCCACAACAACGAAGAAGACCGCCACGATGCAGACGATGACGATAATTCTCTTCTCACGCTCCAGCTGCTCCGACTCGCTCATTTCCATGTCGAAGAATCCTTTCTGCCTCGGATAAATGTGCGGGCCTACGCTGGGCGGACTGACGCTCGGCTTCGGTTTTGGCAACGGTTTCTCGCATTCGACATGATGCCCCTGCGTGCAGATGAGTTGCGTAAAGTTCCGCATGGTCATGTAGCCCTCGGACAGATTCAGGCATTTGTCCAGGAACTTATCGACTTCGCAGTAGCTGGAATCCATAATCATCCAGAAAGCGAACTTGTCATGCCCCGTCACTTCGCGCATCCAGTCCTCGAGATTGCAGCTGCACTTCTCCTTGAAGTAATTATTGCCGACGCGCGCCGCGTTTACGCTTTGCGAGATTGCCACGAACTTGAGCGCATCCGCCCGCGCCTTTTGTATGTGATTACCGGTAAAGGAGAATTCGAAATTGGGCCCGGAAGTGGCGCTCACCTCCGCTTTAATAGCCTCGCTCTCGAGATCGACGAAGAGATTGTGGTCGATCGCTATGTAGTTCCACTGGTGGAGCACAATCGAACCCGAGCGCAGATGCTGAAATTCATTATTGCTGAAGGTGACGGTCGCCGCTGACGTGTTGATTGCACCAGTGTCCACCTCGAATAATCTAATAGATTAATAAAAATCAAAGCCTGCATTAAAATAGAATATTAAAGAATAGTATATTAAGGAATTCTGAAATCGAAGACAAAAGAGTTAAGAAATTAAATGAAAGAAAATGAATATAGTTTAATATACTGTGTTTGTAGAAATAATGTAAAGAGAAGAGATCGTGCGGTCGCGCGATTTTCATCTCACGATCATGAATTTCTGCTGTGAAAACGTGATAAGGATCTTTGCGAAGTGAATTTAATATCTCGAACCTTGAATATTGAATGGTCAGATTGTCGTGACCGGCTCTGAAGGCCGCCGTGTTGATACTCTTAAGTTGCACATCGACGAATTCGAGGCTGTGGATGAGGGCTCTGTCGCTGAAGGCGCCGGATTGAATTTCTTGGATCGACGCGTTGCTGATGATCACGCTGAAGATGGTCATGGCACAGAAAGCGTCCTTGCGTATAACCTTTGTCGAGATGTCGTCCATTCGTATTTCCGCGACGGCCGAGGGAAATACTGCCTTGGGTAATTCCGCGATCCTCACATTTTGGAACATTATCTATATTACAAAGAGTAGCACGATCTCAAAATTGTAATTAAATTTCCGAGATTTTGTCGCTCAACCTAAAGGTTATCTACTGTTTCTGACATTTAATCGAGTAATAATTAGTACAAATTGCCCTGAGCCTTGTTTAGTGACATTCAAAACGGAGAATGTTACAAATAATATTATCGAAAATATTCGTATCGATTACTCGATATCAGAAATGAATAACATAATGTAATTGGGATGCGAATTTCACGTATATGTATTAAAATAATACATTATTACAGTGCGTAAATGTATTAAATTAATACATTAAAGAAACATTGTAGAAAGATATTTGTGCGATTTTTTTTATCTCAATGAATTTCTTTTTTTTTATAATCGTACTTATTTTTGTAAAATAAGTTTGGTATATTAATTTGATAATATAATATCGAATACTATTAATTAATTAATTTAAATTCCTTTAATATAATTTCTTTCTGATCATGCATACACTAATAGAGGAAATAAAAATATAGAAATTAGACACAGTTACATCCATCAAAAAGAAATTCAGTTATTGAAGATATTAAATTAATTTCCATCTAATTGTATTAAATGACATTCATTTAATTGTATTAAATGACGTTCATTTATTTGTATTAAATGACGTTCATTTATTTGTATTGAATGACGTTCATTTAATTGTATTAAATGACATTCAGTATGATAAACATGCATGATCGATTTATGAATTTAAATTTTTCATATAAAGTACGATAATTCTTCATAAAAAGATATGCTTGTTCTAAGAGTCCAGTCAGAATAACTAAGTTTAAATTGCTCCAAAATTTCAGATTAGGCAATGTCAATCAATTCATCAGAAGCTTACAAAGAAATAGGAATAACGTCTATTATTTATCTTTATCGAAGCCAAATCCAAGAAGAGAGCGATAACCGTAACCGTAACAAATAAGAGATACTAATATCGATATCGGTGATAGATACGCGATTATTGTCCAATAGTGAGTAATAACGAGCTGAGATATATCCGACCTTGGTCGCTGGTCCGTGTCGTCCGTGTTGAGGAGCTTCGAACTTGAAGGCATTGCTGGAGAGCTCCAGGGATGGCACCTCCTTTATCGTAATCCACAGCAGCCACGAGAAGGCGTTTGGTTTTATCTCCACGTGTTTGCACCGCGATATCGAGACGCTGAGCGTTCCGCGCGTATTTCGGAAAGCATGACTCTCCAGGAACACGCTGTCGCATTCGGACACCTCGAGATGCGTGTTGGGCGCGCTGATATTCTGAAAGGCCTGCCTCTTGGCGATCACGCTGTAGATCCCGGAAACGTGGACGCGTTTTAGAGGGACACCTCCGCCGAACGCGCCCGTCTGTATCCTCAGCTCTCGGCAGTGCGAGACCTCGAGATCCGTCGCCTCCGGCGGAATCGTTCCTTCCAGCAAGTCCACATTCTAGAAAAAAAAAAAAAAAATCGGGACGAGAGATAAAACACGATGCTTGAGTCTCTCCTGTCGTTTGTGACTCGCGAGTAGATGTTAGCAGGTGTAATTAAAGAAGACGGTAACGCCGCGCGCGATCGACATCTCGAGGCACCGCCAAGGCCGTGTGCCTCGTCATTTACTTTTCTATCCAGATTTACATCTTGCTTGCGTAATGAGCGGATATCATAACAACGCGACTGACTAAGAGGCCGTTTTCTGAAATCATAATAAACGCGTGTGCATCTTCTTGCTTTATAATTTACGGCATTTTTAACGAGGACACATAAGAAGAATAATATTTCTGGAACATTAATTGCTCTAATATAGTTATAGTTTCGCAAATTGTTGAAAAGAGAAATTTTATTCTTGTTCAAAGTTTCTTGTTTTATTAAAAATTTGTGTTATTGCAAATACAACGGTTACATGTACAGACAATTGGACGAGATAAAATAGGTTGCAAGGTAATAATTTATTCTCATCAAACAATAGAATTTCCGAGGAAGATATTTGAAATATTTCCACTGAACTCTACGTCGATTTTCTAAAGGCTATTTATAGGTTTATCTCGGCGCCAGTTTGTGTCGGTATATTCCCTGCGCTGACCCGATCATATGTGTCACTCGGACTTCTTTAACGGTTACTTTCAGCTTTTCTCGATGTTGCATTAATAGAAAGACGGATTACGGTTTCACGATAAACTGCCGAGAAAGAGATACTCTAATCTCTCAATACTTTTGGCTGCAAAACGATCCTGTCCCTGTTGAAAAGCGCTGAAAAATGTAAGGCGGGAAAATATTCAGTAGCCAACCTGTGCAAAAGATAATCCGAGATCCGTAGAATCTCACAATTGTTCGCAAAATCTGATTTCGAAAAATCCGATTCTTCTGAAAATATAAATTTTTGACGATTTACAAAAAAATATCGAAGACGATCAGAGAGGAAGCTTACCCTTCTGTTTCGCATTTTATGGAAAATTATTTATTCATTTCTATCTATTTTTACACCATGGCTTTACTTTTCGTGGGGTATGTAAGCGCATCCGGTTCCTTACCGCGGCACCTTTGACCCATCCGATGACTAAATCCGTTATCTACGTAGAGATATTTTCGTCACCGAGATATTATAACAGAACTATTTACACGCTTGTGTAAAACGTACCTCGAAGATACGATGTACGTGTTAAGCGATCCTAACTGCGCGATGGCTTAATATATTACAATGTACTTCGTAAGAAAAAGAAATATGACTAAATTATTTTGTACATGCTATTGTGCGCAATTAATTTTTCTGTATGTCCGACTATTATCTATTTGCCTTTTTTAATATTTACAATTAAAAAAAAGTATATTTAAAAAGTTATCTCTTCATTAAAAAAATACTCTTCTCTCTCTCTCTCTCTCTCTCTCTCTCTCTCTCTCTCTCTCTCTCTCTCTCTCTCTCTCTCTCTCTCTCTCTCTCTCTCTGTAAGAGAATAGAATTATAAAAAGTTGTGGATGCCACTCTGTGAGAATAAGTATGATATTCTATAAATCTATAACCATTTTAATATGTTATATCTATAACCATTTTAATAATTTTTTTTCTTTTGTATCTTTTCTCTAACTTCAAATTTTATTATAAGTTACCGAATACTTGAAATGGAATTATTACTCTCTTCCCGTTTGGATTCCTTCCAAGTTCGGATGTTTACTTTTCGCACGAAATCATTTTTCCGTGTATCCTGGCTTATTTTTACGTTTGACTTCGGTCTACACGAAAAGGCACAATAAACGTGGACCGCATAATGCGGCATCCGAGTCATGCTGGTTCCTTCAAAGCACCGGAAAATCGTTTCAAGAGTTCATTAGAACTCCGATGAGTCACTGTTCGTCGCGACGAGTAATGCGTACGGTTCGACTTTCGCATCCCGTCTCTTGGTTACACTAAGGTAACGCGAGGCTCCGGTTTTCTCTTGCTTGTTTTGTCGTCTCATCGTGGTCGGTCTGATATAAGTCGCGATTCGATATATTTCAACAGATAAGTTTACCCTTGAAGGCTTGCTTGTCAGAAAAGGGAAAAAAAATGTTTCCCGTATCGATATCGTCGCGGATCCTAGATTAATATAAGAAAGAGAGAGAGAGAGAGAGAGAGAGAGAGAGAGAGAGAGAGAGAGAGAGAGAGAGAGAGAGAGAGAGAGAATAAGATATCGATTAAAGAATAAAATATCGCGATTACGAACGCATGATAGTAGTATTGTCTAATGTTATGTTAGACGATCTTGTTGGATTACGATGATTGTAGTTTCAGTACGACTCGAATCACCGGACAATTACGATCTTCAATAGTATCGGGCTCACAATTAGTTTCATTACAGCATCACGTGCATCTAGAAACTTAAAAATTTATTACGCGAAATAGAAGTAAATTCAATAATAATGTAAATTATTTTTTATCGTTATATATATTCAAATTTTCTATTGCGAAAAGACATAGTCACGAAATCTATTCAAAATCAGTTTATTGCACGAGATTATTAATTTTTTCGCTTTTGATTTACTTGATGTTTTGTTCAATTTTTTAATAACATTTATTAATTTTATTTTAATATGGCTCATTTTACTTCATTCTTCAAGCTCTTGCGAAATTATATTATTTTCTAATATCTATCTTTTGCTGCAACACAATGCGGATTTCCTGTGCGTTAATTCTGTATGGTGAGATATACGCTGCTCCGGTTGATAACGCCGGGTAAAGTAAAGTAGCACTAGTAGCGCGCAGGGAATGTAGTTCGCGCTTCGTCCCTAATTAAAAATATGCGCGGCTTCCTTGTAATTCAACGCGGAAAGTTTCGCGTGGAAAGAATTAATTAGTAAAATAGAGATAGAGAGAGAGAGAAAGGCAGAGAGAAAGAGAGACACGGGAAAAACCGCGATGTCGCCCGAGTAAAATGATCGCGTATGTCAACGATACCAGCCCCTTTGCAGCGCGCACTGTACCGGCTCTGCTTTCATTATGTAGCATCGATGACATCACTTCGTATGCATCGTGCGGCGAAACCCAGCTGTTGCTACCGTCGGTTCCTCGGGATAAAGAGAAACGCGGTCAGGCAAGAGTGCGGACGCAGTGCGACGCAAGTCGGAAAATGCGTCGCTCCTTCCTTTGCTCCTCGATGAATGACTAAGACTGCTCTTAAAAGTCGCACGATGTGACTCAAGGGCTGGGATAACGCCGGTTATTTCTGCATCGCGGTCCTTGGGCACAAAGAACATTTTCTCTCTCTCTCTCTCTCTCTCTCTCTCTCTCTCTCTCTCTCTCTCTCTCTCTCTCTCTCTCTCGACCTCTCTCTCTCGACCTCTCGCGAACGAACGACGCGAAATCGTTGGTGCGAATTAATTTTGCGGTACCGAGATCACGAGCTGGCCCGCAGCCATCGTAGAATTTTCTATGAATCGCCGCGATGTATTTCTAGACGACGATTTAATGTCATTCCTTCACCTGTTTCTCTACGATACGTCCGATGGGCTAACGTAGCAGCCATATGTAAATGTGGAGAGAATATGTTATAAGATGAATTCGAGTCTCAATTAACGCGTTGAGATATTTTCGATCGAGTTTTAAATTTACAATTATCGATGGGAAAGGGTTCTGCACAATTTTTCCATTGCTCACTTTAAAGTGATTCTTAAAAGGATATTTTCGCGATGGGGGGGCTGTTGCAGACAAAGAAACCCATATGAAAACATTTAAACTTTCGAAATTTTCCGCCAGCTGAAGGTATTCGGTTACATACCTACAATTTGTTCCGGACCGCCCTGAAACTTTAGAGCGGATTTTTTTAACATCGCTCCGCATGATATTTTGCTTCGTTCCTCAACGGAGCGTATCAAACCGTTTCCGTTATCGTTTCGGTTTAGCTCAATTCCATATGTTCGGTTTAGTTTCGATTTTCTATGAGAAAAATTTTTGTGAGAGAAAAACTTTGGAGATCTTTCAAGTTCCCCTCGACACTTTCACAACACATTTAGTCAATGATACTTTTAGTGTTAGTTATCCGTTTAAAATACATGATAATTATTTAATCACGTATCATGCATCGCTGATTATACAAGAAATTAAAAATTTCGAATCTCAATTCATATATGACAAGTTTTTTTTTTTTAACTTGTATTTATAAGATTATGTACAGTACTACGCTGTATTTGAAATAAAATAATTCGGTATATTTTACTTCGTTCATAAAGAATGCATTATTAATTAACGCTATTTTTCGTTATCTGATCAGTGTTATTTAAAAAATATACGTGGCGATATGGCAACGGAATGCGTAATATCGGAAGAGCAGTTTCTGGCGAGAAACCGCTGCAACGTCGATTGCAAGCGGAGGTTGCAGTACGTAAGTTTACCGTTAGGAAGGGAATCTTAAGAAAGCTGACTGTCCGGAATATCGATGAATCGCAAGGGTCACATCGTCGGCTCTTGTGGCGAGGAAACATTATTTCAATTTATACAACGCGAGTGGTGAGTTTAGTCGTGCTCGATGCATCGAGCCGGAAATAAAGAGAACAGGCCACTTTAGCCGGATTGCGCAAACGTCACTGGATACCGTGGATCGTAGTAACCGTGGAATTCGCGAATTCGCAAAATTATGAGAATCGATAGTTTTGGCCGGGCGCCACGCTCACAACGAATGGAACGACCGGCTAGAAATCCTGTTTATTATAATAGCCTAATAGAGCTTGTGAAGGTTTACTCCGACGTTAAAATATTTTCGCATACGCGCTGATCTTGCCAGCGCAAACGCGGGAAAGAACAATCTTGAAGAGGTATTTCTAAAAAATATTTTGCGATACATAATTTAAGTCAATGTGTTTTATTTTCATTTTAATGTTATGAATGTAGTCTAATGTATCAGAATTTTTGCAGAATTTTATAAAGATTCCAAAAATTGTATTAACTTGTTTTCTCATCGATGAAAATAAAAATAAAGATAAATTGCAAATCCTTCCACGGTGCAATTAATATTGTCCGGTATTAGGAGGCTCGATCTTGTTTCAAAAATTATAGAAAAAGATGGCGGGAGAGATAATTATGCGCGAACGCATTACGGCTGACACGGATGACGGATGAATGAAAATAAAATGCGGAAAATGAGAAGTTACGTAAGATGAATTACGCGCGCGAGAATAAAGCGAGCGTCTTTCTATTTTTCTTCGCGTAGCCTTCTTCGAGATCCTACGTTATTATCGATCCGAAATTATGCGACGAGAAGCATCCATCGTATGGATAAATAATTAAACGGCATTGGAAATACGCGTCGCGCATGTCGATTCCGCGCGCATCGCGCTCGCACGTCGAGAGAGTTTACGGCAGCCAAGTCACGCGCGTCAAAGAAGATTCGCCGTCTGAATTGAAATCGGCGAGGGATTGACGGCCGTATATCATCAGTCGGCGTATTAACTGCTAGTAGACGGCGATTTAATCGAAACGCGGATGACGTTTCTCCCCCGCATTCAATTCGTCGCGACAATTCTCGTCATCCGAGACGTGCGAATCCCGTACCGGCGAGAGATGATCGTCGCAGCGAGATGAATGAACCGGATAAGTGGAAGTGTCGAGTCTCTATGTGGAAAGTTTCGAGTTTCCGTTTTCGTCAACTGACGAAGTTGCGTCCCAGCTAATTGACGTAGTCGGGGAAACAGACGCCCGGGGCGTCTCCGATGTGTAAAAATAACCCGATTCACTGTCTAGTTCTAGTTCGAGATGAACGAGAGGAAGACAATCGAATTATTCTAAACTCAGGCAGAGAGAGAAAGAGAGATCTTCCAGGCGTCGTCTCTGCTCTCCTCCTCGAAATTAATCGGCCGTGACGAATCTTCAATTTAAAAAGAGCCTTCAATTTAAAAGGAAGAAGAACCGTCACCGTTATATCTTCTCTTAGTTGTCCGATCTGGGTTAACGATGTGTCTCTGAGCTTTTTTAAATATATAATGAACATAAAATCACAGAATGCGAAATTAGATGGAAAAGTACATTTGGAATAATATAACGTTATATTATCCAACATATAGCATTGCATGCATTGATATACTCCCGATAATTCCGCGCAATATGAGACTGAATATTTAATACTATTCGTTGGCATAACGAAATTATAATTACACGTTTCCCTCGTATCCTCTAACGGCGGCTGTTAAACAATTCCGATTTAATTACCCGGTTCGTTAATATGTTATCATAAGATTTAAATATAATATCGGGCAAAAGAGAGAGACATTGCGTCGTCATTGCAAAGTTGTGAGATTGGATTTTCAGCGAATTTATGTTACGTACGTCATTTTAATTGTTTCCGATCGATGCGCCGCGAACTTAATTTAAATTATCAAGAAATTACTCGATTTACAAAGAAATTTATTACACTTGAAAGGTAATAATCGAAGAAGGAATAAAATTATTTCTGTGCGAAATAAAATTATTTCGCTCTCGAACATACATACATGCTGTTACTTTAGGTCGCAATTTGATCGTTAGACATGTGCGATTCGATATGAACAAGATACGTATGATATTCCGGTTTTAATATCTGCCTTTCTGGCCGACTTTATCGCGCGCTACTAATATTCCGCGACAAACGCGTCCACGTGGGCGTTTTCGTTCGCTCCGGAGCGCATCGCGAACGTATCTTCCGCTCCAGGTCGTCATGCGGAGGATAATCTTGTCCCCTCCGTGAAATTCGCGAGGCTCGGAGCGGCGATCGTCACGGGGAATGCCGGAAGTTAATTCGCGGAATGGCGATGCACCCGTCCGCTGACACTCGGCTCCTCTCGACGCGCATCGCACACACGGGATGAAATTACTCACCCTCGCATAACGCGGCCCCGGTAGAATACGCTTGCCTTTGCCGACACATGCGAGCGCCATTATGCCACCAGGGGACCTCGAACCGGGGGTCGCATCAAGGGATAATTCGGTTAATTGTTGCAGCGCACCCGGATACTGGATGGCCTGCGATCTGCTAAGTGCGAGCCGCGCACGTTTTTCGTGTTTTTTTTTTTTTTTTTTTCTATCGCTTTAATCTTCTGCAATCGATACCTTCTATTTCTGTCCTTTTATTACACCTAGGAGAGATTTTATCAATCATCTAAAGATAAACGCTGTCCTCTTTTCCTCTCTCTCGTATCAATTAGCGTACCCAGAATCATGTTAGATAAGAGAGCATTTGTATCATTACATGAGCCATGAGATAAAATAAGAAAGTAAAAATAAAAATTACATCGTGCATAATTAGTAGTATGTCATAAAATTTTAGAATTTTAATATATTATTTTTAATATTAATATTATTTTAGAATTTTAATATTATTTTTTCTATTTACATGTACAAAATCTACAGTTTTTTGAGGTATGTCTTTAAAAACTTATTTTTTTTCTTTGTGAAGAGAAGAAAGACTGCTGTTATACCTTGAATAGGGAAGAGACTTAATTCAACATCAATGTTGTTTCAAGCGTTGAATCTTCTGTTAGGACAACGTCATTCTGAATTAAACGCATGGCGAGACCAGAAAGGCGATTTTAACGTTAACCCCGTCACAGTTGCGCGCATATTAGGTACAGATTATAGAGCCGTTTCGCGGACTGCAACGCGGAAGACACACGGCGAATGATTTGGATCTGGCGAGCGTAAATGCACACATATTTACGCGATTGTTGGTTTCTCTATCCCATTCGCACATACACACACACACACACACACACACACATCCTTAATATACACAGAGACGTATTCGCGCAGATAGGCGAGGCACTTCGCACGTGTGGCTAATCGCGATAACTAGAGAGAACTCGTGGCAGAGGAGGTGTTGGAGAAAACGAGAAAGAGAGTTATCGTTGCGAATAAATGAAGCAGGATGTCGGGCTATATCTACGCCTCCGGAGCAAATTCTCCAGACAAAGCCGGCAAACCGCAATCGGCTCTCGGATGCGCGCGCGTGCACGTATTGTATGTGTCGGGGGGGGGGGGGGTGGAGAAGGGGGACGTTCTAAAATAATAATTTATCATCCCGTGGGATTGCGCGAGAGTGATAATAGCGTGTTCCGCGATCGAGATAACGCCGGATAGATCTCTTCCCTTTCTCTTCGAGCCGTTTATTGGGTTATCGAAGTTATCGGGGTCGGTAGTGTGTCGGCGTGAGAGAGTGCGAGATCTCCGAGAGATTCACGAGCACGATAAAAGATCTTTCCCTCTTCGTCGAGTGCGATTAGAGAAGTGTTTTCGCAGCCGATGTGTTCGCGGATTTTAATTGTGAAATATTGCGTTGGGAAGCACAAAGGTGTAGGTCGGAATTGTAGTAGATAACATATGACAGCGTGAGCAATGAATCGTTGAATTTTCGAATTGGCGAGAAATATTCTTCGCCCGATTAAATCGATGAATTTCAATTTTAATCTTACGGTCGATAAATACAGATAATACTGATTAATAATCTGTGTTTATAAAAAAGATTCTAGGAAAGATTCTTTCGGATAAAATCTACATGAGAATGTTAGCCAAATAGGGTGGATATCATGTAGGTTTAAACTTGTATTCTAAAAGCTGCCCTTTGAAACCGAGGGTCAGAGAAAATCCTCCTGGACTTAACGATTTAACGTTAAGATTATCCCGGACACTTCTCGCCTCGCGTCGACGCGGTCCAGCCCGCATCATCGTCGCAAGGCACTCTCGCGTTGACGCCCCCGACCGACCGGAGAGAGTGTAATTCGTTGAAAGGGCCTATTGTGAATAAATTGAGCCGAGGCGAGGATCGCGGGCCGAGCGGGTTCTATCGCGGCGCGGTTTTGTGCGCACGAAATTCCCACCGCGATGGGGATCCACGTGACCCCCGGGTCCTAGGAAACCACATAGGCCACATAATTATTCCATTTATTAATCCATCGACAGCTGGAACAGACGATGCGGATGAAAGGGTTCGCAAAGATGCGACGTTGGTCATTGAGGACGACACGCGTCGCCGTGCGACGTGTGTTCCTTTCTCGTAAAATTTAACGAGACATTCCGCGACCTCGAATGGGTAGTTTTCAGGGAGAGAGAGAGAGAGAGAGAGACTCTTTGTTTTCACGAATATAACGAGATGTAATTGCGCGCGGATAACAACGTTACACATTTCTACAGCTGGGGTCGTCGAACGTATCGCGGACGCACGCACGCGTGTATCTGGTGGCGTCGTTTCCGTTTTAAGTGCCACTATCGTTCTCGCGCGATTTCGCGCGACGTGTTATTTTCCAGTTCCGATTGTTAGGTTTTATTCGCTCCACTCGAGATGATTACGGTGGCGAGAGTGAAAGAGAGAGAGAGAAATGTATGAAAATGAAGACAGAGAAATTACACTGCAGCACGCAACCGCGCTTTAATCGGCGGCGTATTGTTTTCGCCGGTTTGCATTAACAGATTCGCCGTCCCTCCCCCCCCCCCCCTCTTCCCTACTTTCCCCGCAATAATCGCAATCGGTTTGTAATCGAGTTAGTCGGGAAAAGCCCGCCGCTTATTAACGGGTCCGTGAGCGTTAAATCGCGCGCCTAAACTGGCGCCGCGTCGCGCGAAATTGTTTTGGTGTGCAACGGCTCTAGCACGTGGCACGCCAACGTTAATTGTTATTTCCACGTGTAATTTCGAGTCGACGACCATCGCGGATAGCAACCGAGGGAATGCCGCGAAGCACTCGAATTAAATCTCGTGTAACAGCAGCAGCGTTACATGAACTTGAAGGCGAAAATTAGCCGCACAGAATTCGCCGGCGGCGAAATAAATCGTTCGCCGAACGATGAAGATTCAATTAAGAAAATCGCTCTTATTAACTTTAATTTTCTCGACTCTTCCTTTCTTCTTAAAGTCAGAATCGAAGGAGAGAGGGGAAAGAAATTCTTCCTTCAAATATTCGACTCTAAAATTAGAACTAGAAGAACGTGGCAAGGAAACGATTATATTACGGTGATCGAACTTAAGCGACGATATACTGAAATAGTTTTCAAGTTGTCGAACGAACGGGCTAGAAAATATTCGTGAAGCAGGTCGGACAATGCATCTCTACTTCGCTCGTACTGAACCCTCCGGCCGGAAATTACATGCGGCGGAAGTCGACCTAAGTTCGACGGAATGCATGAGGACGATTTCGAGGGAGATATCGGGACCTATCTATTCTATTCCAAGTGCCGTGCGAGTTGGCTATTGTTGTAAATCTTTTCTCAGATATATCTAAGTCGCGTGAAGATGTACATGTGACCATTGCGAGGAATTATTTTTGTAAATTGTAATCGAATTTAACGACGCGGTGCAACATGCCGATGCGTTGCTTCATTAAGTGTCTTATTCTAATATCTCAATTGTGTTTCTTTTAGATTTCGTAAAACGTACAAGATGATTAGGATTAGATTAGATAAAGTATGAGTAGGCGAAATATAAATAGACGTAAGATAAATAAAGCTGAATTTATACACATAATCGAACAATAATATTTTGTTCACGCGTGATCTATGAATTTATTATAATATTTTGCTTGACTCAATCATTTTTTATTATCGAAATTGTTGCGAGAGGAAATCTCACATTATTTCCCTATAAGAGAGAGATCCGCGCGTTTCTGCACTCTTACGGTACTCTGCGTGATTTCAGTATTTGATCGCCGCTTGATTTGTCATTTCCGCCGATCAAATTAGAGTGTCCTTATTTCGATACGAGTGAACTTGCATGAGCCAGCAAGGAGCAGCCCAGTCAGTTATACCGCATACAGCGATGCTGGCTGTACGATAAATGGAATTAATGGCGTTGGAATGATAAGTGACGATGTGACTGAATCTGATTTGATTACCACAAGTATTTGCCGTCCGGCTGTATAATAATGGCTTGCAACGCTGCCAATTGTTGTTTCTGTGTGTTGTCACTGTTAAGCAAACACTGTCACGGCTCGCTTGGTCAGTGCACTCGCTTTTCGATCGTATTATTATCTCTGAAAACGCAGCTCTGTGCATCTATATTTTTACATACATTACTTTCATGCGGCGTATTCGTTATTTTATTCTCGGGGATGAAACCAGACGGTTACCTACTATCGACTTCATTCATTGACACCAGTCACTTTGCTGTCCGTCAATTGTTAAGGACACTCTGGGTACATGTTGTACTACGCGTCACGCCTACGCTTAATGCGACAGGCGTTTATCGGACAGGAATCGCTCTCAATGATTTAGACGTTATTTGAGGCTGCGTTAAAAATCACGAAGAAATCACGCAAATTATGTTTCATATGAATATTTTCTATTCTATATGAATTTGAATATTTGCAATAAATTTTTAAATATTTGCATTGCAATATTGATAAGTTCTAGATTTTTTCATATAATTATGAGATATGTAAAAATATCTACCACATTTTCGACAATGAGTGATTCCCGTTAATCGTTAAGATATTTTATTAATAGTTCTCTCTTTAATTAAAAAAAATTTTTTTTTTTTAAATATTGCATCAAAATGTCTCAATTATTCGGAGCAGTCTGATAGGACTGGAATAGTGAATGGCGACAAAGTAATGAAACGATCTAATGTCCTTAGACTGCATGTCGGGCTACTGTAAAAGAGAAGGCAGTGCTGTGAATGCCGCTTAAAACTGGTTTCCGTTGCGTTTCTATGCGAGCGGTTGATCGTAGCGTAGATAGGGAATAGACTTACTCCAGTTTGCGGTCAAGAAGCATAGCAGAAATTCAACCTCGCTGTTCGAAGAAGAATTATAGATTAATCAATGTTCTCCGCTTAATTATGCAAGCGGATATAATCTAATCCGCTAATACTAATTAATTATGCATAACTTAAAGATTCTTATTATACAATCTGGAGTAAATTATTGATTTGGATTATTTTCATGTGATGAATGAAGCAGGTTTTTTAATAAAATATCTTTATTCTAATATCCAAAAGAGGACAGTTAGCAATGCTGTCATAAAATATTAAACGTTACTGCATTATTAATCTTTTGCAGGAAAAATAATCTTCTATACTATCAAATTGGAACATATGTATGTTCTAATTTATATTAATTGTAACATAAATCTGTGAATAAGATTTCACAATATATATGTATATGTTATATAATATATATGTACATATGTTATATAATATATATATATATATATATATATAATATATATGTATGTTATATAATATTTAATTTAATATATTATACTAAATTGGAACGTATATACATATGTATATGTTCCAATTTATATATGATATAAAAAATTATTTTTCCTGCAAAAGATTAATAATGCAATTTAATATTTTTTGACAGCATTGCTAATTGTTTCCTTTTGGATATTGCAGTGAAGATATTTTATTAAAGAACTTGCTTGATTCATCACATGAAAATAATGAATCCAAATTAATCGAGATGAGATTTATGATCGAAACTAAATCGAGTTACGAATCGTATTATGTGATGTATCTCATAGAGATTCTTGCAGCACTCGGCTTTTGGATGTTTCAACTCTCAGATCTGTTTCAAAATTTCAAATCTGCCAGAGATCTTACTCCATCTCTCTCCTTATACCGCATTATTTGAACAAGTTATCGCGAGTGGCGGTTGCACGTGATAGTTTTATCGCGTTTTCTACCCCCGAGTTTCTCGCTGAAAACTTTGCGCGAAGCGCATCGCATCCCGTTGCATCGGTTGCGGATAGTATTCAGCTTGAGTGCAGCTGACAACGAGAGCGGCAAGTGATGCTGCGGCTGTTGCATGTTATACTATACAGAAACGTGGCTGTGCAAGTTACAGCTTGTTTCGTGCCAGGGACGGACGTGGAAGTAACGGGCGTTTTTACGTCCTGTCAATGGATGTTTCCATCGTATTGTCAATCTTTTCATATTTTCATTATTAATATTATTATTATAATGTAAAAGGACGATGCATTTAGTGTGAAAAAAATAGCATCTTTTTTTTTAAATTTATATTAGAAGCATAACTGCCATAAACGCGTTATATTTTTATCGATCAAGATCAGATTTTGTTTAGCAATAATAAAATTCGCATGTATCGGAAAAGCTGAAATCTCTTATTGTCTCGTAGTTATTTGAAAGTTAGACCTCTCTCGCAGGTCTATCCGACTAATTCCAGCGCACTTGCGTGCGCTTGCAGGTATCGTACGTGCGTGTGCGTGCACGCGATACCCTCCGTATTTACCGGGCCAATAATTTATATGCTAATCTCGCGTGGAAGGCGAATCCGAGACTCCGGTAAACTTTCACCGTCGTGCATTAACGACTTCTCTTTCACGAAATCGGCGGATGCGGCATGCCGAGATTAAATTTGATTTCGCGTAATCCGCGAACGTCGCGAAAAATTGCTTGTTAATCAAAAGCGCGTAAAAAAAACAGTCCGCGGTTTCTTTCGATAACTTTAAAGCTACTTGTCACTTAGTTATTTCCCGAGAACGAAAGAATCGGTATCAAAGAGCATTAATTTTCAACTTGATACGAATAAGAAAGAACCGATATCTTTATTTTCCAGAACTGTCCAATTGTATTATTTCAATTAATCGACAATATATTTATTGACAAGATATAGAGAGAATCTACATTCTCTGCAAAATTACACTCCGTTAAAATCTTCGAAAAATCTTTTTTCGGGATCTTTAAAAATATAAAAAGAGAGAAATAACGTGTATATAAATTTTGATTCGCTTCTTTTCTGTCGCTTCGTTATTTTTAGCGCATATCAACGTGAAATTAACCGTCGCAACGGCGGTTCTTGCATTCACCTGTTCCTTGGAGAAGACGCACTTGACGTTAATCCAGCGATGCGCCTTGACGGTGCAGTTGCAGCCTTTCATGGCGCATATCCCTGGTGGCCTGGTGGCTTCGACGATGCATGGCAGAAACGCGAGATACCACAGAAGGAACACCGAGCATACGATCCCACGATCACACTTAATAATAAGCCCATCCAGGGCGCTCAACACTCTTCGCTTGGCGCTCATCGCGACGATCTTCGATCGAACGCAAAGCGTTAGATCATCACCTGTCGATTTCCTCGCACGATCACTTCTCTCATAACGATCCGATCACTCGCTTCGTTGTAGAACGATGATGCACACGCGCGATGCGGAGATCCGTGCCATTATTGATTCGCCAATCGATCGTGTAGATCGATCGATCGGGAAGACACTGTATTCCGTATCCTCTCGCGGCTTCTTCCACTGATCAATCCGCGTCCGAACAGAGAAGGAGATACATCTCCCCCTTTATCGAGCCCTATCGATCTTTAACAATCGACATCCCACGATTCCGTGTGTGAAAAGAGAAATTAACGACCGACTAATTGTTTCTCGATACGCGCGTGATCGGGGCGCCTTCGTTGCCGGAGGGGACGAAGAAGTGAGGCGACTAGAGACCAGCTGATGCGATCGTGACGGAGGTTGCTTTTAAACTGTGGTTGGTAGCATGCACGATCGGTGTCTGCTCCCCACCTAGATCTATACGGCTCGACTCGACTCGCCTTGCCTTGCCACTCTCTTTCTTTCTCTCTCTCTCTCTCTCTCTCTCTCTCTCTCTCTCTCTCTCTCTCTCCATCTCTTGCCGCGCGTTCTCTCTCTTCGGCCTTTTGAGAGATAAATGCCGGCCATGACTCGTCGTCGTCGTCGGGTTCGAAGGAACGGAACGGGCATCCATGCTCTTCTCCGAGGGCCCGATCGGCGCGCCGCCCTTATTAAGGGGATCGACGTCGACTTCTGCGAGAGCGAGCGCGGTCGTCGATTTTCGTCGCGCCATGATCGGTGCGCACCTGCCAGGACGACCTTGACCAACTTACTGTCCGGAGAACCCTCGATTCGCATCGAGGTGACCGATGTTCATCACGGATGCTAATTGCGTAAACCGCGTTCAGGGCTTGTAACCCCGGTCAATGGATTTTAATCGGTATGTCGCTCTTATAGAAAGCGAAATCGCATATTGATAAACATGGTTTTGGATAAAAATTCGACTGAGAAATATCGGATTTTCCATCGCACTTAACCATTAACGAAACCGTTGAAATATTAATTGTTTCTGGCTTTAAACATTAGCAGACGATAAAGTATCTAATCAGTGCACGTATACTAATTATTTACTGGAGATTTCGTGTAAATGTATGCTTTTTTTCAAAATCTCATGCGCGTAAGCGTAGAATTGAACAAAAGTAGAATTTTTTAAATTGTGTTAAATTTATCTTCAACAAGGACAACCCTTATGCAATAATGATATACATTGCCTATAACGATGAAATTTTTTAATTGGTATTGATGCTAGTTACTAAACTATTGGAGAGATTTTAACTGTTAATGGTTACAAGCTGAGAAAGAGATACCAAAATTCATATTTTTCTGTCAATTTATTATTATTTGTGTTTCAATCTTTTTATAAAGCTTTAATTAACAAAGTAATTTCATTTTGTGAATCAGAATTAATAAGATAATCAAAACGAAATTTAAATTTACATTACGAATAATGAATAAAATATAATTGTTTGCCAAAATTGATTCGGAACGCCAAAGAAAACTATCTTTCTTTCTCTTTGCTTTCAACTTAATAGAAATTAAATTTTGTGCTGAGAAGTTTGAATCTGACATTAAAATTTTGTTTGGAATTTTCTTGAAAATATTTCAAAAATTGTTTAGATTTTTACATATAAATTCCATAAATGAAATGGAGAAAGAACCATTATCGAGCACAAATACTACAAAGATTTCTTTGAACGAGTTCGGTATATCCCTGTGGAGATTTTTCTATAATCTACAAACGCTGGTAATTTTCGCGATTACACGTTCTTGCCGACAATAAAGAAAGATACACGACATGTGACAAAAAGTAACGTGAACCACGCCGTCTCCGACATATTGTTCCGGAACCGGAAATACGCGACAAGAGGGAAGCGCAGTATGCCATAAAAACGAGACAGTGACCTGAAAGACGCCGCCACATCGCTTTTCATAATAGCAAATAGCGTTTCCCTAAAGCTCGCCATACCGTCGTAAGCTCTTCGCTTTATGAGCGGAAAGCTGCCCATTTAATTTCCCATGAGAAATTGCTTGCGCTCTTCCCCCTCTTGACTCCGCACCGCAACTCCTCCACCTCCTCCTCTTCCTCCTCCTTCTGTCACACACGCATGAAACGTTGTTCCATTCACTCATAACGCGTTTCTCAAACTGAAAGGTGCCGCGAAGTGCCCATTTCCGAAATAGTCACGTACTGGCTGTACGTCACGTGGATACTGATCTTTAAAGCCACACGCTCTCGATTCCCTCCCTCCCTCCCTCTCTCCCTCCTTCCCTCTCTCTCTCTCTCTCTCTCTCTCTCTCTCTCTCTCTCTCTCTCTCTCTCTCTCTCTCTCGCGTATTATGCACCGGTGTCTATTATCTTTAGCATGCCGCTCGTTCATCTTTTTCGTCGTGACTATGATCGATGGCGAAAGCGCGCTGTTCCTCGGCGCTTATATCTGACTCGCGAAAATTACATTTGTTACATGGTTTGATACGCGCGCGATACCGCAGACTTGGATCGAGGCTCTAACATAACTCTCATCCTGACTTGAGGTATCATCGGAGTTTAATTCCTTCTAATCTAGAATCCGCTAAAGTGGTCCCTTCCAAAATTAAATTAACGAACGAAACTATGCTGGAATGGTCTCTCCCAAAATGAAATTAATGATCAAAACAATGCTAAGTGTAATTGAAGAGATTTCATTCTATTCAATAATTTGTGTGTAAATAGTTTAAAACTTTGTGTGTAAAACTTTGTTTCTTTCAAAAACTCTTTCAAAGCTCGAAGAATTATTCACAATTATTCATGAAACATTCAAATATTCTTTTTATTAAAAAAGTACAGGTTTGAAAGAGAGATTAATAAATACTTGTCACACACATTATATTATATGTTAATTAAACTCTTGCACTATTGCGTTTATATATTATGGATTTATTGGTCGTGGAGTCATCGAAGAAAATATCGATTATTTTGTTTATTTATTTTTTATGCGGAAATACCGTAATCGATACGCGCGAATTCCAGCAAGATCTCTCACGCATGATTTTTCCAGAATACCGAATTTTCGCGACATGAAAACATGAAGTCTACACACTGATTCTACACTCACTCGTGAGAAAATTATATCTATAAATACGCGGTAACTTTATTGACGATTTTATAAAAATGGTTGAAGTACTAAGTTTATAGAAGGAGGAAAATGGAAAGATCATGAAATTCAAAAATTCAAAATAACTCACAGCTCACATACAGAACATATTTTATATCATCTAGAATCGAGGAGTTACTGTGTATGTGTGTGTCTGTGTGTGTGTCTTGAATCTCAGAAACTTTATAACGTCCGTTCTCTCAAATGCTCTTTAAATGTTAGATACAGTTCGCTCACTTAATACAATGGTATATAAGTAGCGAAGCTCGGATCACGTTGACGAGCTTCGAGGAGAAGAACCGCGATGTGGTTGTGCCTTATTAGGGATGAGTCCGAACGGGAGAAGCAACGATTGTCTGGCTGGTAGAGGAGCATCGTCCTCTATCCGCGATATCTACCCAGCCGGGATCCGCGCACTAACTAATTAGGGACATCACGATTCTCAAACCCGCTTTAATGAACTGTGCTCGCTCTACCTGCACTGGTAATAGACTTAGCTCGATTTCGTAATAAAAGTGCGCCGTCCGTGAACCGCGAACTTTCGCGACGTTTATATCCCGGTATATCTCATCGCACAATGATCTTATATTCTCAGCGTTGCGACTCTCCCTGACGTGACTAACGAAGGATTAAAAGTTTCAACGGAAAATCTCCATTTCCTACTTCTCGCGCGCAATTTTATATCGTGCTATATTAATTAGAATATACGAGTACGATCTATGCGAAGTTTTTGCACTTTATATATTCATTAATAAAAGATTTCTCGAGATTTTTCCCCAACTTTTGCATACCAATCGAAAAACGCGACGTTTGCTTGTATATCTCGCAGCAAATTCCGAACCACGATATGAATAAGAAGAGCTTTCGAATATGAATTAAAGCTTAAGCGCAATTTTATAGCTGCACAAATAAATATAATGATTTAAGAAATAAATTAGCGCAGGAAAATATTTCCCAAAATCTTCTCTAAATTTGAGAGAAATTTATTTATTCTCTATATTACTAAATATATGTACGTGGCTATACTTAAAGAGATTATATTTATCGCGAAGCGCTAATAAGAAACTTTGCTAATTAACTAAATTTGGAATGTTTATTTTATTATCACTAGTTGTCACTCAAACGAACGTCTCTTCCTTCGCGATTTCGTCTCCTGCTCAGCCGGCACCAGTGGTGGCAGACTCGCGCGATGGTTGCAACCGGATAGCTTCGTCGATCCCTCTCAATGTGAGGCGTTATATTCGCGGGAAGAAATGAGATGCGGATGGCCGGCCATCGTCACCGTGCTCACGAGAGATCAATACGGCGAAGTCGTGCACGTATCCGGATTAAAGGTATATATATTTCTCTGCTTCCGGGATCACTCGAGCGGGATCTCTCGGATGTCAAATTGTCGTTCTTTGCAGATCGAAGTCAAGGCGGTGCCGATCGACAAGACCGACATCACGGAATCCGATCAGAGCAGGAAGATCCGCCGTGTTTCTCAACCGGATCCCATGACTTTTGGCGGTCATCCACAACCATCCTTGGACGTCCCGTACGAGGTGACCATCAACAACAAAATGTGCTTCTACGCCATCACCATCATGAAGGCCTATCAAAATTATTCGTTCGAGGAACTGAGGTTCATGTCGCCCACCGTCAAGAGATCAAGCGAGAGTATGCTGGTCAGGCCCAACGGCGACGGCAGTTACAGTGCTACGTGGACACCATCCTCGGTCGGCTGGTACTCGCTGATGATCACAGTGGACGGTTACAACATGGAGGATGTGCGTAGACTGTTTATCTTCCAAAGATATATTATTCGGGACTAAATTGAATTCTCAATTTTAATCCCATCGTTCCCGCTTTACTAGTCGGAAATGAGGCTTAAAGTTAATTCAATTCCTTCTTGTTTAGAATTACAAAGTCGAAGTGAAGGAACCTCCGCAAGGTATGCAACCGCCCACTCAGAACATTGTCAAAAAGCCTCAGCTTCAGCCGAGCAGACTCAGGAAATTTGTCGCGAAGAATAGCGCTGGCTTGAGAATACGGGCTCATCCGTCGCTGCAAAGCGAACAAATCGGATTCGTTTCGGTTAACGGCACTATAGCTTTCGTCGATGAGGTAACATTTAAAAAATAATTGATGCTTTAATTAATTTTTTTTTTAAACTTACTGTAAGGAATAAATGAAAATGACATAGGTTTTCGCCAAATCTGAAGATATAAAAAGAGAAACAACATTGGCAAAAATATCATCGTGTTCTTATCTTTGTATGATTTTAATTTAAATTATTTTTGTATACTTTAAAGACGAAAAAGATATTTAAACGAGGATAAAGCTCTGCTTTTCTGCTTGATTAGATTCATAACGATGACGGCGTCTGGTTACGTTTAAACGCGGAGACAATCAAGGAATACTGTAACAGTAGTCATCACGAAGCTTGGTGCTTACAGTACAATCAGCATTTAGGGAAAACTCTGCTTCTGCCAGTGGAAGAACCAAAGTCTATTTTAGATCAAGTTATTAAGGAAACCATTCTGCGAAAGCGGCCTGATGCTGGTGACGAGTATGTAAACAAATCTTTCTTCCGTTACCCATTTTTATCCATTTTCTTACTTTAATACGATCGTTTACAGCAAAAGAAAGACGGTGACCTTTGATGCCGGAAGAAGCATGATAGTCGTGAAATGTGGTGCTTCCGGACACAATATTAGAAGCAAACCGAGTTTAAAGGGCGCGCCAATTGGAATGTTAGCGCTTGGAAATACAGTGACTATTCAAGAAAACGTAAGTTGATTAATGCATTAACAAGTAGTCACACACACAGTATGGCACTTCACGATTTACTTGTTACAGTGCGTGAATCACGAAGGAACTTGGGTGCGCATCGATGACGATTCGGTGGCGAAATATTGTTTTGACAAGAGTCGAAACGTAGAGGCATGGTCACTCGCGATCAACAAACAAACTGGCGTTATTTATATGAAACTCGAGCAGGATTTAGAAAACGATCAGATCGAAAAGAAATCAATACCGGATCCAGCCATTTCACCGAGTAATAAAGGTTTCGATTTTTCGGTACCTTCTGTTAGCCACGAGGGCTTCAATTTTACCACACAAAATTACACACCGGATACAGCCGAGTCTATTGAGGGTTGTAATATAAATCCATTTGTTTTCGGCTCGTACAATCAACATGATTCGCCAGGTACATAATTGCAAAAATAAATCTGCATAAATAATATTGCAAATATTGTAAATATTTATTTTGTAAATATTTGTAAAAATGTTTTAGGGAGCGAACGCTTCGTATCGGAAAAAGTCGATGGTACTCCAAAGTTTTCGAAACCTCATTCGAAAGAAAGAGTAGCTAAAGAGCGAGAAAGGGAAGGTGGCGGAGGAAAATTTAGCGTTCTTCAGAAATGGCTACGAGGTGATGATAAATGTCATGGGGAGAAAAGAAGTTCCCCGGGCAGGTATTTATTTTTGTGCATAATATATTCTTCTGATAAATCTTTAATTGAAATATATATTTAATAAGTATATAAATTTTTTAAAGTATATATACCACTTTTTATTCGTCAGTTTAAAAATTATTTACGTAATTATATCTTTTCCTCTGAATTGTATTCTATTAAACTTTGAAATTTTTGATTCTTTTCGTGAACATAAAAAAACTAATTATCTTAATATATGTATATAATGCCACTTATTTCTTCTTTGCATAACAAATTTCATAGCAAATTTTAAAAAATGGTAAATTTTTAAATGTTGGAATTCCTACGTTGCATATATGATTAATATTTTTCAGAGATTTTTCCGAATTCGTGGGCGTATCTGTGAAGGAGTTGGTAAAAGCGATGGGAGAAAGTCGCGTGAACGGCAACGGAGCGACACCGCCGGAAACACCGCGGCGAACGTCAAGAAGTTCCTCGCCGAAGAATCCCCAAGGTGGATCGCCCAGGTTTCACAGCCCGTCTTCTAGTCCAGTCCCAATACCTGGTATATATGCGGCACTTTGTTAAAATATAAACGTCACTTCTCTTTTTATCGAACAGATTTATTTTATGACTCATTTCTCTATAACATTGTACACCCATGTGTATACTCTTGTGTAATTTGGCACTATTTGGCAATTGCTTTGAAAATGAAATTATTTCAGAAGCTGTGAGAACGGACGCTGATATTTGTAAGGCAGCAATGCAAAATATTTTATGTATTTACTATATTTCCTTTCTTTATCGCGTATTAGAATACGAAAGTGACATTCAATATAGTGATATTACGATAAAGTATATGATAGATGTGATAGAAAAAAAATATTAGATAATTATATTAACTATTAATTAAATATATAAATAATATATGCTGTTTGGATTAGTTATAACAAATTAGTCATGTTGATCTTAGCTGGGTCCAGTCGACAGCCAGCCGTTTCTGGCAATTGCCTCTTCCCTCCTGCTGCTAACGCACCAGGTACTCGCTCCTATCCTATTGAATTACTAAAGTTGTAAAATATCGAATAGTGCACAGAATCTTTGTATCATTGAAGATCTGTTTTAATTATATATCATCATTTATTTTATATATATATATATAGGATATATTGATGGCACACACAGTAGAACCCCACTTCACATATTGATCAGTGAATATTACGATATTGTATTATGCATGCGAAATAGCAATCGGAATGGCACGCGACATAGTTTCATTCTTTAGTTGATGCATGATTGATCACATCATACGCATAAAGCGAACTTTTTACGCGATTCAGAAGCCGAGAGCATAGTTAAACTACTAAGACGTACTTAATAAACATGCTACAATTAATCAAAATTATTAGGTGGGAGAAGCGCGATAGAAGGGGGAGAGAGTATGAGTAGCAGCCCTGTACTCTGCGGCTCCCCCCGAAGTGTCGGCCTCTCCCTATTAGGTAAGATCACTAATATACACGCTAATATATTTACAGCCTAATCCTAGTTTTTACATCACGTCCAAATTTATATTACGAGCAATCTTGCGGTCATCAGATTTCGTACTGCTGTAACCTATATTCCACACTTTAATACAAAAGCGAAAGATGTGTATATATATATATATATATATATATATATATATATATATGTTCTTTAGAAACTTTTAATTTTTAATTTTTAACACGGTCGCACGAAGTTAATCTGCACGACTTAAATTTTTTGAATGAATTGTATAAGCGAATGTTATAAGTGTCTTGCTCTATCGCTGTCCATGCGTTTTGCCAGTAAGGTGAGAAAGTAATATCCTTTTGCCATCACAAAATTGAATATTCGAATATATTTTGCTGATGTCAAAACACACAACTTGCGGTTATTATTATATTATTATTTCTTTTTTTAAAGTGTCAGGAGGGATGATCGACAGCATAACGTCGCAACGTCGCGGTTCAACGCAGAGCGACACAAGTGCCTTGGTTAGCAGCCTGACGAGAGATCCATCTCAGTCACCGAGCGGTATCAGTACTACTGCCAATACGCGTGATCTATCACCGAGTCCAAGTTGCAGTTCTCTACACATGAGATCCGAGGGCAGCATAGCTAGTCCACCCGATACTCCTAAGAAGGAGTGTGCCGTAAGTGTGCAACTTAATATAAGAGCTTTATTTGCATTTTAATTACTTACTTTCTTCACTAACAATAAGATAAAGATGCATGAGAATATCTTCACTGTATGATATTGTTTGTAAAATTATGCAAGAAACTATATAAACCATATTATTTCTTAAAGGATCCTCAGGAAAGTCCGCGCAAAGTATCTCAAGCGCAAACGCAGACGAGCCCCGAAAGCGCTGCTACAGCTATGAAGGGTCACTTCAGCATTGGCTCGTCCGGAGTAAAGGACGAGCGACACTCGCCGAAAATGAGCAGGAGGGATCACATGAAGGCCGTGAAAACCAGAGCGAAGCGCGCCATGTCGCCCGCCAACGCGCAGCAGAGTCCCAATCCTAATCGTGCTCTAAATTTGAGTAAAGACAAGGTGAAGGAAGCGATCAGTCCTTCTGTGGCGGAATGTCTAAGAGCTGTTTTCGCGGCCTTTTTGTGGCACGAGGGGATCGTGCACGATGCTATGGCTTGCGCGAGTTTCCTCAAGTTCCACCCGAGTTTACCGAAACAAGGTGCATTGGTTGTAACCAGGCAGACCGTCGTACAATCCAGTGACAAGCAGCAACAAGAGCAAAAGGCACGACAGAGACATTCCGTCGAAGTGACGAATGCTGGCAATTACTTGCACATTCAACCTAGCACGTTGGAGACACTCACGCGTTCAGCCGCGAACGCTAATGCCAATAGGAGCAGAAAGAAACAGGAGAATACAATCAAAGAAGAGATTCAGGCGAATTCGGGCAAGCTCAGTTCCCTGCCCGAATTTCACACAGTTGCGATACTGCCACCCGCGTTGAAGAGCTTGGTTTTTCTATGGGAAGAACTCAGCACCAATTCTCTGCAGGCCATCGAACAACAGTCAATCTTACCTAGTCCTATATCGCAGATACAGACGATGAAGCTGGCGAAACGGCCGATACCAGAGAAACGTCCCAGAGAGGATAAAGTGAAGGAACGCGAGAAGAAGAGTAATCGAAAAAAGAAGGAATGGAAGCCCATTGGTAGAGCGAATGCGTCTGAGGTTTTGGCAGGAATCGAGCGCGAGACTATCTGCGAACTTTGTGGCCTGATGTTCCCACATCCAGTCACTTATCATATGAAGATGATGCATCCAGGTTGCGGCTGGCATGCGGGCGGAAAAGGATACAACAGCGGTGGAAACTACTGCGTGGGGTGGGCAGGCAACTGCGGAGATGGCGGCGTCGGTGGTAGCTCGTGGTACTTAATCTGTGACACATGTAGAGATAAGTATTTGAAGGCCAGAAAGAGCAAGTTTGCAAAGAAATTTGTAAGCGGGATTTCCAAGAGAAAAAACGGTACGAGCAAAATTTTATCTCCGATTAACAGTCCCAGTGCAAATGAAACTCATATTATCATGAAAAACAATGCGATGTTTCTGCTGGATTTGGCTAGCGCTTCTGGCTTTAATATCCCAAAACAGCAAAGACGACCTTCGCAGACTTTATCGTCTGTGGCGGAGAATTATAGTCCTCCAGAGGCCGCCGGACCATTTCCGCCAACTGGACCGTTCCAGTGTTTGCAAGCCTTAGGTGTTCATCACTCACAAAGTCACGACGAAAGATATTACGAAGAAACTCTGAGACGTGAAAACGGACAACAAAATAATTATGAAGGAAGCAGTGGCACATTCAACAACACAAATAGCAGGGTAAGAAAGTATTATTTTTTTTCTATTTTAACATTGCTTCAATTATCGTTGTTATTTGCAGCCATTGTCAGAATATCCAATGAGTGACAGTGATAATGAAAGCGGCAAGAATCGTAGCATGTTCCATAGATCGGTATCTATGTCTACCGGCGCACCTTGGGCTAGAAATAGTAATGACGGCAGAGTTGTTATGATGAGGAAACGGAATAATAGTAGTAGCGAAATGAATAACGGTACGCGCGTTTCTATACATTTTAAGCAATATTTTGTTATTGTATATTATAAATAATCGTTAAATTTTTTTTACTGAATTAATATTAATGAAAGATTTTCTATTATTTTTTAGAAGCGGGTTCTTCGCTTTTATGTTATCCGTCTGCTGCACTGCAGAAATTAGTACCATCGATGGATCAATCCGCAATAGTATCCACTAGTCAAACCGAAATAGCAAGTAACGATCGAATTGAGATTCTCATGAGACCTGTGATGTTGTTCGTTCTTCAACAACACAACTTGCAACATCTGCAACTTGCGATGAAACAAGCATTGCGCCGCGCCGCTTGTCGAGTTTACGCGATGCAGGCGTTAAATTGGCTTTTAAGGAGCGTAACGCAACCAATTTGTTTGCACGACTTACTGTGGTGGTTCGTCTCGTCTCTTACGCCAATCGTTCCTTCTGATAGTACAGACGCGAATGAGGATGATAATAAAACAGAAAAGAAAGAAGATCATGTAAGTGATATTTTTAATAAGAATTATAAATAAGAATTTATTTGTTAACGTAGACATGAATATGATATGGTTATTGCCTTAATTTTCAGGATACGATCGGCGTCAGTGAGCATCCTTTGTGTGATTTAGTAATAGCTGGAGAATCTGTCAATCCATTACCCACTGTGTTTCACACCTTACTGCAAACAATTGCGGATTTAATGCTATTACCACCACTTGGTAAGTAACTCGCAGCAAATCTGAATGGACATTTAATAGATATATTGTAATTATTAATTTGCAGGATCTCCGTTACAACAAGCTGCGATTCGATGCTGGGGTATTCGATTTACGCCAGCAGATCACATGTTTTTGCATAGAAGTCACGTATTTAGCAATATTAGCAAAATCCTTTCGCGTTCCGAAGAAGAAGAAGATGTAACGATGAGTATGCACGAAAGCCACCAATCGACAGTTTCGCAACAGATAAGCAGTTGTGTGGAAGCTTTAAAGGATTTAACATCTAGCGTCGAGATCAAAGCTTCCAGTCGCCAAGCCATGATTGGTAGTCTAACGGACAATTCAACAGAAACATTTTGGGAATCCGGAGATGAAGATCGTAACAAAACTAAAATGATTACTATTATCTGTGGTGCTCATGCCTTGCCTAGAATGTTGTATGTACACATCGACAACTGTCGCGATTTAACAGTAAGTTCTTTTCATAACAATTGGATTATTCGTATCACACAAGTAATGTTTGTCTAATTTAACATTTTTATTCAAAAGCACAAAGTATCAAGCGTGACTTTCCTGTCTGGTATTAACGCCGATGAGATGACAAAGCTAAGATCAGTAGAGATTGAGAGTAGATCAGCTGGATGGATTAATTGTCCAATCACTGGTAATATAAAAATATTGTAATTATTACTGTGCATTTTAAAATGTGCTTTAAAGACGTTTATATATATCGTATTGTATATATTTCTTTACAGATCAACGCCATATAGTCGTGGGTATGGAATTAAAGGGTCCAGATAATTCTTTGAGAGTTCGTCAAATCAGAGTGCTTGGTGAGATCGAAGGAGGATCTTTAAAAATAGGAAAACAACTAAGCGCACAGACTATTCAGCAAAGAAATTGCGAGGCAGAAACCTTGAAAGTGTTCCGTTTAATCACTTCTCAAGTAAGCTTGATTTCTCGTGACTTATTTTTTCGTTCAAAGCGTTGTATTCTCACAATGTATCGTGTTGTATTGCAGGTATTTGGGAAACTCATACAAGGTGAGAAGCAACAACAGACGGAATCGACAGAAGGCGTTAACGAAGATTTGGAGGACAGTAATGATCTCCGAGAACACATGGTCGGAATATTATTTAGCAGAAGTAACCTAACGCATTTGCAAAAACAAGTGTGTACCCATATCGTGCAAGCGATTAGAAAAGAGACTATACGCTTGAGAGAAGAATGGGAGATGCTTTTGTGTTCACCGACGCCCGTTAATAGTCTGTTGAGCGACAACAGCGATTTGCCGAAAGCGGCCGATACTTATTGCTTCGAAATGCTTTCTATGGTTCTTGCTTTAAGCGGAAGTTCTGTAGGACAATATTACTTATCGCATCAGACTGGCTTATTAAAGGATCTACTAAGTTTGTTGCATACCGGATCGGCAAGGGTGCAACGTCAGGTACATTCTTCGCATTAGCGCTTGAAATATTATGCGTAGAATTTGAAATTATCTTCATTACATTATTTTATATTTTTTCAGGTAACATCTCTCCTAAGACGAATATTGCCCGAAATTAAACCCGAAACACTAGCGAGCGTTACAAACGTCGAACGATTGCCGCCTACCGATTTCAGCATCGTATCCGCGGCGAACAGCGGCTTCACTCATGTTTCGGACTTCAACGAACATTCTGCCGGGATTATCGACGTATTTTTAAGCTGTATTGCGAAAGCATTGACCGTGCAAGTTAAAGTAAAAGGGAAAGAAAATGGCAAGGCGCTTCAAAGTGTTTCATTAGCTACCAGCATTCATCCGAAAAGTTACGTTGGAACAAGGTGGTGGTTGAGAGGTTGCATGACGCGTAAACTGGCAGAAGTAATAATCCAACTTTTGAAGGACATGGCATCCGTGAGTATTATGATCTAATTAGTTTATTTTAAAATTCCTAAACGGATGTCTTTTTTTTATATTACAGGGTAAGTTGTCGGAGGAATGGGCGTCCATAACGAAAGCAGCTGTAGCCGAGAATATCCTAAATTTAACCAGATTAGACGAAAAGAGTCGCGATCCTACAGAATGCCTTCGATGCCCGACAATGTGGTTAGCACTCGCCTCTTTGTGCGTTTTGGATTCGGATCACGTTGAAAGATTGTCGTCTGGCCAATGGAGCGGTTCTGAAGGGCAACCGTTACCGCCTAGAGTAAGATTATTACTGCATTTCTTGATTACTACCCGTATATGATGTATAGTAAAATTTTAACTAACTTTGTTTTTCTCGTTTTTCTAGCCAACGTGTAGTAATCACGATGACGACGAGACTACGGCCATTATTCAATGTAATGTTTGTGGTAATTTATGCGCGGAATGCGACAAAATTCTACATCTTCATAGAAGGACCAGAACGCATCTCAGACAAGTGTGCAAAGAAGAAGAGGAAGCGATACGCGTGGACCTTCACGAAGGTTGCGGCAGAACAAAACTCTTCTGGATCTTGGCTCTGGCGGACAGTAGAACATTGAAGGCATTAGTAGAATTTCGCGACGGTTCGCCGAGAAAACCGATCGGCGCTACTACTGGTATTTGCCGATTTTGCGGAACCACGGGAACCACGGGCTTGCTAGCGATAGGCAATATTTGTGCCGACCACGATTGTCAGGAACATGCCAAGAATGCTTGTAACAAGGTTCACTCTTGTGGTCACATTTGTGGGGGTGTTAGAAACGAGAGAATTTGTTTACCTTGCTTGCATCGTTGCTTACCGGGAACGGATTTGAAACAGGATGCCGATGACATGTGCATGATTTGCTTCACCGAGGCCCTGTCTTGTGCGCCGGCGATTCAGTTGCAGTGCGGTCACGTGTTCCATCTGCATTGCTGCCGACACGTCTTGATGAAGCGCTGGGTAGGACCACGGATCACCTTCGGTTTCTCTCTCTGCCCGATCTGCAAAGTACCGATAGATCATCCAACGTTGTCCGAGCAATTGGCAAGCGTGAAAGAACTCTACGAGGACGTACGAAGGAAGGCTCTAATGCGCTTGGAATACGAAGGCTTGCACAAGTAATATTTCCTTTCAAATATACACTTGGTGTGCAAGAAATATTCTATGTTCGATAAATGTATACAACAAATTATTTTCTGCAGGGCCGAAGGAGTTTTTGCTCCCGGCGGTCGTTATCAGGACTCCGCTGCCTACGCGATGGAACGGTACGCGTACTATGTATGTTACAAATGTCAGAAGGCTTATTATGGTGGTGAGGCGCGTTGCGATGCACAGCTAGGCGGAGAGTCATTTGACCCTGCGGAACTAGTATGCGGTGGCTGTAGCGACGTGGCAAGGGCACAGATGTGTCCGAAGCACGGAGCGGACTTCCTCGAGTATAAATGCCGATACTGCTGCTCGGTGGCAGTCTTCTTCTGTTTCGGAACTACGCATTTCTGCAAACCCTGTCACGACGACTTTCAGCGTGTTACCACCATCCCAAAGAGCGACTTGCCTATATGCCCCGCCGGTACGTATATATACGCTTTTCTGATTCTCAAGATGATAACTGTCTTCCAAGGATAATGTCTTACCGATCTTTTTTTTTCCAAGGCCCCAAAGCTAAGCAATTAGAGGGAGACGAATGTCCTTTGCACGTGAAGCATCCGCCGACCGGAGAAGAGTTCGCTCTAGGTTGCGGCATCTGCCGCAACGCACACACATTCTAAGCTTCCAGTGCTGTCTTGTGATTTTTAATTAAATCGGAATTGACGCAATTTATAGCCAAATATGAGAATGGATTCGCGATGACAAGTTTGTGATGCGAAGTATACTTGTTAAGTAATAGATAAGTCGTTTTTATCGGTAAATTTAGTAATTAGCACTCGACGATAGCTAAAAAAGTTCATCAACTTGCTTATCAAACTTCCATATATGAATGAAAGGGAAAGAAATTTATGCAGGATGTAATAGATAGAGGAAAAGGATATTTATAATATGTATCTTAAACATTTTGAGACAAAATAATATAGTTCCCTGTATTATTTATATAAGAAATGATTGACTCTTGAGTATCAATAAGTAATACACAATATTACATATGAAGAAAGTGTATATTTAAGAAAGTATATATATATATATATATAAAATTTTATATATATATATATATATATATATATATAACAAATTATAAGGTAATATATCTTCTTTATGTCTATGCATCTTAATGAAATAATTAATAAGCCACTAAATGCTACATTTCGCGTTTTTTCGTTTGTTTTAAAACTTTCATTACATGAGTGCATATGTATTAACACGTTATCTTCTCTATTATCAGTGCGCATAATGACTCTTATATTCGATATATTATTTGGGCAAATAATAGCATCGCTGTATTGTCTTGTTGCGTGCGAATGATATTGTGCTACATGCGCGTTAATTGTTATTATTTATATTCTTAAGCTTATAAGAATGAAATTAAGGATGCTGTTTCGTCAATACGTTCCAATTATTCACTATATATTCATTTATATATACGATCTCGTCGTTTTTTGTATTTCGCCAATGATTTGCCAACACAATCTGACAAGATGCACGTATCATGTGTATAAGTTGTGTTTTAAATAAGAATAGAATAAAATTACTTTATATATACAAATTATAATAACTTATTGTAAGAATTATAAATGGCAAAGAATCAAACGAGTCGTTTCATTTCATGAAACTTCCGATTAAAGTCCGATCAAAATTAGATAGCATTGAGAAAACAATGTGTATCTAGACTTATTATCTAGATGAGAAAATACAATATTTTAGATTAAGTCTGCGATCGACTAGACGTTACAAATGTTTCGAATCGTTTGACCGATGATCAATCAGGATAAAGGAATCTTGGCTTCTTTTATCTTGATTGGTCAATTGAATGTTTTGAAGCATTTGCAGCGTCTAATCGACCGCAGTCATATAATTATATTGTTATTGACCTAATATTCATGGAGGCTGAGCATAAATTGTAATTGTTGCCGACAGAATCACAAACATGAATCAGAGATATAAGTCAACGCATAATAATTGACATAAACGTAGGCTCTTGTATGTTGAAATTATATAATCAGATCCGTACTTGATGTAATAAAATTACATAGGTATTTGAGAAATTTAGAATTTTTGCACGAATGCAGCAATATAATGGATAATAATTTATGGCATCGTCTAATTTAGCGCAACATTACAAATTCAATGCAATTTTAATTCATGCAAGTTTAATATGAATAGATCGTTCTACATACCACGTCTTACGTATCTGCATCTCTCATCTCTCGTACGGAGAAAGAAGAATTCGTAATTCGCGCGCCGTTTATCCCGGCGACGATCGATCCAAGATGGCGACGGCACACGAGTGCCATCGCGCGGCAGTGCGCCGCAAGCAGTCTCCGCAGAACGTAACGCGTGTGTGTGTGTGTGAGTGCGCGCGATCCTGACGTTTTTCGCCTCGATCAGTGGTAAGTAGCCTTTATTTACACGCTGTGCAACAATAGTTACATAATTGCTGAGACGCGCGTCGTACGGCGGCAGATATGAGTTTTTTCCGCGCGCGCGGCAACGGCACCGAGTAACCGAGTCTTGTCATGGAGAAGGAAAGCTCCTACGCGCGTTCGTGCCACCCCGCTGTGTACCACCGCTGTCAACCGGGGGCACCGCGTTTATTTTTACCGTGAATTGCAGCCAATTGCGGCGGCCAGGCGCCGCTTCAATTGAGAGCGAAATTATACGCGCGTTTCGTCGTCGCTCGCGCGAATCCGTCAGTCGGGATTCGCGCGAGAAAAGTCTGCCGCGCGGCGGAGAAAAAGTTACGAAAAAAATAGGAGGGCTCGATCGAGGACTCTTCGAGTTCTAGAATCGAGTCGTGAAAACGGCGTGAACTTCTCATCGCTTGACACGCGGCGATCACTTCGCGTCGTGTGTTTTCCTTTGCGACGGTCCCTTAACCTCACTTCCCTGGAGCGTTCTGTCACTTCGGAGGATGCGCGCGACACGTCATTTCATCCTTGTTTCCTGTGAGTGACATTGTAGTAGTTCATTCATAACATTCTCTTAATTGCGCCTTTGACATATTGCACAAGGCGCGCTGTCAGTCGCTGTCAGTTGCTCGCGGCACGTCGCTTTATTTATGATTCCTCTCGACGACAACATGCCAGTTCTGTCTTGATCCTTTCAGTTAATGGTTTACTTATTTAGTACTCGCTTCATGAATATAACTGTCAAAGGCATGTGCCATTGTATGAATGAATATATAACATGAGTAATAACAGTCAAAGCCATATGCCACTGTGTGGCATAACTACATATCTATGTATTATATTTACGAGAAAAATTATTTTTTAATATTCCGCGTAATTGGAACCAGTTCCTCTCGTATAATCTTTGGAGTAAATATATTTAATATATATTTAATGTACCTTCATATATATTTTTTCAATTATATACATATTTTTACACAAGAAAGAAATTGTTCCATAGTTTGCATAGTCGTGCGTCGGTAAATAAAAATAATATTTATTTCAAAAAAGAGAGAGATGGGGAAATATATAAGGAATTTCGGAGCGAATCGTGCTAGAAATTTTGAAGCGAGGACGAATACCAAAGAGGATTATTAAAGTAAACACCTGAAGTATTTATATATATGCATGCTTATTGTCAAATAATGACATTCCGCGCGGCTAAACACACGGTTAATATGAATTCGTTGTATCTTGATGTAACTTTAAAGAACCGCGCGATGTGTCCCGCAGAAGTTTTATCCCGCTGTCTTTTTACGCTCGGTGCAAACGAACGGGTAAAACGGTAAATCAGGCGCCGTCTCGAGATTCAAATCGATTTTACTTATGGTCCGACTGCGTATCGCGATCAAGATTAACGTGGACGAAATGGGATGTTTTTATTACGGTTTTCGTTGACCTGGCATTAACGAGGCTAGTAACAAGAAACAGCGTGCTACAATTTCCACAAACATAATAGCGATATCTTTGAAGCAACAGCGATTCTGCTGGCTTCGCCAATGGAATTAAATTTTATTATCGAAATGGAATTTACAATTGAATCAAAAATTTCTCAGAGTCCATTAATTGGACATGTTGGAAGAATACTCGAATGAAACGAGTAATTACAAGATCTACGATAACGATAGAGGCTTCTTCCTCGAGAATCTCTTCGGGAGCCATCGCGTTTCACGCGAAACTGGTTTCTGACACGTGAGTAGCACGCGTCGCGTCGTCGAGCACGCGCCTGTCGTTCGTCTGAACGAAACGCTAGATGCACACAATCTATCTATCTCTCAGCTGTGTGCATGCGAGAGCGCACTTGCCATGTGCCTTCGAAATAAATTATCTATCGCGGAAAAGCATCGCACGAGCGATGCGTCTTATGCCGATCTGAATAATGCGGGGATGCACCGTTCTATTTGCATAAAAACGGAGGCGTTCTACGGAGCGTTAGTGGTGTCTCGCGTAGCCGCGGTTGTTTTAACGCCATATGGACCGTCTCTCAATCGAGACTTCGTCGGAGTATTCCGGGAACCAGTTTCGGTGATGAGAGATCACCCCGTACCGTTATTTTTACCTCGTATACATACGTTGCAATCACAAACACATGTCGCGACCATTGCCGGTGGTAGGCTGCCTGATAATTTGGGCAACGGTATTGACACGCGAAACACATTTGAATCGAAAAATATTGCTTTCACGGCAGTACGTTCCGCACGCGAAACATTATCGCTATGCTACAGACCGCTTGTGAGATGCACGAATTGAACATACATATTTATATACATGTATCTGTTTACATGTATATATTATTTTTATTTAATTCTTAAATTATATATATGTATGTGTAATGAAGTGCATTGGACCTTTTCAAATTTATACTGATAGAGTTTTATACCAGTATATATTGTATTACTAATAAGGAGATGCTGGAAATATAAATATTGAAATATGAAAATGTGCCGCATATACATATGTATATGAGTATATATGGCTTATTTTGATATATATAAATGTAACAGACTTAATTGTGTTCTCCTAAATGACAAAATAATTTAACAATGACAATGACGAAATAATTTAATTACTATATTATTTATATTGCGATATACTAATGTATTAACAGAAGTTCAACCTTCGTATCTGCGTATCTGTGTTCGTCATTGAGCGCGAAAGATGTCCTCGTGCTGGTTGCTCTAAATTAGCTCAAATCAGTTCTCGTTGTTCATTCAACATCATTAATTAACGATTGTATGTCATATGCAAATTATTGCATCGAAGCTGCATTGTGTATGCATATACAATCTTCACGCGCGTGCACTTGAAAGCGTAAAGTCTGTAAATTTTACATTTTCTCTTGGGTTCAGTTTTCCTTTTTTTTTTTCTTTTTTCCGTCCGCTGTTATGATAGAAAGTTGAAAACATGTCGAACTTGTCGCTATATCAATGAGTACGTGAGATGCATTAATTAGGTAAATGTACTTGAGAGCGCATCTCTCGCGCGCTTTTTCTTCCTCGAAGATCCGGTTGATGGAAGATAAATGATAAATGAACCATTAGGCGGATAAAGTGTTATAAATAATTCCCTCTCATTCGTAGACAGAAAAAACAACTTAATGTGAAAGCGCACAATGTAAAGTGCAATTATTTTATATAGTGATTTTATAAACAAGAAATCTAGAATTTTATATGATCCCAGAATGAACGAAAATTTATATATGTCAAATTTTTATTTTTATTAATATAAGAGATTTATAATCCGGATTTTGTATGTAGAATTTTGCATATAGAACATTTAAGCACGTCGTCCGTTACATTAATTTTATTAAACATTTTTGATGGAGCAGTCTAATTTTTAGTACGCAATTATTTTTGTGGAGATGTAGAGTAGAAACTCGCTAATATTCTGTTCGGTGAATCTATGTGACTTACTACAAGACGTTTTTGCATAAGAAGATTTCTTTCACGCGAATTTTCTTGTCGTTCGTAATCATTCAGCAGAGCCGCTCGCGATATTTAAATATCACGTTTCATCGTATTCAGAGTGTGACCACAGTGTGCGTACAGTGTATTCTAAACGCGTTAAGTTCCGTCAAAGCGCGTTTCTCATTAGCGAGATTAACGGCATTGTAATCGGCTTAAGTAATTGGAGGCCGTCTAAGATTCACGCGTGTTCCTGCTTTCTGTTCGTCTTTCGGACATTGCCGTAAGCGATTTCATTCAGCAATCTCTCTTTCGCAAGTAACCGAGAACAAAGGGTCCCCATCCTTTCGATCTTGCCGATTCCGGTTTCTAACAAAGGGCTTCTTCATTTAATTGCTCCTCGACGTATGCAATGAAGCGCGCTAAAACGAGTTCTAACTTCTTATCTGTGATTTTCCTCGATGTGTTAGTTTACATTAGACTCTTCTCTTTCATTTTTACAGAAATTTTATCACAGCATATATTAAATACATTTTGAATATTGTTTTTCGAGAAAAATTACAAAAAAACTTTATCCTACTTTTATACCCCTACCTAAATGAATTAAGGTTGAGTGATCTCTTTCTCTGTGGTAGTTAAAAATAAAGACTTCTGTTGCTATCGATTTTGGCTTTAACAGCCGAGCGATTCCTGCAGCGCGTTATAACAATATAAGACGAAGCGACGCGTCTTCGTGACGTAAGGAGATCGTCAAGATCAAGGTTGTGGAAGTCCGGTGTTTCTGGATCTCGTCTGAAAGACGATCTCCGTTCACACGGAGAAACTCGTCGGTCATTCACGTGAGAGTAAATCGGGTATACGGCGGTATGTACGGATTCGCGATATGTGCATCTATGCGTAATGCACACACCAAGCAACGACGCACAGAGAGCCGTTTACGCGTGCACACAGATGCGTGGAAGCCTGGCAAGGTGAATGTGCCTCGGAACCGGCGCGAGCACCTTCTCAGTCGTACCTTCTTCCTCTTCTCTCCCCGACATTACGGCGCAGCGCACCGACTGGCACTTCGCGATCTCGCGTGCACTCGCCGTCCGTTGCTCGCCGAAACCATAACCAGCCGACGACGAGATGTTCCGACGTCAACAATCCGAGATACGGAGCATCGTTATATCTGACGTTTCGTAACATCGCGCGTATAATATTCGAACTTGGAATAAGAGTGAAACGCCGTGTGCAGGGTGCACCGAAGAAATTGATTTAATTGATATACAGCTGAGATCGTTAACTCGCGAAACGCGGCGTGTCGTGCGATATGAATTCAGAAGAAATATTATAATTCATCGCGTGTCCAGCTGACCGTCTGTGCGTGACTACGTGCTGCATTATGAGGTGCATTCGCCGAGTGCATCGTCGGATTCTCGTCGGATCTTCGCCGGTCGTTCGCGGCGCGCGCCAAATGCGTCTACTACCGGCTAGGTGTTCATGCTTTGAGAAAATCGACCAGACAGATCTTAGATCGTAACTGATCTGAGGGGTCGAGGACTCGATGAATATTGTGAGATTTTGGAGAGGTCGGATTTACGAGGTGATTCACGATCGATGACTTTCGTTATTGATATTTTCTCGCGCTTTAATCTTGCTAGGTTTATTGAGCGAGTTTTTCGGCGCTTCTTTTGAGATAGAGTAACGAGCGTAATTTTTCAAGCGGGATAGTTTGAGTGGAACGAACTGTTTTTTCGAGAGAAATTGGACCATGCCAAATTGTTGTGAATGTTTCATGCAGTGAGTTGAACTATTAGTGTAGTGATTTTATTTTCTAAATACGCGTTAAGAAACTGTAAATTTTTTTTTATCACGAGATATGGGATACGAGTCTTATCATGATCATTGTGACATCGGCGGTCGCTTCGATTGAGGATTTCTCAAAGGATACATTAGGAAGGTACGAATAGCATGTTTTTACATTGTAAAAGTTTTTCTCTCTTCATCCATGTTTCTAATAATTACATTAATTTCATTAATTATTCTGAGTATTTATGACGATTTAAAGTTGACACGCGCTATTATATGTATATTAATGAAATATGTCGAAAATATTATAATATAAAATATTATAAAATATTATAATATCCTAATAATTAAGGGATAATTGTGGCCTTCGAGACATTAGATTACGCGAATTCTGTCAAAACAACGGACAACGGTAGTAAATTTGGAGCCGTTACACATTCAAGTCCCGCAAATTGACCGGATGCAAATTACTGCAAGCGGCTTCGCGTCGAGTTCCGTATGATTCCCGTGATAATGCGCAGAGCATCTTATTTTTCAAGCGGTTTCAGATCGATCACTTTTTGCGTTAGACAATACCGCGACGATCAAACGCGAGCGGACTGTTCCGATTCATCGCGCGCTCTAAGGAGCTGCTCTCTTTGCCCGTCGATCGTAAAAACATTCGTAGAAAGGAAAAAAATATATCGCGCGGCAGGAAAGAATTCGCGCGACGTCAGAATAGCTGTCGTTTTTTGGGGTCGGTGAAATTCTCCCAGATCGTTTCTCCTCTCGGCAAGAGATTTGTACGCCCCATGTCGTTCATGCTGAAACGCGATCGGCGGATCGAAAGTACATTTAGCTCTTCGATCGTGACGGACGCATCATGCCGGACATCGGCACGAACTTGACCTCGATCGTTTGATGAATTCTCTCTAGCCTTCGATGAAAGGTGCACCACAAATGATATTGTGGGAATAAAGTAATTTTATTTCAATCAAGTAGATAATATATGTGTCGTGTTAAAATCGATTATTTCGCGCGAACGTTTGATATAGATTAATAGATATTTAATATTATGACAATATATTTTTTGATGTTAAAAAACAGAAATGTATCAACAGTTTCGTATAAAAAATGAGTAAGAATTTTATAGAAACCTTGAAAGACTCAGCATTGTATTATCATAAAGTAGATGATCAATCTGTTGCATTAATTTAATAGAAGCTCTTTGATAGATTGATAAAATTATATATTTTTGTAACATAGATATTAAAATCGATGAAAAATATGAATCTGATCGTAGATATATGTGCAATACTTATATGCATTCAAACCTTATTTAAGTTGTTATATATGTGTGTGTGTATTTCTAGTATTACATACATTTTACGTAAATTTTCATTTGCGCATAAATGCCGAATTATGTCGATTATTTTTTGTCGATCAACTAATATTAAAAAAAAAGAGAGAAAATCGCGAATTATTCAGTCAGTCGACTCGATACGACCTTGTGGCTTATAAGAAATTCAGAATGAAGATCGCCTGCGGCGATGAATCACTGATAAACAGGTCTACTCCGAGATTACATGATACGCACGATGCCGCTCTGGCAATATTTATGCTGATATGTACTGATTGCAGACTCGTATCGTGTCATCATCATAAACGTTATGAATTATGTCGAAAATGATATCTGAATTATTTTTTAATGAAAAAGTCATATTTAATTACATGCGTGACTATTAAGGAGACAACTCTTAACGTGACTCGCTCCTTTGAGCAGATTACTGATTTTATGACGATTGACAAGTCGCGACGTTGATAAATGAATTTTTTTTATACTGATTATGAATGCGAGAGCTTAAGGTGAATGTCGTGCATCGATTATTCGTGCTAAAATAGTTTCCTTGTTTCATAGAATACCTTGAACTTGACACTGCAAAAATCTTTCCACACAACATACAATCGTGTCGTGAGTAAAACCTATTTTAGTTGATTTATATGATAAGATTCGGGATAGAATTCCGTTTATAATTTTATGTATCATATAATCCAGAAGACATTTGAAGAATTAAAATGTATACATATACTAAATACATATCAAAAGATACACATATATTAGGATGTGCAGCACATAAAATTATAGATAGATTTCTGTTGCGAATTATAAATCATCTAAACTTAAATTTTACAACAATCTATTATTTAGTTGCTTTTCTTTAATTAAAATAAATTTGTGTACACTTATATTAAATAATGATTTAATAGAATCTTAATCTTCTAAATTTTTTGTCATTTCTATAGAGAACAATTAATATAACTTGAACTTTAACATAAGTGGAATACTGATATTAGTATTGTTGTTAATTTTGTTAAAAATTTTAAATTTGTATCTATCTATCTATGTCATGTTATTTCGAATTATTTATTTTCTTTTTTTTTTTTGTTAGAAATTTTTACTATATTTTATAAACCTGCCTTATTATACAGGATATCGATTTTATTGGTGAAAAGTAATTGGTGTGGGTGTTAAATGCAAGAATTATTCACATATTTTTTCTCGCTTCTGACGTCATAATTCAAGATAACTGTAGAGATACCTTTATTAGGCTCGCATCTCTCTCAACCTTTCGCGCTTTCGTAATATACGACAAAACCGAAATTGATATTTTAATTGAGAGTCACACTAAATTACGTGGAGTTAATCGGATTCTTCGTGGTCGCTCTTCCTCCCTGAAACCGCCAGCAATACTATTTCCGAAAGTGCACGACTCCAATTTATTACGCGCGTACGTGAGCACGGTTTAATGTCGAGACGGTAGGAAGGGATGGCGAGGAAGATGCGAAAAGAATTGTCTGACTCGTAGTGGGCGCACGCTCAATTAAGGCGTGACTGCATGTGGGGAATCGTCGGCCGCGGCACCCAGACCGAAGACGACGAAGGAAAGGGGGATTAGTGCACGCTCAATTAAGGGGAATACGTAGCCCGGAACGGACATTGCTCCAGAACACGTCGCGCTGCGCCGACTTCAAGTCCATTCTCATATACTTCGCTCGACATTCGTCGAGGCGCACGAGCGAAGCTGCATTTAAGAACGTTTAACTCGATGCTTAACTTAATCTCGACAACCTACTTTCTATATTTAAAACAGATCGATGTTACTTTATGAAAGTAAATTATTAAAATTTAATATTAATTTTTACACTAATAAAACTTATTTCGAACAAAAATTTTTTATAAAAATAATGTTATCTAAAAATAATGTACATAATAATGTGCATGTATATTTATTTTTATTAATTCACATTTTAAAGATTATTTAGAATCTTATGTGAGATGAGAATTTTTATTTATATCAATTATAAATAAAATCGATTAAAAATAAATTATAAATCATAGAAAAATAAATTATAGATAGAATTTCATACACAGTACAATAACAGAAGTTATTATTAAAAATATATATTGGAGAAGAATAATATTCATTAATTATATAGATATTTCTTAGTACATGCATACATAAATTTTTTTTTAAATATTTTATTTATATTATAAATATATATAAAATATCGATAAAAAAGGGGAAAAGATACAGATGAAAATACAATACAATAAAAGATATTATTAAAGGATATAAATTGGACGGAAAATATTATTATTCATTATTTCTAGCACATATACATAAATTTCTCTCTTTTAACTTTTGACCTCCGTGTTAATTTTTAGTTATTTCTTCCGGGATTCGAATATTATTCCGAAACGCTGTACATCAGAACATTAAATTAATTTCGACATAAATGTATACGTTTCTTTCGAGGCATCTTACGCGATGGTATTCAATTAATTTTACATTGCTGCACGCGGGTAGCAATATTAATTTGCTGCTAATTGCAGCTGCGGTGTACTCGCCCCCGATTTTCTTTTGGCCCGATACGCTCGCGGGATTTCGTCGGGTCTTTGCGGATTCGCCGTTATTCGCTTCGTCCGCCGTTTCTTTATCGTCGCGATTCCGCAAAAACCGCGTACGGGTAAAATACCGGCCTGCGGCAATGAGATACCCACGACTACATGAAGATATGTTTCTTGGACGCGGAAGTCGACTTGCCCGTTGGTATTCCGAAGAAGGTGGCTGCGTAGGTGAAGGTCATGAAAAGGTTACGGGGGACTGATAATTTTTGACGATCGGGTTGGCAAGATTTATCGAGTAGTTTACTCGTTAAAATTTCTCGCATTGATACCGTTAACGCCCGATATTCGAAAACTTCTCGACGCGATCGGCTTGTCTTCGAATATAATTGTATTTAATTGGAGAGACCGACTTGTCTCCGAGTATAATTATGTTTAACTGGATTAAAACACTGTCGCATCACTGCTGAGAGAATTCACGTATCATTTTCTTTAGTTGACATACTTCATACTTCAGCTGATTTAATTAATTTAGGTGTAAAATTATTAATTAAAATATCGAAAAAATTCTTGCAACAGAATTTAAACGCTACGGCGTGAATTGTTCACCAAAATTTCGCATTAGACAGCAATTTTTTACTTACATCATCTTGACCTTACGCAATGTTCGGCGGCAATTTATTTCTTGTATAACGGATTCAAATGTTTACCAGTGATTTCATCATCGGATCTTCTCTTGCCTCGTGACGTCGATGAGGTTACTCACCCGAGACTCCTCGTGATCGATTTCCTTGCATGGTGACTTTTGCACATGCGACGCAATCCTGGTGCGCGCCGCTCTTGTTCGCGGTACGTAATCGCGAGGGTGTCACTTCCGGCGCCGTCGCAGCGGCGTCGAGACGCCCGACGAGACCAAGTCAGTGCGTCGCGAGACGTCACTCGTACGTCACGTGCTCCCGTTAATTTTAATTTTGCATACTTTTTTAAAGGTTCACATCGCGTGCGCGTGTGTGATATGCTACGGAATTCTTGACTTACTTTCGTTTCGCGTGAATGTCCACCACGTATAAACGCGCGGCCCAAAAAAAGTAAATATATTATTTTTTCGTAATACATAGGTAATAATAATCTAATAATTATCTGTGTAATTTACGTCCACAATGTAATATAAACGTAATAATTGTAACAAATATTTCTATTAGCGTTTGTGATGCGAGTTTTTTTATTGACATATTAAATTATATTTTAGCAATTTTTATTTTAATCTTTCTCTCATTCAACTTTTATCAATTTTTATCAATTCCAATCCTTTAATGAAATAATTATCGAAGATTATATCTTACGCTTGAAATAATTTGTGGAAGCAGCTGTTATCTTTTATTTTGACAAAATAGACTGTATTATATATTATATACTATATATATAATATTTCTTGGTTTTAATATATCTTCTGTTCTCTTTATTATTATCTATAATATTTGTCGTTCCAAAGATAAGAATTTAATTCGAGTCAAGTGACTCATGCAGCGATATGATCTTTCAGTCTGAATCATAACGTTTTTGTCGATCATTCTATATAATAGTCTCTTATGACTTTTTTTCTCTCGATTTCGCTCATTTATAGTTTACATGGACATTTCAAACAGCTTGATCTGTACATGTAGCCATCGATAGCGAAGATCTTAATAATTAAATTTCACTTTTTCTCTGTGCAGTTCAAGGCTTATCGGATATTGGTTGTGGTTGTCCGATCGCCTGTTAATTTTCTCTCTTCTCTTATGTTTTCTCTGTTATATCGCGCGGATTTTCCGTTTTAATAGCTAGAGACGGTTTCACGTATATATCGACACAAGCCACCAGTGATTTTCTATAAGAGAAGAGCATCGTCAGTAATTTCGTTTCTGCACACGAGACTAAAACGTACGGAGGTGAATCATCGTGAGATATATGGCAAGATTTAGCTTCGTGTGAGGAAACGATACTATTAACGACGCTTTTACTCTGATTGTTAGTAATTACTCGACGCGTATGTGACGTTTATTGCGATTGCTTGCGATTTTCCAAGAATATGAAAATGCTGCGAATTTTTTAACTTATTATACATATGTTATAACCGAAATATAAATTCTCAGAATTTAGTGGGGTACTCGGTGTCGACAAACTTAATGTGGCAAGACTTAACGTTGATAGATTTAATTTAGCAGCGCATTTAACATTGAGAAATTTAATCTAGTGAGGAATTAACGTTGACAGATTTAATTTAGCAGGTATTCGCATTTAGCAAGAATTTTGCATTAATACGGTGTTAAAGATTCAGTAGTATAGTACGTTGAACCTGCGATAGCGAAAAGGGCAAACACATTTCACAGGGAAGCAAAAAAAAAAGCTTCTCGTTTTTCCTTTTTTATTAACCAGAAGCAAGACTTCCAGAGGGGACTATCTTCGCGGTGAGTACCGTGTAAAGGAACCATTAGCTATCCCGTAATGGAGGTATTCAGCGGGTCAGCTTTGACCCCGTAAGTCGAGAGTCGAGACCGGTACCGGTATTCGAAGCTTGATTTACCCACGAAGATAGGCACCATGCGACAATATTCTCCGGCTTTTTTTTCTCTGGGCAATGTAAATTCTTAGGCGCGCAGTTTCCAACAAATCGTAAGTTCCGGTTTTTTTCCTCAGAAAAGCTCTGTTTGCGTTAGTATATTAATATGTTAGATTATATCTTTTTCTTTTACTCGGTGAAAAATAATTTCTTCAAGTATTTAATTTAAAATATAACTGGTTTATTATATGCGCTAATCTAAGAGATTGCATGTGCCATGCTAAAATAATGGTGCGCGAAAGTTATGTGGTGAAGAAATAAGAGATTAATTGGATATTTTGTCGCGTTTTTAATGATGCAAATTTAGGAGGAAAACACGATATGTATTTACACGAATTCCATTGTGTGCGTATCTGATTACATATGTTTATAACTTTTATTTTTATGTAATTTAGTTTATGATTTATGTGTATATATATATATATATATATATATATCTTTTTCTCTCTCATTATTATACATCATTATTATAATTAATATCTTCAAAATTCTTACTTAAAAAGCTATTGCCGGAGTAGTCGCGAATTAAACCGTATTTTTTATGTATGATTCGAATGAATAATATTAATATGAAACGTGTGTGTGTGTGTGTGTGTGTGTTACACACAACTGGCGCAACATTTTAATATTAATAATTTTATATTATTATAAATGTTAATTTATTAAAATGAATGAGAAATCAGAGACTTTACATCCACAGTTTTTATAAACTTTTATCGTGCAGTGAACTAGAGAAATCGATAGATGTGGAAAAGTAAAGTGACCCATGCGAAAACGATATCTCGTCTCTCTCGTTTGTATGCCCGATTAATTCTGTCCTGCGCCAAAGGCAGGACAGGATGTGCCGTTATATTGGATTGCTCAAGGGTTGCGGTATAAATTAACTCTCGAATACTAACAGGAAAAACTCTGAAGAAAGTTTAAAATTGTCGTAACTTTGTGTTTAATTTTTATTTTTTTAAATTTTTTATTTTTCTTCTTCTTTATTTAATTATATAATATATCAAGATAATCTAAAAAAAAATGAATTGAATCTAATGTAAGTAATAGCAATCATCAAAATTATATTAGTATTCTAAGATTCTTGTTGCCCGTGCAAGATGTGGATATGTGAATGTTGGAAAGCTAGTATTGAGAACAACATGGGAAATGAGGACGGCAAGGAGTCAAGGAGATGTCAAAGTTAAAGTTGGGGGCGACATAACGCATTCAAAGCGAGTTTAAGTCATTGTAACTGTAACTCATGAGCATTCCTTTTGAAATTTACTCGAATGGCGTTTTTTGTGTTTAAAGTTTTTTCGCTTTCGCGAATTGAGGTTGACATTGTACTTTTACGAAAAACTGCGATACGCTTCGTTTATCCAAGAGAGAAGAATTGAAAAATCCAAAGATCCTTGTAGCAAATAATACAAAGAAGAAATATCGAAAAAGATTCAAAGAGCTAAAGTACAAAATCTTCAAGTTTTTGAACAAAATATTTTAAAAATTCGAGGATTACAAGCCAGTGAGATTTAAGATTTAAATATTCAAGATCATAGATAAACTTCCTATAGGAATATATTTAAATTCTATTTTATTACATTCTTTATATTCTTTTTTCTCAGCTTATTTCTTATAAAATAATTTTGTTTTTTTTTTAATTTTGTGTAGTTGATAATCCAAGGATTCTTCAATCTCGTCAATATTGTTAAAAATTTGTGTTTATATTAGCTAGTACAAAGTGATAATGGGTCTTATACACTTACTGACAAAAGTTAAGAAACAAAATAATCGTTTGGTAACTACTGTATGTTCTTTATTTTCTGAGATACACAGGTTGGAAGCAAAAATAGCATAAAGAGATAACATTTCATACATCAACATACTACAAGTTTTTTTTCGATTATACTTGTATAAAGACTACAATTAATATTGAGTCGAAGAAACAAAATAAAACTTTGTGACAAAAATTAGGAAACATAGTTTACTTAAATAACACAGGTATGCATGGTCCTGCGTTTTGGGAAACAAAAGTCGTTTCTTACGTAATTTTGCTCGCAGAATCCGAATCTGGCCGCAGAATTACTCTATTACGTCAGGTTCTCGAGATAAATGGATTAAAATAGCCAAAAAGCAGCGATTTTGGTCATATTCATCCTATTATTAATAACAAAGCAATTTTTTTTTCTTAAAAATACTCAATGGCATCTTAAAGTACTGGTTTTTATCTTGAAAATGAATTTTGGTTTTCAACAGTACGATTTTTTTTTGCTGAGATATTCTATTTCGAATTTAGAGAGTTTATAGTGCATTATAGCATAGCATTTTAGGCTAATAGATCACATTTTCAATTTCTGTAACCCTTCTTGTGTGTGTGTGTGTGTGTGTGTGTGTGTGTGTGTCACAAGGATAATTGTGCACACACCACAAGAAGGGTTACAGAAATTGAAAATGTGATCTATTAGCCTAAAATGCTATGCTATAATGCACTATAAACTCTCTACATTCGAAATAGAATATCTCAGCAAAAAAAAATCGTACTGTTGAAAACCAAAATTCATTTTCAAGATAAAAACCAGTACTTTAAGATGCCATTGAGTATTTTTAAGAAAAAAAAATTGCTTTGTTATTAATAATAGGATGAATATGGCCAAAATCGCTGTTTTTTGGCTATTTTAACCCATTTATCTCGAGAATCTGACGTGATAGAGTAATTCTGCGGCCAGATTCGGATTCTGCGAGCAAAATTACGTAAGAAACGACTTTTGTTTCCCAGAACGCAGGACCATGCATACCTGTATTATTTAAGTAAACTATATGTTTCCTAATTTTCGTCACAAAGTTTTATTTCGTTTCTTCGACTCAATATTAATTGTAGTCTTTATACAAGTATAATCGAAAAAAAAACTTGTAGTATGTTGATATATAAAATGTTATCTCTTTATGCTATTTTTGCTTTCAACCTATGTATCTCAGAAAATAAAGAACATACAGTAGTTACCAAACGATTATTTTGTTTCTTAACTTTTGTCAGTAAGAGAGAGTGTATATATTTTGGCATATAATTAAGATTCCTTGTTGACCGGTTAATTAATGCTTAATTAAACCAGATTAACTCGCCTGTTACGAGTGTAATGGTCGATTCCCGGCCCCCGGTTATTACGCCAAACGTTGTGGAACGCTTACGCCAACAATTCGTAACTTCCGTCTGGTGAATGTACTTCCTCTTAAATTTCGAATCGATCAATCAATCGCGTTTGATGGCAATATCGCGCTGTTGTACAAGTGTGTACAAATAGAACCACAGTTTTTTTTATTACGTTCTCTAAATCTATTATTAAAACTTTTACCGCATTGTGTGTCGGAACAAGGGATTTGAAGAAATAAGAATTAAGAAAAGAAATTTTCGCGGATCAACATACTAAAGACTGAAATTTTTATTTCACGATAACGACATTCACGCAATGGCGATAATTAGATCGCTGTAAACACAGATGGGTACCTTTTACATCTCGTTTTATAACTTTCAACAAACTTTAAACGCCTCAATGCTTCGTTACCTCGAGACACGTTATTATACGACGAGTTTACGACTTGTTACACGATTGCCAGCCACCAACCTCATACACGTGCGTTTGAAGTAATCAACGATGCGTCTCGCTCAATGAGTATCGCGATTGCCGTCGATTGATTCCGTATATAATATTTTGATTACAGATTATTATTTATTTTGTTTATAACAGTGTTACGTCATTTGTATAGTTTGGAATCTGTCATTAAACTCTCGATCGGGGGGAAAATATATAATTAATATAATTCTCTCTCCGATCAAAACTTCTGTTTCGACGCGTTTCGAATCGTATGACGTTTACTCTCCCGGCAGATATAATGAAAGATGAATATTCGCGAATCCCATCAGGAATTAAAGAAATTGCATTTCATCGCAGAGAGATGCGCCCCGGGGGTGAATCAGAAATTGCTCTCGATCGGTGTTTGCCCTCCTTTTCCGGTCGGCGCTCGCGCATTTTGCAGACGGACGACGACGCCTCGATATCTGCGCTCAATTAACGGTCTCGGCAAATTGTCTGAAATTGAATTTTCGTTTCATCACTGCGTACATTTATACCAGGTACATTCAAAGTTAAGTTTGCTGGTGAAAGTATTTTCAGTTTATACACCGCGATGAAATAATTTCGAACATACGATCCGCGGATATTGTTGAAATATTAGATGGTCTTCATTTAATCGTGCGCAAACATCTTCTTATTAATTAACTTATCTGTTAATGAGATATATAGGATATTACAGATTAATATTTTCGCATTAATATTTTAACATTAATATTAATTTTATTACATGCTATTACATCACATTTATAATTTGTTTTAATTATTATTTTAAAAGTACTTATTCAGAAGCCTAATTAAGATTAAGAGTTTTATTATAAAATTAGTATTTTAAATAATTCTAAATACCAATTAAGATTATCTTTTATGATGCGAGCTTTATAGCATATTAAATAAATGTAGCGAAGTCGAGCGAAGAAGATATAACGATCTCCTTCAAATACATTTATTTAAAAACTTAATACATGTATATATATATATATACACATATGTATATATATATATACATATATATACATATATATATACATATATACATATATACATATATACATATATACATATATACATATATACATATATATATACATATATATATATATAATATATATGTACATATATATATATACATATATATATATGTATATATATATAGGACTTAGAATATTGAATTAAAATATTTTATTCTTTATAAAAAATAATACATAAAATTTCTTTATACTGATAAAATGAGTGGACGGAGTATGATGAGGGAAATTTGCATACCTATCTAAATAAAGTTGTGCGTGCACGGCATGATAGAGTAATTATAATAAATGGATCATGAAAAATCATTACGGTCAATCGACTCGTTGCTTCAAGGTAACATGGTACGAATCGATAACAGCGTTGTATCTGTAACAACGCCTTACTATTAATAATAAACCGGTGACGAAATCGCGCGATAAAATACGTTTGGTAAGTTTCGATAATTTGAGTATCGATCAATCGTATTATGGTAATTATAATAATATTTGTAATAATTGTAATAATTGTAATCGTGCGGTTTGTAAGACGCGTACGTCTTTTTCGTCGGATAATAGTATGCGCCTAAAAGTGGCTCCTGCACTTGCGGTACATCCGATGAAACGACGGCGACGTACGTCATCGGTGCTACATTACTTTGAGCATTGATGTTCGCGTAAAGCGTGTTGTCATAAATTTTATTTGACGGAACATTGCTTGAATACGCGGAATTTTCCTTGATGTACATATGGAAACCATCGGTATAATACGTCGGTTCCTCGTCATAGTCATAGTCGGCCCCTAGGTTGTCCTGATAATCTTTTATATATTCGCCCGAATAATAGTTCGTGTAGTCGTCCGGAGTTATGTAAAAAACTTGCGGCGCGCCAGGATTTGGCGCACTGATTATCTCCCTTCTCGAAGGCTTCTCGTTGCTTCTATACCGGGCACATGTAACACATGGTGCTGCAGTTGTTGTAGGCATACTTGGTGCGGCCTCGCTAGACGGTTTGTTAGTTCCCATGTTCCCTGTCGGACACGGGACACCCTCCGGACAAAGATATACGTGTGTCTGATCGTGTCTTGGTTGGGCTGTGTTGGTTGCACCGACAGTTGTAGTTTCCTGCAAATAGAGATGAAACATATTTTATTCATTATTTTTGCAAAGATATCTTTCTGTGTCTTTCTAAGAATATTACGTATTTTTGTATATCTTGTAAACCATATGAGTATACTATTATATTATACAAAAATAATATAAATAATTTATTTTCAAAGGATATTAATTATTTTCGAAGATTTCCATTTGTTTGAAAGCGAGAAAATGCATCAAAAGTTTGTTAATAAATTAATTAATCAATATAGTTTTCAATTGATTGATTATTATTATAAATATCTTAGAAGCTATTATAGTACATTAGACAGAAGCATGTGTGAATCTTGATTTATATATTCTTAGAAGAGAATAATATATCCTGAAAACATTATGAGAAAACATCCGATGCGTTTTTAATCGAAATTGCAAATAAACTTATTAATTATGTTGTATTAAATGTATCTGCACAAAAAATGATCTCTATCATCAATTGTAATAATTAATTGAATTTCTATAGAGCGGATGAAAATTTAAAAAATTCTAAGGATGTGAGATAAATTAGGTCAGTGTTACGTAGAATTTTCTCACCTGCGAAGATGCCTGATTGGATGTTTGTTGGATGATTGGATGATTGAATGCATCCTGCTGATGCGGATATTCCTTTTTGTTACTCGGACTGATTTCGGTGTTGTACTTTATATAAGTTGGCCAATACCGATATGTTAATGGGACTGGATATCTTAGTGACATCGTTGGCAAAGTATACGCGTATGTGCTGCCATAGTTATAGTATTCGCTATAATCCTTGTGCGATTCCTCTTCTGACGACTGGGATGTAGTTATCGGGCTCGAAGATTGCTCCAATGTTTTCGTTGTAGAAGATACATTAGGAGTGGGACGTGGATTTTCGTGATGAGTACTAGATGCCTCTTGATTTTGTCTTTTTTCCTGATTAGTTGACAACATTCGCTGCGCCGGTTCGGTTGCTGTTGTTTTAGCAGAATCTGGTGTAAATTTCTGAGTCAGAACTACTGGCGTAATTAGAGTGGCGGGATGACGTTTGGAAAGCGAATGTTGTGTTTCGTCCTCTTTGCTGTCAAGATTTTTGGCCTTAAGTTCGGAGTACATTTTATTCGGATCCAAACCGAATAAAAATGGTTTCGTTGCAAAATTGGCTTCGCGTCGACGGTTCTTCACATGTTTATCTGTAATAAAATAGTTTATATTTTGAAAAAAAATTATTTTAAAATTAATATATATCGCATTATGTCCGCATTTTATACTGGAATGCAAGATTTTTGAAATAAGCGGCGAGTCAGGTTATTTCATGGAGATATAACTCTATCATTGTTAAATATTTACCATTAATATTGGTAGATTCGTTTTCCGGAAGCAGCGAGTCGATGGCTGTAGGATATTTGGTGTCGATTAAGGTCGGGTTCGCGGCCACATCATGTGTAGCGACCGCGGGTTTGTCAGATTTGGCGCCTGTAAAATCGGTTGATCTTTTACGCCGGTAGTGTACTGCCTAAAAAAAATGTACTTAAGGAGTCTTCAATAAATTGCAAACTTATTTACCTATACAAAATACAATAAAAAAATATATAAATATAAAACTAGAACTCAAAGAAAGAGAGAAATTATTTGGTAATAACACGATATAGTGGCATGCACATATTTATGATATAAATTGATCTTACATGTGAATTAAATATCACACAAATATTACATTGATTTAAAATATCAAATATCATATAAAATGATATTAATATAAAATTTTGCAAAATTAAATTAATGAGAAAAAAATAATATTTTGTTAATGATTATAAAATTAATGATATTTTTCTTTAATTGTATTCTTTTACGATATTGTGATTTAATATTACTTTTATTTTCCTACAAATAATTAAGCGTGATGAATATTTACCAAGGTATTGGGATAGCCGATGAATACCGAGGGCCGCACATATTCATGGCCTCCTAGCTTCACGTAACGCAACTTGCCGGAAGGTCTTGATACGTGATGATGATAAGGATAATGATACAGTGAATGTCGTGGATATGCTACCAAGTTTGATTGAACTTTGTTTTGATAATAAGAGGGATGCACTGTCTGAACTTCCGAAGGATGTTGCTTCAAATGTTGGGCTGCTAATTGTTTTGCATATTGTTCGACTGCAGATGACATCTTGTAATCCGGAATAGATTGAGATTGTAGATAAGCCGGATTGTTGCTATATGCATGTTTGTAACTGGGAACGAGGATGTCGGCGAATATGATTTTTGTCGACAAGATTGTCACCGCTAGAATCTGCGTAACATTTAAGCAAACACATGTAAATTATTCTCGAACAAATATTCGATGGCGGAAGTTTATTCCCTAAATTATTTTTAATGAATCTAAAGTTTTGTTGACTACATTATCGTAGCATTATTTAATTAAGATGATTCTATTATGCACTGATTAATTTTTACAAAATTTTTTATTATCGCTAATTTAAATAATTGAGAGACTTAGTTATTGAGAGAATCTAATTCTAGAAATCGAAATCTTACATAAAAACGTAAAATAAATGTAAGAAAAATTCACTCACTAATTGTCGATATGTGAACATCGCGATTTCTTGTTGCTCTTGCTGCAGTTTGATCGAGACTGATACGAATCTTCGGTCTGTCGCTAAGCGTAAATAGCCAATGAAATTGCTGATGTTACGAATTTCGCATTCTTTGTAATTCGATTAGTTTGCACATTGTGGAATAAAACCGTTCGAGGCGGAAATACGAACGCCATCAAATATTAAAAAATAAAAAACGCGTTGCTAGTCATTCTAAAAAAAATCGTTAGTGTGAACACAGTACGTCATTAGTTGACCATAGAAGCTGCATTGTATATCATAAACGCTTCGGCAAGCGTTTTTGCTTAACGACTGGCTTGTGAAACCCTTGCGAATGATCATCGTATCGATAGACGGTTTGATTCGCGCGGATTTTTCGTTCGTTGTAAAACGATGCGATTGCAAAATCCGGCAATGATATGCACGTATGGAATGCGCGAAAATGCACTTCCTCGCGGGAGTTCGTTGCACTTTGGGGCCAGCGCACCCGCAGACGTGCCCTGATTATCGCGTAAGTGGGTGGCTGGATGCCGAGACGTTGATCTAGACTTCTCTCTCGTAGGAGCCATACCTCCGAATACAGACTTCGCTTAGAAATCTTTCGCTTGCGTCATTGTTCTCGCCGTTGTTCGCACCGCACGCGAAAGTTGAAACCAAGGATAAGACCACCGAGATAAAATTCGGTAACTTAATACGACATCAAATTACTCTATATAGTATATTCATGATAATTTCAATGCTTCTTAGAATAAGTATTTTTATTTTTTTTTAAATTCTTTTTCTAAGTATAGCATTTTTATATATTATACTATGTACGTGCTTTATAGACAATTTCCATATAATAGTAGTTTCCATATAATATCATTTTTGAAAATCATAGAATAATTTATACAAATTTTCTAATTTTCTTTAAGTGGATCCACAAATTTCGAAACATTAGAAACAAAAACTGAAATATATATATTTTTGTAAAAGAAATATGTCACTGTATATGCTTGATTATCAAACATTAGAAAACATTAGAAAACATTTATGTTATGAGCGTTTTTATAAAATTTTCGAGGTGCAAGTTTCATATGCAACGATTCAATATTAATGCCAACTACACAATTTCTCTGTAATTTATCTCTCGATAAAAGATACTTTCTTGCGAAGTATCTCGAAGATCGATGCTCCTTTCGCGGTCCCTGATGACTGGCATCAAGGCATGTGCCAATTTATTCTGTAAATTGTCTAGGTTGCGTATTCGGTACGTGATGCCGGCGGCGCACCTGACGCTGCGCGAGGAGGACGTGGTGCGACTGACCTTGGAGTTTCTCCACAGCCGTGACCTTCACATCTCGCAGCTCTCACTCGAGCGCGAGACCGGCGTGATAAACGGCCAATACAGCGACGACGTGCTCTTTCTGCGCCAGCTGATCCTCGACGGACAATGGGACGACGTGCTCGAGTTCATTCAGCCGCTGGAGGCGCTCTCGGACTTCGACATGAGGAAGTTCACCTATTCGATCCTGCGTCACAAGTATGTCGAGCTGCTGTGCATCAAGTCCGAGGCGAACGTCATTGCCGCCGGTACCAACGGCAGCGTCGACAACGCTGTGGAGGAGGTCGTCAAGGTGTTGAGTGACCTTGAGAAAGTCGCGCCTTCCAAAGAAGAGTACAGCAGTCTATGCCTGTTGCTTACTTTGCCGCGACTGACGGATCATTTGCAGTACAAGGACTGGAACCCCAGCAACGCTAGGGTGCAATGTTTCCGCGAGGTTCATCCCTTGGTGGAGAAGTTTCTGCCGGGCGACAGGAAGAGTGTCGACTCCGCGCATCCGGTCACCTCGGCGAAAAACGATCGACTCATTCAGCTTATTATCAAGGGCATCTTGTACGAGTCCTGTGTTAATTACTGCCAAGCGAAAGCTACCGGATCGAAAGAGAGCGAACAGGTAATTTGCTTATTTTTTTATATTTATATTTTATTATATTTCACTACGCCATAAAGAATTTGGTAGAAATTTTGCAGAATCAATTTTAAAATTATATTACAATTATTTCTATAGAGAGAGATGTAGATTATATATACAATAAACAACATGGTAATTTCAGATATTTTTCTCGAAATATTTTCTACATTTTATTATATTTCGTACATTTAATTTTATTCCATACATTCTCATGTTACAGGTAGAGATGAGTTTCTCGAGGCTGCTGGACGGGTCCGTGGGCTTTAGCGATTCGGACTTAAGTTTACTCTCATGGCTTCAAAGTATACCCCCCGAGACATTCGCTGTACCCTTCGCGCAAAGAACTCTGAATGTTGACGTGGAGCGTCTGGAAAGACCTTCTCTAGAGACCTCGTGGACGGAGCACATGCTGATAACGCCGATAAAACCGAAAACCTTCCCGCACAGCGCCATGCCGTTCACCAGGCCGAGATCCGCCGCGGACATGATGTCTCGTAGTTTAGTGCCGGCTCTGGAGGCCGGTCTCGGGCCCAGGAGTCCCGGGTCTAAGAACACGGCCATACCATCCGCGGCGCTCATGGCGCTGTCTATCGGCGACGTGAATCCGATGTCCAGGTCGTCCTTCGCTAGCTTCCACCTAACCGGCTTCAAGAACAACAAACTGATGAATACTAGCGTCGATAGGCTCTTCGAGAACGAGGGTGATGTCTTTCTTAGCTCGAATTACGCCGAGTTTCAACAGCTACCTTCGATACAAGAGAATACTCAACCTAAAGCTCCACCGAGGACGAGAGGGCACTCCAAGAGCCCCGATGGTGAGATCATAATGTACATAATATCGTAGCATTTTAAAGATTTTAAATTACCTGCTTTTGCGTATATATAATAAAATATTACTTATAAAAAAATCTTTAAAAAATTACAGATTTTTAATTCTAATCATAATTATATTTAATAGCAGAAATTTCTCTCCTAAATTTATAAAGTTCTAATTTACGATTTTAATTAATTTACTTAGCATTAATTAATTTTATTATTAATAATTTATTAATTTCATAATTAATAAATTATTCTATTAAATGAAGTTTTATATCACACATTAAGGGCTTTTAAATCATTTCGTAAATGAACTCATAACAGGTGTGGAAGTGGACCCTTCAGCAACATCCACGCCAGAACGTAGAGTGGCTGGCAGGGAATCGCCGGCGCTCTCGACCGCCAGGAGTTCTAGAAGAGACTCTTTGGCGGAAAAGCCTACCGGAGTCGCGGCCAAAATTACGGAACCGACCGCGATCCCGGTTAGAGCGGTGGCTCCTGGGGACCACCTCGAACAAAGTTACAACGGTGATCTGTTTAAGGAGTACCAGAAGCAGAAGCAGAGATTGCAGGAAACTATTCAGCAAAAGGAAAGAGAGAGAGACGAATTAGTTAGACAACTAGCGGCACCGTTACCCATGCAAATAGCTGATAATAGATTACAAGGAGAAGGGTGAGTGATTTTATTAATGATTTTATATTTTTGATATTTTATTGCGAATTGTAACGAAGTTATTCAAGACATGAGATAAAAAAAAAATAGTTACTCTTGGTAGAATTAGTTTTAATATTAATTTTTAACTAAAAAGAAAAAGATAACTTCAGAGAAGGAAAAATTAAACAAGATTTCTATTTATAATTCTTAAAAACTGCAGGACAGAAATTTGTTTCTAATTAATAAAGCATTAAAATATACATAGTTTAAAAAATTATACAATATATATTATAAATATGTCTTTGAAGTATCAAAAAATTTTTGCGTCAGAAAATTGCGGATTACATTTTCATAATTTAGGCTCGCCGCGTTGTTAATACATAAGTATATACAGTTAGTATCGTCTATATCAATGAAATAATTATGTTGCACCGAATGCACATTCAATCAAAAAGTGAAGTTCATTGCATTCTCCAATAGATGGCGATAGCGGAATGCCTTCGTCGCGTTTATTATGATAAAACATATTTCAAGATCAATTTAGATCACAATGTGTGATGTCGATCAAAATAGCGCTACTCTTCTTTGAGAATTGAAAAAAAATTATTTTGACTGTTTATCGACTTTCTACGCTATTTCGCGAATTAAGAAGTTATGTTTCAGTCTCTCCTTTTTACTCCTTAAATAGAGTCTTTATTAAATCTTGATATGAGTATTATGGAATTAATCTTGCTTTAAAAATTTATTATAAAAATATCGAAGTATTTGAGCATTTATATATAATATCTATATTTAATATATAATTTTTTCATATTTATTAAAATACTTGAAATAATTAAACAAAGTACTTAAAAATTAATGATTAAACATCTAAAATAATTTAAAAAAATTATTCTTTATATGTTATGCGCTATCTTTAAATAAGAATTATGGAATTTCTGGATGGCCTGGTTAATTTTACACAACGCTTAATTTTTTAAATGAGAAATAATTTGTGTATATATATCAGATTTGTGTATATATATCTAGATGGCCTGGTCAATTTCAGATTTGTATATACAGGGTGTCCTAAAACTACCGTACTTCCTTTTAATGGCAGATTCCTGAGGTTATTTGGAGACAATTTTTCCTCAATGAAAATGTCGAGGGAGGTCATCATTTTTTGCAAGCTCCCAATATTCCAATCCCTTTGCCATCATATATCTTTGTAACTAAGCTTTAAATTAAAATTCTATTAAATTAAACTCGACCTGAAATTAACTGAAGAATGTAGTTTTGTTAATATTTTAATTCCATAAAGCTTAGTTTGCAAAAAGCCCTTCATTTTCAATCACTTATAACTCGAAAATTATTGGTGCCTCGACATTTTCGTTGAGGAAAAATCGTTTCCAAATAATTTCAGGAATCTCCCATTAAAAGGAAGTACGGTAGTTTTAGGACACCCTGTATAATACACAAATCTGAAATTTATTTCTCATTTAAAAAACTAAGCGTTGTGTAAAATTGACCAGGCCATTCAGAAATTCCATAACTCAAACATTGAAGTTTTGATCTCAAGAAATAATTCTAACGTATGTCCATTCACATGCTGTTTCTCAATCGAGATAATCTTTGAGAAAGCGAACATTCACCGAAAGATCGAATTAGATACGTCACAATCGAAATTAGAATTCGATCACGGTTCATTGGCATCGACCGCTAACATTGTGTCCGAACCGGATACCGGATACCGAATACATATCAATACATATAAATACATACAGCATAAAGTCGTGACCCTATAGAATTCTAGCCCTATCTCTGATTCATGCGCATACCTTCACCATACATATTTATGGTTGTATTGTCCCATTTATACGCGTGATTGTATTCTGTAAAATACGCATGAAACGTGTAAATTTTATACTTAGATCTGATTTGAATTTATGTTCATTACATATGCATTTATATAAATTAAATAACTATAAATTTTTCACAAAAATATCGCATGTTTGTAATTTAAAATCAAACACGATGCATACGATATAAAAAGTTCAGAATAAAATACAGTAACATAAATTAAGGTAATGATTGCATATTGTCTATTTACATATCAATAATTATATTATTTTAACTAACACTATATTTATATAATTCAAATCAAAATTTTAGTTCATAACGTTTATAATTTCTAGTAGCAAAATTATTATCGGTTGTTATTCATCTGCAATTTATGATGTCTTCAATTAGATTGAAAGAGCCACCTTAGAATATCCGTGCATTACGGGATGTTTTCCGAGTAGTAACTATTTAATCGTGTTTCTAGATAAATCGTATAAAGTACATTTCCATGAACGCGCCAATGAGACTGGTTAGCAGTCGCATTGACGTTTTCGAGGAATGAGTCGAGAAATTAACTCGGTCCAAAGAAGCCTCGAGTGTCAGGCACTTCGTTAGCGGCGAAATACGGCGTATTTAGACGGCGGTGTTTCGCGATTGAGATAGAGGCCAAACGGGAGCCCTTGATCCTTTAGCGAGTTCAACAAACGTGGTTATTCTTGATGATTTGCTAGATTTATCGGACAATGGGTTCCGTTTTCAACGACGTAATATAAAGCTACTCTTTAAATATATATCTTGTCTTTTTTCGAAACATTAGTACAGCTGGAAGATAATGTTCGCTTTTATGTAATTAATTCTCGAAATTATTTTGAATTATTGTGTAAATTTGGAAACGCGAAAAATTGGAAAAATTCTCACTTAATTTTACGTCAGTAAAATTAAAAATGTATATAAAGTATAGATATTAAAAAATATGAATCTTTAAAAATATTTAGAAAACCACCCACAACAAAATTTTAAAAATATAAATAGTTCTTGAAAACAGATAAATATATATATATACATATAGAGAGGGAGAGAAAATTTTTAAATATTGTATATATATATTGTATATATGTATATACAATATTTAAAAATTTTCGAATTACTTAAAAAAAATTAGTGAATAAATTTAAGTAACAGTATAAAAAAAATATTCTTAAACTACCTACCTATAAAGGTTCGAAAATAAAGTAAATTATTAAATTTAAATCCACGCGTACATTATATAAGAATGACATTGCTTGTTAACGTCAGTCTTTCTAATAATTTAATTTCCACTAATTACAACCAAGCATTACTATATCGGGAAATATCGGTGGGATAAATAAACTTTTACCGTCGATTGTTCACGAAGGTGTAACGCGTTGAATTTCTATAACGAGAAGAGAAATTACTTACTTGGTTCGATGGAATCGAATGACGCCAAAGAAATAAATTCTCTTGACACATCGGTGAGACTTGGCGCGGTTGATTCGCAGTCACCTACTTGCGCGTATACGGCGAGATGCAGCACGTAATTAGAACGCGCGAGTGGCCGTCATTGGTAACAAACGAGGCTTTGTTGAAACATCATCGGGATACGAAGTATAATCGCGATACAGTCTCTCTCCTTCTCTCGAATTAAAGCGCCTCGTTTAACATTGAATACTCCAGGTGTTGTGGGTTAAAGATGAATAAAAATCTGAAGTAATCGTTTCACCAGCGATGAGTTTATTTATTATAGAAGTTTTAATTGCGTGTTATTGAGCGCGATTACGTAATTGTATAATTAATTTCTTTTAACGGTCTGCAAGCCTATATAATAAATAAAATCATCGATGTGGAACAATTATACTTATAGTTTGTGAAATAAAATATTATCAGGAACGTTGCTTTGTTTATATTCAGAAATGTCCAACTAATTGATTAATAGAAACTTTAAAATAAATAGAATAAGATTGTAATTTTCCGATAAAATTAATAATTAATAATTAATATAGTCATTAAAATCTGATAACTCTTTATTTAATAATTCTAATAAAAAGTAATTGTCGATTTTTTATCATTCCAAATTTATTGCATTGACATATTTAAACAAAGATCTTAATTATCATATTTGATTTTATAGTAGTATAGCTATATCTTTTTGAAGATAAACTTTTGCGTAGGTCATGTTTGCGAATATTCGCGTTTATAGCGTGATCGCGTTATTAGAAATTGCCTATTTACAAAAGCGTGCACAGTTACACATTCTGAAACGGAATAAGTGAAAACTTGTTGATTGCGAGCGAAAGACTGTAAGAAGAAAAAGACGTATAAATATCAGAAATATATTATTTAATGCATTGACACCAAAATATTTCGCATCGACGATGTAAAATCCCACACGCGGGCGCGATTTCAAGAAAGCAGAACGGAGAATTTCTTTGTCGATTGTATGGGCTGCGCAAACAACGACGATTGAAAATTCATAGGAATTCCGTGTTCGTTTCTGGTGTGAAGGCAGAAAGTGTGGCGATACGTGCAGACTGTTGTGTAAAATTGAATATAATTCGCGTGTATCACTTCAACTGCGAGAAATAACTGTGAGGCGCTCGTAGCTTCTGTCTCTTGAAGCGGGACATCTGCCAGATGTTCCTCCTCGAAAGCGATTGTTCGCGCAATTCTACTTGCTGTTCTTTCTCTCGAAAGTTATTCAATGCAACCGAAAGTACTAGATTGATAAAAAAATTCTACTAACATTGATTTTCTCTCTTACATTTAAAAAATATGCATTTATATATTTTATCTTAAGATTTTCAAATATAATGTAGATAGATATACATATTTCAAATATCTTTGAAAGTTTATTATAACTTTTCCAAATTGATCCAAATTGATTAAGCAGAAAACAAATGGCAATTTAAATACTCTTAATATCGTAAAAATTATTTTTTATTCTCGCATAATTATTTCCAATATTATTGCTTTGTTTATACTGATGCTTCAGATATCAATGAAAAATCCTGAAGTAATTTGTCTAATGTCGTTTAATGATTCAGAGTAATATTTTTCGCGATTCGTCAGATTTACCAAAATATTCGAATCGAACTTCCTGCGCGACCTTGTTATCTAATCGTAACGCCTCCTACGTCATTATATTTCCGCTCGCCTATAATTGTTCTCTTTCCCTTAACTTTCTATTTATTAAAATGCGCGAAAGAGAGCGAAAGATATCGACACGCTATTTACTCTGCGAAAATAACTGGCCGCGTTTTTTCCTGCGTTCTTCCCCTTATCCTTCACCTATCTCCGCATTTGCATTTCCGAGCTTCCTTTAAAGAGCTCGTGAAACTTTCTACGCTTCTAGCGGTTGCCGCGCCGCGCCGCCCGCTCATGTCAGCGACAGCTGATCGCCATGAATGCACCGCGTGCGCGTGCAAGCCGCCGCGAATCAAAGCGGCCCCTGATAGGCTTTGTTATTACGAGCGGAGTTAAAGCCGACAGCTCGGACGAGCTCAGTCAGAGTCGCTGCCAGGCGGAATCGTAGTCGCCACCGCCGCCGCCGCTGTCGTTGTCGCTCGCGATATTCCACGTCGGATCTCCTAGTCTGCCAGTATCAGTCCGATATCGCCTGTAGTTGCAACTGTGCAACATACCACTTGCATCTCGGACACAACAAAACGAGCGCGAATTCCGCGGCTTCTCGGGCGGTCAAGTCGGCGTCGAACTCTTCTTCTTCTTTTTTTTTTTTTTTTCGCGGTGCCGAGAGTTCGATCGCCAAGTGCATTCCGATTTAGTAGCAGGAGAGACTTCTTCGACGAGAAATTCTCGCGACTCGATTTCGACGCATTCGCTGGCAGAATCGCATGTGCGAAGGGAGTCTCTTGTGGCGTGATGAAGGCGTGAAGTCGCGATTTGCGACGGCGAGGAAACATGATTTATCACAAACCGACGACGCCGCGATTCCGTATCGCCGAACGGATCTGCGTGCAGCCTCCTAACAATCGGCCAATTTATAGTAAACAGAACAGTCACAGCAGCACGTGCAGCCTCAGGAGCGTTGGTTCCACGCCGCCATGCATAAGCCGGTAAATACTGTTCGTTTAGTTCGCTGACATTTTCCGCAATATCGTTATTTGACAGAACTAGATATTCCAGCGATTCGAAAAATATCAAATAAGTAATCTTAAAAATTTAATCTCAAAAGTTTAATAAACCTCAAAGATAATTCAGTTTCAATCTCGCATTTAATTATAATTCAATTTCAATTCAGCATTTAATATCGAGGACAAATATTTTAAAAATTATGTCTTAAGTAATCTATGCTCGGATATATTTGGAGCTGCTACACAATTGATTAATTTAAAATCTTTTCTAAAAACTTTTCTAAACGAGCTCTAAATATATCCGAGAATAAATTATTCAAGAAATATTATTTTTAATATATTTAATAATAATACAAAATCTGAGATATCACGCGATTTTTAGATTGACTAATGATAAATATAATTTATGCGGTATTATAATCCGTTATTTTATAATCACATTATAATCCATGTGTATATATGCTTCTATATGTTTATTAATATCGGCAAATGTATTAACAAAGAAAACAGTCAGTAATTCTAAATATTATTGTAATTAACTACCGCCACGAATATTTAATCTGTTTTATATTGTATAACTAATAAGACGCGCTATATAGTAAAAACTTGCATTAAGAGCTCATGTCACATTGGAAAACGTTACCTCGATTGAGAACGCAGCACGCGCCATGATGCAGCGCGATTTTGTATAACGGTAACGAAAACTGAGCCATGATCGACTGGAGATTGTTTCAGCGATTTGCAGGATATGTCGGTAAATCAAACCGTTATATTCAAAAATTGCCAGCTGTTTTATATATCAAACATTTATACGAGAGCAATAAAATCTTATTTGCTTTCAGACAACGTGAATAATTATGTCAATTTCTAGCTAATAAAAAGTACGAGATTTCGAGAAAATTAAGATGTCAGTTTTTTTTTCAAAAAATTTACGTATATCCAGTTTCACACGAGGAATAAAGCATTTCGCGAATTCACACGCTGCTTTTGCATAAGTCACTTAAGAAATTCTTAATCCCTTATATATGCATCGCCGGAAGATGCGAGTGTAAGTTCGAAGAGGTCGACTATGTAAGAAGTCGGTGGATGACAACGAATCCCGATAAATCACGTCTCGCTTGAATAATCGAGGAGGCTTCGGACTTCTTCATTTTTGTTTGATGTACGAAAATCGCGGTCATGGTTAATTCCCAGGCTCATTCTTCAGAAGCGCAAAAGAATAGATGCTTTAACAGGATATAGCGAATTATCTATAATGATTTGATAGAGAAAATCTTTGTACTGTGAGAAGCAGGAAGGAATATATTATCTAAAATAATTTAACGCTACAATAAAAAATATTTTTATTTTCTTACACAAAAATCGTTAGATAAACATCAACAATCTACGTGTTATTTTGCATCTAAATTTCAATAATTTACACACAATTTGTTTTTATTTTTTTAATTTATCTCGAAAGTCATCCATGTATTTCGAACTTTTCCTGGACAAAAGTTAATTTTCGGGCTTACATCTGTCTGCTTCTCAGATTCGGACGTGTTTTATGTGTCTAGCAATTATACGCAGTTATTGCGTGTGTAACGTGTGATCGCACGCTGGATTTGCGCCGGTTTTAACAGCGAGATTGCCGGTCGGGACGGAAAATGTCAACAGAAATGGGAGGTTAATCAGTGACAGACGCGATCGTAACAGTCACGGCCGTAAATTCCTCGCGCTTTTAAAAGAAATTTATGATCGCGTGTATGACGAGACTTGACTGCCGTCGGGAATTATCGTTGCATCCATTCTGGCATTTGCAGCATAAAGCAGCCATTGGGAAGCAAAGGACATTCGCCGGTTCACACGAGTACACCTGTCCGGTCTGGAATCCAGTCACCGAAGCCCACAATCAATGGATCAGATCCAGTCGCGTAAGTTCTCACATGCATCGTCGTAAAAATCTTCCTATAATCCTGCTGTGAAGCGTAAGCGAAAATTTATGGCCTCTGTAAGAGGCATTGCGTCATTTAATATATCGGTAATGCTTACAGTGAATGGCTTTCTTTCTGATTCCTCGCCGCACTAAATTCTTAAATCCCTTCCAATTTTTTACTTTCTCATATTTTATGTTTCTTAATTAACGAATATATTTAATTTTCATCCTTTTTTTTATTATTATACATGTTACATGTTTATACATATATTTATTTTATCTTTCTACTTCTTTATATATTATCGTATATTATTTATGTCTTTCTATTTCTTTCTATAAAATTCTTTATTTTTACAACGTGAATATATTAATTGTTGCAGGAGACAAAATTCGATGTCAGGTGGTGTTTATGACTCAAGGGTGTCGGAGGAGCATTATGATATCATCAAATCAAAGGTAAGTCAATTGCTAAATATTTTCTTGCTTTTTGCAACACTATTTTATATCCACGAATCTCTGGCTACTTTTATTTCCAAGAGTGTGTAATATTGCATTTAAATTATTTAATACGATAATTAATCATTCGGTAATCATGAGCATAAATTATAAGCACATCGATGCATCACTTCAACTCATACGGTCATTTTATCTTAATATTTATGATTATACCGGTTGCCTCATCGTCATAAAAATTGCACGTTAACTTGTCACCAGCGCAACTCGCGAACTTTCTATATCCGTCCTTCCTTATTTCCGTAGACTTTGACGTAAAACCTATAACCCGTTTATAGTATGTCGTTCGCCAAAGAAACCGGCTTTCGCACACATTTTCCGCGAATCGATTGAAATACCGGCCGCGTAAAGTCATTCTAAGTCTCCCTGTGTATCGTTTCCGGTGTAACTTGTAAGAAATTTTAAGCTTGTTACCGCGCCTCCACCCATTTTTGCGCCGAGTAAGAGTTTAATGTTCAATATAAGATTGGTGCGTCAATAAATATCTAACGGAATATTGCGTATAAACCTGAATAATCGTGAATGAGAATTGCCGAACTTTTTTATATGTTGGAATTATTAAAAACTTAAAATTATCTCACTTTATAAATTAGATATCACAAAGCAAAAAAATTTTCATCTTTTTTGTATATACATACATATATAAGTATATGAAAAATATGAAAATTTTGGTTTGTAATTTCTCATGTTAGTATCTCTCTCTTTAACAGATAGTATTTTTTAATAGATTATTTCATGAAATAGAGTATTTTCTAATTGATTATTTTTGCAAACGCGCGTTATTAAAATTTAGTGTTTATTTTGCAATTTGTATGATTCTTATGAACTAACACGAATTTTTTAAATTATTAATAAGAAGTATATAAATTCTCCATCTCATTGCCAATCATATCTATTTATGGCTTAATTCTCTTCTCGTTATTGATTAGTCGCGGTTATTAAGAAGTTGTCAATTAAACATCGTAATTGCCTTAACTGTCAATTAACTATGGGATAATCTTCCATATCCTCTTTTTTGACTAGATAGCTCTTATTTCTTGTTATGCTCTTTATTATATTCTGCTCGTCTACCCATTTTTTCTCTCTTGAAGCGTGTTTTGGTTATATAGAACATTTTGATGACTTTTTTTAAGTATATGTTATTAATACGTAATAATATCTTAATTTTTTTATATTGCTCCAAAATCTATGTATATACTATATAATATCGATCTAAATTTTCTCATTTTTGATACTGCGATTTATTGCGTGAATGTCTTTTGAATACGCGATATTCGATTCATGTCCATACGCAATATGAAATTGCGCGTTTCCGCGCGATATAATACAACAATGGCACAGTGTTAGCCGAAAATTTGCATATCAATTGCTGTTTCTATCCTCGATATGTCGGAAATGTCGTAGTGATGAAAAAAAAGAGCCAAATAACGGCTCATTTATTACGAACAAAAGTGACAAATGAGCAAGTGAGTCAACGTTCGTCTGCAAATTTTCGTGAATGTGTCTTTTCAAGGGAATAATGATGAATGTTTACATTTGACCTCCATTTATATCGTATTTTTCTTCTATCCTTGCATCACGAGCGTACGTATCATTCCTCTGCTGCCTGCTTAAACTTGAAAATACAATACACAGAGCGTGACTGAAGCATTCATGTGAGAAACTGATTTAAAATTATTTACACTTTTAATAATTTTAACTCTGTTACAAAAAAAAAAAAAATTGTTTTTTACAACGCGCCGATTTTAATAATTTTCTGCAAACAAAATTCGTGCTATTATAACATTAATTTGTCTTGGACATGTGAAGTATATTTACGTGACTAGCTGCATTGATGAGAGAAGCAACTCTACGATGAAGCAATATTAAATGATAAGATCGAAAAGTTTATCTTTTCGCAAAAGAAACGTTGCTGCTCTGGATTAGCGGCCTCGATATCGATTGCATTATGTAACGTAATAATTCCGCGGAAGTGCCGTGACGTCAACTAGGTGTGGGTAAGCTCGGTAGCTGTAAGCAACGCGTTTTATAATTCCCGGTGCATCACTTGACTTGTTAAACATCCAAGACGGATTATTACGATTCCCGCTACCTTTAATGTGTATTTGCCGATTTTTATCACTGCCAGGTCTTACTTTAGACCGCTTATTTGTCATTCACGAGCTGCGAGAGGGCCTGGTTGGTTCAGCTACGCGTACTTTTTTCTTTCATTCGCGTAGAAAATGCGGTGCATCGTCAGCAAACAACGGTGCAATGTATCAAACTGTCGGAGAACAGCGGAAACTGCGGTAACTATAACGAAGATTGAAACGTTGTGTTTCCATAAGTGTGTCGCAGCTTACCGGTTCTTCAGTTTCATCCGTTTGTCTTTGTACGACCAATCTAATGAATTGCGGATCGGCTATGAAAGTTCATGTTGACATACCTCGTGGATATCCATTCGCGTTCTACATTCGCGAGCCTCGTACGCATCTAAGATTTTTGCGTCATAAATACAACAGCCAGCGGTGTGCTCGATTCTCGAATTAATAAAAACAACAGTTGTAGGCGGTTTCTCTTTAGTGAAAATTTAATTATTGAATTATCCTTATTTATGAGAGACTACACGTCTTAGTATTATATTTTCACAACCCACCTTTTACAATTTAAATTACTGCAGTTTCAATGTTATAACATTTATATTGTTTTTTTTTTTTAATACGATGTTTTAATTATAAATTAATTTGGAAAGAAGATTCTCTGTACGTGATCGATTAACGTTCCACGAATAAACTGCAGCGGATAATGCAATAATCTGACGAGACCTTTGAACACCTACACTCGAAATTCTAATGCCCATTCTCGTCTGACGTTAGATTATGTTGGACGCTAATGACGCAGCTGCGGAATGCAAATGCACGTAAATACATATATGTAAGAGCGCCGATGTTATCATCGCGCTGCCGCGTACAATTAGAAGACGTGTATTGCGTCGTTATTGACAAAAATGGCATACCGTGGGCGCTCTTCCGAGATTTTTCGAGATTCATCCGACAATTACGTAGAAGCTATTTCATGGTCGTTGGTATTTATAATGGTAAAGAACCGTGAATTAAAACCGAGTGCTTTTTAATTAGACGAATAGACTAATCGAGCCGTGAGCGTGCGTGCTCTTCCAAAATTTGCAAACGCTTCTACAGACATAACAATTGTGGACACGTAAACTCACGGTTGTAACGTGACACGCGTGTTTGTGCAAGCGTGTTGCTTTTTCAAGGGAGTATACCCTTTCCTGACGTGTGCAGTCGCTATTTATCTTCGATCGTCAAGGTGAACGGGCCACCACTTCTTCGTGTAGGTGTCAAAGAGAAGCCGGGTAACTCGATAACCCGCAAACATACGCGCGTTTCCTTCTTACAATACGTGACTTGCAACCGAGCGACGGTTGCAATTTGCGCGATAAAATTCTACGATTGCGGCACTATATTCCGCGACGGTTTTATTCTTGAAAGGATGGACACACATCAGCAGATGTATCTCACGATACGTTAAGTGCAACATCCTTCGAGAAGGTTAAATTGTAGATTGCATTTGAAAAATTATATTTAATCTATTTAATATATATATATTTATACACTATATAATTACGATAAATCTAAAATTTTTGCATTAGTTGTGATTAACTATATTTATAGCAATTTTTATTAATTCAATTATTCACATGTTTAATAATTAGTTTTCTTTTCGGGCAAATTATATTGTTTTCGTGTGCAATCATAAATTAACTCGCCTTTATATAGAATGTTGAATTTATAGCATCGCGGTTTTAATTTATAAAAATTTTATTTGCGTAACGGTGCGGTATGCAAATGCAACTGCAATCCAATCCGTGTAAGTCTCTATTGAGTACAACGCAATTGTAGCTCCATCTTGACGGCTATATGAAAGAATGTTTCTACTCATTCGCCGGAGAGATACCATTCTCTTAAATACCTCCTCTGCCTTCCCGTTAATCAGGAATAGATGGCGCCAGTTAATTACAGTTGCTAATAAAAGCATTCTAGAATGAGCGTAATTAATCACATCATATTTGACGATGAATTCCATACGAGAAAATTTTTTTGTTTTCCAACTTTATTCGGTGAAAATATAATTATTTGAATATGTATCATATTGAGATTTTTTCTAAGAGACAAATAATAAAAATATAATTATTATTTTTAAATAAAATATATTATAATATATAAAACAGTACTTTACATTTTAAAAAATTTTTTATAGCGTTTTTTTTTTACTTTTTATTTTATCTTTATATGTCTCTTGGATTAGATATTTTATAAACTGATTTAGATTTATTTGTTTTAGTTTTCTTTTCAACGAGCAATTTGTGACATTCCTATAAATCGTCTGTGTTTTTTATATGTGAAAAAATAATACTCTTTTCCTCTGAAAGGCATGCGAACCGGTGTTTGCATGGATGAGTCATTTGCCATTCTAGTTCGCAGCAATTTGCAACACAAATGTTTTTTCCTTGCACATCCAGATGAGGCATTCAACGTTGCAACAAAGCTCAAAATTGTATATCTCGCCAAAAAAAGATGTTTAATCAGCTCGAGTCTCGTTTCAAGATTGAAAAATTACGATTTATATTTTATTCCGTGATGTACGTACTATACTACATTTATGAACCTGTTTGATGAAATGTCACACGTTTGATTAATTGCGCGGAGGAAATATTAGTACTTAATATAATTGCACTGCGCTTAATATAAATAGTTTTTTTTTCTTTTGATTCCACTTATCTGGTTTTTTATCTGCTTAACCTTGCTCTAAAGATTTAAGAAATAATTGCTCTATAATTTTCTCTTCTTTACTCGAGTAGTTAACGTAATCGGCTTAGGATTACAAAGATTCCGCATACAACGTACGATATGTTGTGTATATATATATATATATATAAAGATTTTTAAACATTTACTATGCAACTTATGATCTTTTCAAAATCACACTTCGAACGCGAACATATTTTATTTCTTCCCACATTGCGCAAGAAAGTTATATCAAAGATATATCGAATGTAATATGCTGTCAAAGTTTTTGATATATTGGGATCGTGAGCGAAAAAATCGCGACAGTGCAGAGTTCATCGATTTGTCGTATGATGTATTGAGCATCGTCACGGTGGCAAACCAGGTCCCATAATCGCGGAGCGCGCTGTCGTTGGCGACCTGATTCGACCAGGGTCATATCGATGGTTCTTTTGCGCAGTTTCGCGCGACAAACCAAACCCATAAGGTTTGACCTAATATGGATACTTCGCCTTTGAACGAATGGCATACACACACACACACACACACACATATCGGTCTGGTGGGGATCTCTGCATGACGGAGAGCTCCTTCGAGAGGCACCGGGTCTCTCACGTATCGCGGTACTCCAGTACCTCATCGGACGTGTATTACGACGCACACGCGTTTCCATACGAGTCACGATCGCGCTCCCACCACGCTGCTTGCATGCCGGTCGCTTAACGAACCGCGAAGGTAGGACCAAAAATCCTCGGTCCCTTCACGCCGGTGTCGAATTGTAAGTGAGTACAGAAGCGTATCGAATGGACACCAGTATCGGAGAATTAAATTTATCTCGTGACACCATCTGTACATGACATTGTGACGCTGCGGACTTGTTAGCGATTTCATATAAAATTGCCAACAAGGCACGATATATAAATAAAAAAAAAATTTCTGATTATATTTTAGCGGACGTTGACAATTGCGCTTCTGTATATATATATATATATATATATATATATATATATATATATATATATATACACAGAAGCGCAATTGTCAACGTCCGCTAAAATATAATCAGAAATTTTTTTTTTAGCGAGTTTATGAACTAGATATGATTTTAAAAATTTCTAAAAATTCACCAAAAAAGACAATGAATAGTGTGGAAGTTCTTTCTGTTATTGAATAATATTTTAAAGCACTTGAAAGATTATTGCTATTACGGTTATGCGGAAGCATTATCATATTACGACGAAATACATGGTCGATGAGCATTAGGATCAAGACGAGATATCTTCCGTCTTGACTTATCGGCGGGATCGAGAGGTGTTTCTGCGAGCTAATTAGCATCCTGTAGCCGTAAAAGTCACTAGGCGAGACAATTCCGAACAAATTCCTACGTAAGTGTCCGGAGCAATTATGTGATGCATGAGCGAGGCGCGGAATCCCTGGACTTGCAAGGTCGGATATTAGACACTTTACCGAGAATATATCCGGAAGATTCGAGAGCAAGACAGTGATATCTAATTGATTTCACGACGAGAGAGCGTTTTCTCTTCGTAATTACACGATGTCGACGTCGGCGCATCAACAAGCGGCCATACGTCGCCTCGAGGAGCTCTTCAGGGACGTCAAGTTGGAGCAACTGCACAATAATCCTGAGTTGATCAAGCACGAGATCAAGATCGACAAGTGCTGCGAGGTGCACGGCAAACATGCCAAGGAGAATTGCTGGACTCGTAGAGGATCTTTCGGCAACGCGTTCAGAAAAGATTCCTTCGGACGCCACGACGCTTACAATTACGCCGCCACGTCCCCCAGGAGGGGTTCCCTGGGGATGCCGATGTCGCCGCCGAAAAGAGAATTGCATCCTTCTACTTTTCCCAGCACTCTACGAAAAAATCCTTTCGGATCGTCTATGAGCGCCATCAACAACACCAGAAAGGATCTCTTTTCGAACACCATCGGCGCCTTGCCTCTGCGAAGAGACCCTATCGGTCGCTCCATGGGTTGCCTCAGGAAGGACACCATGTCCAATTACAACTCGCCGCTCAGACGAGATTACGTGGCCAAGTCGATGACGAATCTTCAGCGGCCGGCGACGACGCGACGCGACGCTGCCGCCCCGAATTTGGCCAGCCTGTTCGCGACATCCGCGGATTATCGCGCGAATATGAGAGCCGGTCTTAGCTCGTCGAATGGCGATATCAAGGCGCGCAGCTGCTCCAACGGGAACCTGAGGAGCTGCCTGGCCGGCTTCAGCGGGAACATGAAGGGCAACCTAAACGTGACTCTGAGCGACGAGCCGTCGTCGGCGAGTTCGGGCAGCCTGAAAAAGCCGGCGATGCCGCTTTCTAGTGGCCGAAGGGGCTCGTACGACCGGCGGCGGCTCTCGACGGATTCTCTGGATAACTTGAAGAGAAACTCGTGGGATCCGGGTCGCAGGGGCTCCTCGGGCTCCTCGGGCGGATGGGACGATCCGATTTGGGAGGAAGGAAGCTACGCTGGCCAGGTAATGACGAGTTCTATTTACCCGCCTTAAGTAAGAAAGAAAAAGAGAGAGAGAGAGAGAGAGAGAGAGAGAGAGAGAGAGAGAGAGAGAGAGAGAATCGTGTGGAAGGCCGACGATGATGCCATCGATAAGTAGAAGAGCTGAGTAAGTTGTGTGTGCTGTAATACCGCTTTAATAACGCGATTATATAGATAGGATTATGAAAGTCGATCGGCGAACGTCGTCGTTCGCGTGAAAAGGATTTGTCGTACGAGTAAACTGTTATTGCCGCGATAAAGCTTAGGGATCTCATTATTCCGAGACCGATGGATATGAAATATGTTTCTGTTGTTCCTGTAAATGCGTCTTGTATTGTTTTGCATTCCCACGAGCGACAAGAGAAAATGTGTCGGTTTTGTTGGCTGGAGAAAACTGGCTGGATTGTTACACGGGTACGAATAAAAATTTATCAGTCCTTGTTAAGGCGATCCTACGCGAGTACGACTCGCACTGTGACGCGTGGGAAATACCGGGATCCGTTAATGCGTACGCTAAATATTGGGTTGCCGTCGAGATGTTGAATGTATTTACTGGAACAGTTATGCCGTATAATCCACTCTTCGACATTGTAGCGACTGTAATTTACGTAGAAAAATGGGAGAAAACCTGTCGAATTTCGCAGATTAATCGCATGACGGCATGATTCAAACTTATAATTTAACTTATAATTTTAATTTACATTTCTATGGGGGATAAAAAATTGTACCATACATGCCATTAGCATGTGAATAAATATATTGTGAAGTAATTTTTATATAATTTATAACGTCGAGCTTTATATAGTTTCATCGAGATTATTTCCATTTTAATATCCGCTGCTTTCAGCTAAAAATATCAGCTAAAATCTATGCATATATTTTTTGAACAATTTTATTTATGTTATTGAAGCATTTCCTTCTGATCCACTTCTCTTTCATATTTAAATGACGTCGAGTTTTAGCGGTAAGATTAATTTCATGTAACGCCGAGGGGGGCAAACATTTCTGGCACGTGCTTACGTCACCGGCATGCCTTGCATGGTATGAGAGTGTCACGCGTTAGTCATCGAAACGTTATGATACTCCCGCTAACAAATAGGGGAAATACATCATTGCTTTATTCGTCTCGACATATCTAAGATCTATTTGTTCTTTTAGAATTACCCATTAATCGTATTTCATTACTTGATAATCAATCACGCGATAAATGATGCTAACTGATAAATCACTCTTATGATAGAGTCTTATGATAAAAGTCTAAATGATAGAGTTAAAATTAACATATTTTGCATATAAATATTTTTATTATTTTGTTCGAAAGTTATACAATTAAAAAAGAGAGTGTCAACATGCTAGATTTAGAAATCTATTTAGATTATTAGTTTGATAAAGAAGGATCATATCTTTTTTTATACAATCAGTAACATTTTTTTTTTTTTTTTACAAACTAATATTTTTTTATCGTAGAAATAAGAAAGACGAGTCTATAGGATTTTATTAACATGGTTTACGTGCGGCAAACCATGATAGATAAAAAAATGTTTTATAGTCGAATGCCGTTATTTCACCTTTGTTCGGCAAACGTTGGCTGTTACATTGTTACGGTACAACATGTGTTCTCTCTGGTTATTTGGCCTGTAGGCGAGATGGTTCCGCGCATTTCCTGAAACAAGTTCCCCGCAAAAAATAGAAAGGGGGAGGTATAACCTACGCACAGTATTCGGCCCTGAGCGGTAGCCTACGCGCTCACATCAGTGAGATTGATAGTTCACATTTTTGCGGACGAACCTCTCCTCTGTTCCCGCTTCCTTCCTCAATCGACGCTCGGTTTTTCTGTATAACACGAGAGTTACACGATCCACGTCAGCACACTCGATATGGTCGCTTCCGAATACGAGAGTTTAAAATCGTCTTATTGCATCACTAAATTAATTCATCAATGAATTTATACATCTTTCATTTAGTCTCATACTTGTGTAAAGTCATTTATTGATGGCAATACTAAATAGACTGTGATATCAGAATATGCTTTTGTCGGGTTTAAAAAATATGAATTTTCAAGTTAAGCTTTAAAAAAATAAAAAAATTTATTGCTTTCTTATATTTTTTGTATTTTTTATAGTATAATATTGTAGAAGAGATATCAGTATTTTTATCATATTTTACCTAAATATTAAATACATATTTTCAATTTTTTTTCTAGGCCCATATTAATTTTCTAATACATTTTTTTATAATTGTAAAAAATATCAATAATTATCACATACCAATAATTACCTACATTACTTATTGAGTTTAAAGAAAGAAATAAGTTGAGTTTCGTTTGTCATGCATATTCTTAATACTCTCTTAGTCGCACACGAGATGTGCAGCGTTGTTATTCTACGCGGGGTGCCGAAATTCCTCAATCCGGTCTGCGCCGCACGTGCTTCATGCACGATGCGCTTTACCTACATGCGACTTCACGGTCGGCGAGCACGCGCGATTTTCCGCGTGTCATACGGCTCCGGAACGGTTCCGTCTCACGGTACGGCGACATCCGAGATGATTGACCGATCGCCGTCGGTACCGTTATCAAAAATTGACGCTTATTGGCATACAAAACCGGCCAAAATTGACCCGCGGATAGAGGATGCTTTGCGTGTCACGCGTGTCATCCTCGATATTGCGATAGTTTCTAGCGATCGTTGACCGGAAACGAGCAACTAGGTGAACCGTAATAATTTCGTCAAACGAAAACTGACTACATATAAAAATTAGAGTCGATTTAAAATCGTTAATCAACTTGGATGATTCAGATATCGTGCAGCGCTGATAGCAAAGAGCTTAAGAAAAACACGCGAGAGCACTTTAAATTATCTGCGGAGAAAAACATAAGTGCAGGATACTTAAAATGACGTTTTTTTCACACGATAAAGAGATTAGTTATCAAAGGTTGAAAGTATAAAATAACTAATCTTGAGAGATAGGTGTCAATAATAATTAATGTTAATGATATCTTAAACAATTTCTGTAGTGGTTTATTCAGAGAATTATTTAAGTCTCAAGTGTATGTATATATATATATATATATATATATATATATATATTGATGTATAAAAGAATATAAGAAAATTTCTTGATATATAAATATTGATTTGACAGTATTATTATTTTTAGAAATTAACACTTCGTGATTTTTTAAATTCAAGTTTGCTGTTCTTGATATGGATGTATCGTGCAAGTATCAATCTACGCGATCGTTGTTGACGCGATCGACTTAATGCAGGGGAGTGCAAGTTTTCAGACATTTTTGGAACAATTTGCTTAGGTGTTCATAGAAATAGAAAGTCGTCGACTGCCTCGTCCGGGATATCCGGGCGGGAGTCGCGAGTTAAGATCGAAGACTTGAGGGTTTCACTCGATCAACTTATGATCGTTCACTCTGTTATTCACTCACAATCAGTCAATCTGTTAGACGTGTAGTTATTCATCGCGAGTGTTAATTTTCGAAAATCTCGAATGTAACCTTATCGTTCATCTCAGGAGATACCGCCTTTTCTAATCGTCATGCGAGGACTATTTTATGTCGAGAAAAAATTGCTCCCGTATCTGCGGAAGAGTCAAGCCAGCTATGAAATTCTCTCGGATGATTCGACAGATTCTTTGAAGTTTCAGGTGAGAAACTTGCTTGAAACGTAACCTCTTTACATTTATGTACATATCTTTTTAAAAACAAATTAAAACCGCCAATTAAGAAAAATATATGTATATATGTGATTTTTGTATAACAAAATTAAATGGTATTATAAAATCATTCAAAACTGATAAAGATTTACTGCATGTGAATAGATTTCAAAGATCTGTTGTATATGACGAGTATCATGTTTATTTTACAATTTTTTAAAAAATTGATAGCTCTTGACATATTTATCTTATCGTAATATTTTTCTGCTTTTGTTATCAATGGCGAACTTAACGGTAATTAAGATGACGAATGAACGGTGTATCGAGGGTCCAATAAATACTCATTTAAATTCGTGCAATAATTGAGGCGACGAGAAAAATTTTTGCGTGGTTGGCGAATCCGTTTGTTGTAGACGAATAAAAAAGCGTTTTATTATTGGTTTTTGATGTACAAATCAGATTTGCCGATGTATCGTCCACTTATTATGTTAAATAGAATTTTAATTTTATTTATTTTAATTAATAAGTATTAATTTGCTATTGAAAATTCTTTCTATAAATATTAATCGCGACTCATTAAACATCATGCACGAATTAAACATCATGCACGTTGCAACTAAATTGTAAAATGTATGGTATATCAAGATGTATAAATTTGTCTTTCGAACATATAATGGATGATTTGTGATCTGATAAACAATCTTGCAATTCAATTTCGTGTACGAATGTTTCAAGAAAACGCGAGATTTTGTGCTCGTGTCACGTACAATCTTCGAGACCTGTCGAAACACAATGCAAGGAAATCTGCACGACGCAAAATGTTTGCTAATTTGGTGAAAGTCTTCAATGTTACAATCATTCCTTTATCTTACATTATAGTTAAATCGAGCTTTATCTTACATTATAGTGAAATCGAACCTTTCTTCTCGACATATGACCTTTTTGTTGGTAGCGTAAATCACGATCTACTAGAACCATCCTTGTACACATTTTCTTTATCAAGTGAAACAATCGGGTGGCATTTGCGGTGCATAAAGCATTATAATAAGACGTCGTTAAATCATCCGGAACAAATACATCTATCATTTGTTCGGAAAGTATAAAGATAGATGTGTTTAATATTATTATTAATCAATTTTTAATAATGTTTATTATTGAATTATTTGTAACGTCATGTTTTCCTCGGAAAGAATTAGTGAAATATTAAAATCTTTTAAAAATTATACCAATGGATTTTTTTTATGATCAAACGTTAATGAATTTCCGAGCTAAAAATGCAAATAAGAATTGCATGAATAATTGATTTAATAGGAAACTGAGTAAAGACGTTTTTGCAATGACCGGTATTTTCTTGTATGCTCTAAAATTAGACGCAAGTTATTCTTTTCGTCATCAGTAATATAAGTTGTTGGTCAGTTGGATTTCCATGTATGGTGTGATCCGTGTGGGTCGTTATTGCACTTTTGCGCTCGCCAACGTGTTCGACAACGCCCATATGTATTTTTTTCGCAATTCTTTTTACCTTTGTAAGTGTATTTCACTATAATTCCGTTCATCGTGCATAGTACTGTTCCATCTATTTTAAACGAGTTTAGACAGGCGAATATATATTTTTTATTCTTTAAAATTATTTTTTGAAGTAAAGAGACAATATTCGATAAAAATTATAATAATACAATATCTGTGATTTAATCCTTAATTAAAAGTAAACAAATTACGGGCATCCCGATTGTTTTTATTTAGCAAGTGTTGAAGTACGCATTAATCTCCCGAATTGATGATTATTTCTCTTTGATAAACATGCGCGTAGAAACGAGATAATTTACATTGCTAACGATGTAGTCAATCATCCGCTTGTTGCTGCCGAAACTACAATATTATTCAGTTTCCCCATTGTGGGCGGCATCGAAATAGGAATACACATAGTAATCATCATTTGAATAATGATGTTCTTTAATATATATCGCATATATTCGAGAATAATAACAACGCAATATGATACATGATCGTACGAATGTCTGATAAATTTATAGATATGTTGCACAGACTCGCTTTGTAAATATCGTTTTACAAAAAAGACTCCTTTTATAAAGCGCTGAATTTATATAGGACGTTTTATAAAAAGCTATACTTCTTTTTAAAGACTAAATTTATAGAGTCTGCGACAGATATATACAATGTCGCGAATAAATGAGTCGCTACAAAAAAAAAGTTTACTTATTGACATCTATAAATTCTAAAAAACGAGAAGCTGATTTTTCGGCTCCAGACTGGTCTCCTGTTGATATTCTTTAAAAGAGCACATTTTCAAGCATTGGAATCATTTTGCATTGCTCTTTTTTGACATTTTTTAAATCCCAGTTTTTTTATATGTAATATATCGGGTGTGTTTTATGAATGCTGTATTTTGTTGCGGGTAAAGGAGAAACCTACGTTAGCTTGGTGATTGTATGAAACTTTGGCGGTAAAGGATTTCACCAGAGTCTCTACCTCGTCGATTCTTGGTCAGGACTTCTCTTCGAACATCTCGAGTATCGAAGAGTTCTGCATTATCGGTGTATTCCAGTCTTTCCCCTCCTCTTTTTTTTTCTTTCTTTTTGTTCTTCGGTATTTCATTCTTTTACTACAATAATTCAAAGGCCGTAACAATGCATCATTTTTCACCATTTTTATGCGAAGAGAAATAAATAAATATATATTCACCATGACTCGAAACATAGCTGAATAGTATAGCGGATATTATCGTCGAGAAAATGTAGGTCGCGATCTTCATGCTGATGGATGTAAGCTTGACCAGGCGCATCTAATAATCATCTACTTTCTTGTAAATCCCTTGTGATTGCCACAGACCAACGCGATGTTTTCTCCCAATCGAACCTTACGAAGCTTATAATTGAGAACATGACATACTGTAGCATTTATGTACTCCGATTACATCAGTAATTAATTTATACGATATGATTGATGACTGATGATGAATGTCTTAATTTAATTTAAGCGACACATAAGATAAAATTAAAAACCATCACTATTTGTCATATGTTTTACACTATTTTACATATGTTTAGTAATTATCTATTATTACGTACATAGCTAATTTAAAATTCTATTAACTATTTCGTTTGACGAGTAATTATTCCATTGTGATGATGAAAGAAAATAATTACATTAATTTAATTAAGAAGCAAGTAATTTAATTAGTAGGCAAAAATTATTTACCTTATCTGTTAATGTAATTGTAAGTTCATATATATATATATATATATATATATATATATATATATATATTTCAAATATTAAGCAAAACATAGAAATGCAAATTAAATATAATAACATCTAGTTATACAGTGTACATACAGTAACAGTGCGATAATAATTTATATCATTTATACAATCTGTTTTGAAGTATCGCGACCGTGTGAAACTTTTATTCTTCCGCTTTACATACGCCGAGCTATTATTTTCGATAGTATTTTTTTCGGCATATTCTGTCAGTGGTGGCTTAAGTCATGGTCCATGTATCAAAACCGGACATATTATAATTACAGTCCAGCGCGGTAATATACGGTTTACATTTCGTTATGTCGGTTATCACATTGCCCGTTTTCTTGACAGATACCAGTCAACCTGTTATTAATATTTTTTAACGGTATACATATGTTGCCGGTCATACCCGACGTCACATTTTTTTGTTTCCGTGCAGAGCTCCGTTTCGAATTCCGAAAGAAGTCTCAGTCGGTCAACGCATTACGCAAGCGCTTTTTCAGGAAAACTGGTTTGCGTTTGTTTTCTCCTCTTTTTTTCTTTTCTTCTTTCGCGTGACTTCTCGCGAATAAGAAGGTACATACATGCACGAGCACGAGTCGAAATCCTATCTGCGGAGCGCAATGAATTAGTGAGTTAATAAGCTATTTCTTAAGCGTAAGCGGCAGTCGTCGATAGCTTTTCAGAATGAAAAGGTTAAGACGACTGGTCTATAGACGCACGCATAGGAAAATTAAGTAATTTTCATATTCGCGCTCAGGGGCAGTCAACAGATTGCGAAAGGATTGATCATCGGAATACAGAATAGAATTATGTAGTTTATTTCCAATGTATTGGACTTTCCGAGATTGACGGTAAAGGTATAAATCAATTCGAGGAATAGAAGCACAGATGTAAACCGTGAGAAAAAAATTAAATATGTATATTTCTTGTGTGACTGGTAAATATGTATAATGCAGAATCATTGCGCGAAGTAGGAATTTGGTAGCTGGTAATACCGGTACTGAAAACTCGGTCAACAAGTGCCTTGTCTCTATGACAATTTTGACCTCTGCGATATTCATCGTCGATTCATCGTGCTTGCAAGTCATGATGTTTTTCTTCTCAGGACGAAGAAATCGCATCGGACACGCATGCAATGGCTCCATTATTACCGTAGATGCATCAATGATTGACTATTGACCCTGTACTTATCTCTTTATCTGAAGAGTCCTACAGCTATATTTTTTAATGAAAAAATAATTACTAGTTTTTATATAATTATTATGCAATTAAATGTTAAAGAAAATTATTTATTGAAATTATTAGTCATTCATTTTAACATTTTCTTGTTTTAGCTTTATTATCTTTCACTGATATATATATTTGACGTCAAATTAATAGCACTGGATATAATTTTGAATTAAAATATTATTTACCAAAATAATTGTAATTTAATATTATCTTAAAATTATCTCTAAAATATTGGTTGATTTATAATATTATCTATAGTATTATTTAAAATTATCTAATGTGCATTTTATAATCAATCTACTGATGCATTTACTCTAAAGAATCTTTCTATCGCAAAACGTAATCTTTTACCTAATTAGATGAATTGTTTCGCAGCTTACGCGGATCACCGTCGGTTTCGTTATCAGATAATTCGCTACTGTTATTGTCCCCGAAACAAATGCTCGCTCCAGATTTCGTTTTCTCGCGATCTACATTCATATGGAAAGTCATCCAATTTTAATAACGACGCGCGATAGCTCGCACGCGACTCAACGTCACTCAAACGTACTGGAACGAACTTTTCTAACGGCAGCCGACCATGATAATCGTTCAAGGATCCAAAATGACAAAAAGATAACCGAAAGATCCCCCCTTTTCGTACGTTGAGATAAATTGTATACACGTATGTCACCGGATCATGGCAATTTATTTTTTGCGTCACCTAGTACTTTCTCTAAAACGCAGATGTCTTATGAGAATGACGTGCATCGACAGCTTCGTGTCTATTATATACTTCGCGACTTATTTTCATTTTCCAGTCGATCGATTCGAAATGTTTGTTCGGAGAAATCCAGTTTCTATCTATGACGTCTGTATCCCGTCATTGTTCGCCGTTCGTTGTTTAAATTGCACTCGGTTCGGATCGAACTGAGACAGATCGAAGTACCTTAGTCGGGGAACATTATATAATGATACATTATATCACGTAGACGAAACGGTCAATGTCGAGTTTGATATATCCAGCCGTAGAAAGTTCCAACAGTGTATTAAATTTAATCAACATTTTGTTACTTATTCGAAAAAAAAAACAGATTTTTTTATAAGCGCCAGGACCACCTGATCGATCAAGATATTAACAGGCGTGACTTTATCCGCTACGCTAATCGATCAAGTGACTTTTGGAACACGGCGGAAGGATCGATCCACTTTCATTCTCGCGCACACTCTCAATAATTATGCGCACTCGTGGTTTTCCTGAAAACGCATTAATGCAAATCTCGGATAGTGAAATTAATGTGACGCGCGCAAAGCGTGATATTAATAATAACTCGATCGAGGATTTATGATTCATGTGTGTTATCGCGGCGAAAAAAAGTTTCGCGCGTACGCGAAAGAGATAAAGACCGGTGATTCTGCAATGCGAAAAAGGAAGAGAGAGACCGGAATGAAAACTGGAGGAGGATTGCCGCACACATCGCGACTGATTATTAACGGAGCGTATCGGAGAAAGCAGCAACGGAAAATCGAATTGACGTGATCGCACGCGGTGCTGAAGGAAACGACAATTTTTTTTTTAGGGATTTCGCTCGATGTGGATCTATTTAAATATTAATAAAAGTAAACTCTTTAATTGCTAAGAGATCTTAATTCTATTCGGAATAAAGATTTTCAATGTCTTTATTTTAATTAGATATGTATCGCCACGTAAATTTTCTCTTGCACTCGCTTATCTACCAGACTTTTCTTGCGAGATGCAAGACGAGTCCGATAATACAATAATTTATGTCGTGGCATGAGATATATATTGCTCGGACCGGTCGTCGGAACAAAAATCCGGAGCGCAATGAACGCGCGTTAAAATCAGCCGACCGAAAAAATTTATAAGACACGCACGATAACATTGATAGAATTCTTGGCAGTTATAGCGCATTAACAGCATCGATCACAATGTAGAAAAGTGCAATGATCCATATACGGCGCTTGTAAAGCTAAAATAGTTGTGGTCGCAACGACTTGAAAATAAGTAGCGCGCATCTGTACACGTTGTCAGTAAATAAATAGATATTAAATTAATTTCTCTTTTCACATTTTTTTCTGAAATATATATATCACGTTAATCATGCTAATTATTGTTATTACAACGTGCATTTACACACATGCAAGAATTAAAAGTTTTTCGAAATGAAAATCACATAATTAATCTAAATAATATATATAATAACATATATAATTATAAATTTTTTATTTACACACATTTATAATTTCTTGGTATGTATTATTATATTTTATAATTATATGTATAATATTATAAGAAAAAATATAACAATTATAAAATATAATATTATACTAGAAAAAAATTGCTGTAATAGATAAAAAATTTTCAAATAAAAAATAAAATGAAAATTAACTCGAATACTAGCTATAATATATTTCGGGATTAATTGTAATAATAATTTTGAAGGAAAGAATGTAAATGTGAAAAAGAAAAATAGCATAAACTATCACTTTACGCACCTGTTTCCTTTACCTTTATCATAATACATACATCTTGATCGAATTCCGCAGCAACCTTCAATTCTGTTCTGACGCACATTGCGAATCGTTGCGACACAATTCGCAATTGAATTCGCGAAGGCAACGCAAGTTTTACGATCTGAAAACGATCGGGCCGACAAGTTGGTTCGCGACGCCCACCTTCGTTCTCACTTCCTGTAAATAATGACGCGATTTCTATCTCGAAACAAGATTAATATGAGCGGATGGGCCCGGCGGTTGTCGCTGGAAAAGATGATTGCGCAGTGAAAGCGAGAGAGGATGGAAATCGAATGTTGCAGTCGTTCCTCTTTTCTTTTTTTCGTCCATCGTGTATATCATCGAACTCTCTCGATATGTGCGATTATCCCTCTTTTCGGTTCGCGACTCGCGAAGATGATCCGAAGATCTCATGTGCAAGACTTCAATCGAACACGAATTTTCACGCGAGAATTCTGCATATTTATGGCGAACCGCTGAGAGAAACATCATCTTTTCGGCATCGACATTCGCATTTTCCTGATAAGTATTTTTATTGTGCGATTTCTTCTTCTATTCCTGTTGCGCGATTTTTCTTTGCGTGCTGTGTTTTCAACGAAGATATCCCTCGCTGGTTCTTTTAAATGAGATCACGCGCATATTGCGGGACTATCGTGCAATCGCTATTGTTCTTTACGATATAATTGTCTTCATATAGTTACTCTAGCACTCTAATTTTCTATTCTTGTTATATCAATTAGTTTGCAAATTAGATTTCACTTACATGGAGCCGTTCTGTACTTGACCGCTACAGATATTATTTTCCCATCATCTATTATTGTTTGTTGCATCGTTTTACATATTGCATCGCTTTTTTGTAATTTTAATCTTTTAACGGCATTGCATATTTAAATTGTAGAAAGAGTAAGCAAGATATTGGAATATAAGATGAGGAAAGGTGGAATTTTTCACAAATCATGTTAAACTTTATCTTGATTAGTTCAATCAGAAAAATCTACCATTGTACATATTTTCAAATTTCTGACGAATATATGAATTAATTAATCAAATTTATTCCTTTTATTTAAAAAAATGTAAGAAAATCTTTATACTCTTGTAATTGTAGACGATAAAATTTTAGAAAATTTTGAATTATTTTGTAAAACTTTATTAACTTTTTTAAGCAAACGGTCCTTTTTAAAAGAATTAAAACATAAAAAAATTCTTCAAAAAAGATTTGAAACAGTATTATTAAACTGTGATAGGGAGAAATCTAATAAATATATCTATATAGATATAAATTTTTTTTATTTTGATCTTCCAACCCGAAGACCATTTTACCTCTGGATAAGAGGTAGAACATTTTGCTTCTTACTCTGAAATAAAATGGTATAACGATTTGATATTTTTTTTTTTTTATTATCATTTAATATCCGAGCAGTCTTTCTCGACGGAATTGCAAACTACTCTCGCTTCGCACGATACGCGCGAAGAAAGGGGGATGAGTTTCGCGGCGGTAGGGAGTCGAAGTCTTTCGCGTTCGAACGAGGAGAAGTGGGTCGTTTCTCAACAGACCATAGTAGCTCGACGTGAACGCGGTCTACGCACTCCTCCGTCGTACTTAGCTGAGCGCGGGCCGCGAAAACTCGCGATCCGCGAAAAATCGTTTCCGATCACCTTCTCTCAGGTGTTTCTCGAGTGCGGATAAGGGATTTCCATGTTTCGATAAATCTCGGAGAAGTAAAGAATTAAGACTCGAGAACGACGATAAGAAAGGATGATGGGTGGAGATAAATCCTTCCATTATCGGTGACAGTAGGAAATTGAAAAGTCCGTTTGATAGAAAGTGAAGTGAAGTGTTGAGTCGAAACGAATTACGAAACGTTTAAAAGTGATTTTCGATTTTTTTTTTTCCTCAAGAACACTGGAAAGTGATAAGAATCAAATATCTCGTCGCGCATGACCGAACTATTCTCTCGATCCTTGTTTCACCGGTTTACAAGAGAGAAAGAGAGACGTTTCTAATTTAGAATCTCTCCCGATTACTCGACCGAGCGTGCCAAACTCTCTAAACGTGCGATCATCAGACATTGCTAAGCGCTTTCGTCTACCTCGACTTTTGACAACTTTATTACCGAGACTTTCGACGATCAATCGTCACAACTTTTAAAAGAGATTTATATATTCGATAAAAATTTATTTTGTTTAAAAATATCACGAGGAATATTTAAGCAAAACGTTGCTTAAATTGTATGCATACATTTTGTATGCAAACAATTAATAGCTATATTAATAAAACCATAGAATATATTTAATAAGAGCACACATTTGCCGATCGAGTGAGAAATCAGCTGAGAGAGAATATGATAATATATTCCATCTCGCTCTGAGGTGATTGGCCTCCAGACCTCGCACGAGGACCGACAGTTATCGACAGTTTACGATGGGCGACATCCGGGTACTGGATCCGCGTATGGATCCTCGTTTCGATCTGAAGCAACATCGGCCTTGGCCGCCGATGTATCGAAATCATCCGAACAGCCGGGCGCCGTCTTACTGTTACCGGCCAGTTCCGTTGGACACCCTGGCCCAGTGGATAACTCCTCACATCCCCGATTACAATTACGTGCCCGCACCCAGGATCACCGGCAACCCCAACAAGTCCCGTGACTATTATTACCTCGCGCCGTTATACAGAAACGCGATGCCGCCCCCGCCGCAGGCGATGTCGCCGGTTGCGATGCCGCCCCCGCCGCCGCCGGGGATGATGTTGATGGAGCGGCCACGAGGACGAGCCAAGAGCTCGGGAGGCCTCACCAGGAACAGCGTGCCACCTTGCACGTGCGCCGTGGGTCGTACCAGATCCCTGGAGGACGTCAGAAGCGAGATGAGCGAGTGGGACGACTATCACGACGAAAATGGCAATCATCTGCAGAGGAACAGCCCTAAGAGCGTGAACGTATGCCGGCAGGTTCGCAGATCTATGGAGAATCTCTTGGATGTTGACGCGGAGGAACGCGCGCTAAACACCTTCGAGAGGATTGGCAAAATCTGCAGGAGATCCGAGGAGAGGAGGAACGACAAGTCGGGAAAGCGACGCGGTAGCTATATGGTGTGTTGAAGGGTTTTTTTAAGGTAGATTTTTGTTAAGAGGACAAAGGTATGTCATGTTCTGCGATATAAGAAAGGTTTCTCTCTGGGATACACGCAAAATATAATTTTTATAATAAGCTTATCGAATAAAGATCTTACACATATAAGAAAAATATTTAATACATTTTTTTATTACACGCAGATATTTTTATGTGTAATAAAAAATATATGATAAATTGGAATATTTTTGAGGATCTTGTATCGAATTTCTCATAAATAATCGATTAAACCACTTTCGGCAATTTTATTGCTCGGCTAGTTCGTGTTTTCTTGATATGCATATATTACACGCAGCTAAATAAGAGTTTATTTTACATTGTAAAGGTAATTCGTAACTATATACTTACGTCATATTCTAATTGTAAGTCACCGTGTGACAGGCCATTCATTCCTGATATGATTTTTCGCGTAGATTATCGCGAATATATCTTGTATAATATGTTGAATTACGTGACTAATCCACATTTTCGCATACGTAACACATACACGCACGCATACGCAAACATCTGGAACAACTTTTGATCGAGATTTGCAGATCAGTGGATTTGTTAATCAAGTCTAGTGGTTGCTGATTACCACTTCACAAAATCCGCAATGGGTTTTATTTATGCTTTTAATTCCGAAAACGTGTCGCTTCTCACAGTGCACGTTATAAATGCTAAATTAGCCAAATTATTCGGCAAGTAATGAGCCAAATTATAATTGTCGCTCGTTTCGAGAAGAAATCACGTCTCGCGGCATTTATTTCACTCTTTGTCGCAATTATATTGTATTGTATGTACAATCCGGAACTTGACGCCTCGATTCGCTGACGGATGCATAATCGGCTTTTCCTCGCGACTCGCAAATATGGGTCGAAGAAAGTGTTTCGCTGAATTTGACTCTGCTTATTTCTGCAAGTAGTGTAGTGGAAATAAATTGTTTATGGTTCTGGAATATCTGATGTTGCAACTGTACTTATTGTTTGATTATACGATAAGCTATAAAGATTATATATCTCTGTGCTACAAGGCGCTTATAAACGACAGGTTGCCTCTTTGTGCGAATATGCACTGAATAAACTAAACAAAACACAGATATTGAAAGTTATAGATTTATTGTGTGAAAAAAACTTTATTTGTTTATCAGTTCTAAAATATAGTTTTTAATTCAATTTTTTCTTTTTTTTTCACCAGATTTTTCATGTAATAATTTCTTAGTTCATATATTTACATCTATATAAATGATATAAAGTTAGACAACTTTTTTGCGCACATATCCTGTTTTATTGGTAATATATGATCCGGTCCATATCTTTCTCCAAATTATGCATCTTTAATGAGCAACAGTATCGATTAACTTGAATTAGAAAGTGTTCTCGATAGATATGGGGGTTAATCAACCGTTACTTCTTTATTAGGAAAAGTAGTTTGCCCCATCGAAATAATCGCTAATCAACGCGAATGATTTTAACATTTTATTCCACGCTCCGCGGAGCTACGGAGAGATCCTGTGGCTGAAGATTATAATTATATTTCATTATTTTTCGCAATGGACGCGTTTTGTCGATCGACCGTAATCTAATATACACAGCGATGCTTACATCTAAGAAGTGTCATTAAACAGCTGCCGATGATTAAATCGTTACATTGTTATCGTGTCTCGTTGCTAATTAGTGTACAGCGTTAACGGATCGACAGATCAGCAAGTCGATAAATCATGTATCGATTGTAAACGAGATGTCCCTTCTACCACCGGTTGTGTTATAACATTATCGATAAATCTCAATTACGAGCGTGGAAAGATAGATCTGTTCTATACGAGATCGATGATGTCGATTAGTTTTTGTTGTTCATTTATCACGTCTCGATTTCCTGCTCTTTTCGCCGAACCATCGCGTTCGATCGCGAAAAACAATCGTCTAGGAAATAGAATTGATTACCGAACTTATAGCGGTAAATGATCGATAACACGATACACGATACAGTAATCCCGTCCGTCTCTTCGGCGAAAGTGAAGTATTTTTCGCGTTGCGTAATTAATCGACGCGTTAACGACGAAGAGGGGAAAATATGGCGACGACGGGGCGGTTTTGTTCCCGGTGAATGGACACGAATTGCGCGTATGTCGAAAGCGTAAACGGCGTAATTTTCGAGTTCCTCTCCGAGTCCATCATTAACTGAGCGTGCGTTTTGCGTCACGTCGTAATCGACCGCTTAATTGCAACGTTCGTCGCGTGCGTTTCGTACATACGATAGAAAGTTACGGTGGTTTCCTTGAGCCAAAGCTACTGCTATGTAAGAAAATTAATTGCGTTGTTGCTCGTAATTTAGAATGAAGAGTTTCAAGTCATACTCGATAGTTTCACCTGGAGTAAAAATGTTTCAATAACAGCTGAGTAATAGCAGTCGCATTAATAACGAGGCATAATAGCCAGGATTGCGATATCTGCGGGACACTTGTCGATAAGGATTACATATATGTATATACTTTCGCTTTGCTTCCTAAATGATTCAATGTCACCGTCTAAACTATTGCGTCGACGAGCGGCCAGTCAACTTTAAATGCCTCTAGTCGGGACATATTACTGGAATATATCAGGGAATATGTCAGGTTTGTTAGAGATAGAACTGTAGTCGTATCTCGTTCGCGAATGAAAAACTCTGCGAAAACTCGTTAGAAAGTAACCGCTCACGAAATGTCACCAGAGTTTTTTTAAAGCCATTTCATATTCCATTTTGCAAATTCGTTTAATAACGCGACTTTTTTTTCCTTAACCTGTTTTAATTTCCTAAGAAGGTATTTCGCGAATCCGTTACAATTTCTCAAAAGTTTTCTCCATCCTATCGAGAGTACCAGTTGGTTTGCATGATATCCGTGATAATTTAATTCACTTCCGCATTCGCTTAACATATTTATAATAAATTGCTCGCTCGGCTGTTATTCTCATTAATATAAGAGAAATGATTTCTTAATCCTGTATCTTGTAAAAAAAGACCTCTAACGTTAAGGAGTGTAACGACAATTAATCACATTAATGGAATGTAACGCGCTAATTATGTAGCTGAACACATTAATTATACGTAATATAAAAATAAAAAGAAGCGCGGCGCGCGATACGAACGTTTCCTTTCCGGTTGCAAAACGTCTGCAATTTCACATAAAAATCTCGTGCTAAAATTGTACGGTGAAATTTGTGCGTCGAAATCTCAAATGTCCTCAAACTCACGCACATGTGCATCTTCAATTTCTGTCTGAATACCGACCAGCGACCCAAAAGTATGTCGCAACCTAAAAAACGGTTGGTTTCACCGGGTTTTATCTTAAATATATCAAAGGTACTATATATAGACCACACGATTTTGCATCAACGATTTGCATTTTGCATCAACATCTAATTAGTTAATTTTTTTCCGACCAATGTATAACAAACCTTTCTATGGATATTTAGGCTCATTTGAGATTGAAAACGATCGTCGATAGATCCGGTTTAACCGGTTTTTCAGAAAAGAGTGAAAATTTCAATAATCGTTAGCTCGGTGATCGTTAATTGAGATGTGCCGGACAAAAAAAATCGTATGCGACGGCGCGAAACGAGTCGTTGCAACTTCCTTCGCGGACTCGCAATTTGCATTTAGGACGAAAATAAATTCGTAATTAGCATCGCGCTAATATTTATGACGCGCGAATCTTGGAGATCGCGTTCCATCGTTTTCTAATGACACGGCGATGAAGGAAAGTAAAAAGCGACAATCGGGTCAGGGTCTCTTTATTTGTCGTTTTTCGACGTGTCACGCGTCGTTGGACGCCGTCTCGCCAATCTTCGATCGAAGACGTGTGTTCAAAGACCTTCGGGGTATCCGGCGAATCCTTCGCGACCTACCCTTTCCTTCTGAAAGGAGATGACCATTTATAGAGGAATTAGGGTCGCGAATATTAATTGTTGTTAACGACCTAGAGATGCATCTCGATGTCTTGGTTAATAAATTTCTGCTTTCACGTTATTATATGCTTTGGATTTTTTGTTTGGATAAATATGGTTGGCATATGTATTAGCATAACGAATTCTTACTCGGATCCTTAGGTGAGAGATATAATTTTAATAAATGAATTATATTTTATTTCACACGTTTCATCATATATAATACACTATACATATAATATATTATTAATATAATTTTTAATAATATTATATATAATATAATATTATGTAATATAATATAATATTATATTATATATAATATATATAATATAATATAATAATTAATAATATTATATATAAATAATTAATAAAATTATTTAATATATAAAATATTTCATTTATTTAAATAGATATATATTAATATATATAATATTTAATATTATTTTTATTGTTATTGTTATTATTATTGTTAATATTATTGTTATTATTATTGTTGCTAGATATAATTGCAAAGACATTTGTTCTGAAATTTCATTGTAACAGTTACGCTTTATTACGGTAGACGAAAGTTTCATTTATCAGTAATATTATTAACATACAAGTGATCAATTAATCGAATGCAAACTAATGCGGCGCTCGGAATAAGATTTGCATAATCTCCGTCCCGCTTTTGTACGGGACCTCAAAGTATCTGTCCGTGTGATATGATGATTCTGTGTACATCACAGCTAGCAGAGACGCTTTCGCAAGATTGCATACGGAGCTATTAAGATCGAATAACGATGGCCGACGATGGGTTGATTGACCGATCGCAAAACTAGGCTTCGGCTGTATCTTTCCCGATGTTTCATCCGCTTTTCCCGGCAAACACTCACAATCGAGAATCGTTTCCGGTTCGTTAAATCGTCCGGAAGAATGCGAAAATTTCCGCGAAATCGGTATTCTCTCTCGCGGATCTCTACAATCGATTCTTCTTCATGGCCCGATTCTCACTCGTAAAAAAGCGATCATGCATTATTCGCGCGATTATTCGCCGTTTCACTTTTCACGTTACAACAATAATGCCGGCGACGATCGACGAATAGGGCGGATTAGAGTCGGATGCTCTAGAGAAAGTACAACGATTGGTCATAGGAATAAATTGCTTCTTAATAAACAGCAGAATGATTAGAACAACTTGAGAGGTGAAAGGAAATGAGTTAGCAAGAGCGAGATTATAATTAAAAATCCAGTTCGATTCATCTTTCAATTCCGTTCAGCTATTGTTCCGATACTGACTCACTGAGAATAGGCAAAAAAATCTTATCGACAGAAATCAATGAATCATATATCGATTATTAGCGCGATACTGATTCATACTGAAAGTGGATTGTGAAACAGGATATTTCGAATGCTTTTCTCAATGCAATCTCTCATTTCATTATTTTCTCTTTACCTTTTCAGTTATATTAACATTCTTCACGAAGAATTCCTCACGTAGTATTTATATTTACAAATATCAGCAAATAATTATGGATATAATTATTCTAGTTAAAATATTCTTGTTTAATTATATCAACAATTAAGCTCAATCTTTCGTCGATTCGTAGCTTCTTTATATTTCTTATCTTCTTCAGAATCTGATGCGTGAGTCGTACACGTATCCGAGATCTAATTGCGTGTGCGTAAGTCCATCACCAATTGGCAAGAAGTACACCGTTAGATATACGTTGGCGCGTGAAAAATGCACGCGTGCGCTCATAATTCCGCTCGTGTTGCACGGTTTGCCAAGAAGAGGAACAACAACGGATAGAGCGCATTTGCTTTGCTAATTTATCCATCTAGATAAACGGTTGCCGCCAATCTCGGCTTGAAAGTAAAAGCGTGGCGAAGCGCGCCGTTGCGCAAACGCAAATCGCGAAACGATTCCGGACCTGCAGAAAAAAAAAATAAACAAAAATGCGTTCAAATGCGGCAAGAAGTGTTGCCAGGTTTTTCTATCGACATACGGTACGTCCAAGTGATTCCTAACTGTTGCTCGACTTGTTTGATGTTGGCGAGCAGAATTATTATCATTATTACGCGTGAAAAATGGTCGCATGTGAAATTATCGATGTGGATTCAGTTTCATCTTTACGTCCGTTTTTCTAATAAAATACGGTTTAAACCGATCGATTTATCTTTATTTTATGCATCTGCTTCGTTTATAATAAACAAAGAATTTGAGAAGAAGAGAAAACTATTGTTTCGATTTACGAGCTTGATGATTATTTCATGAATATTGAAATTAACAAACTGCAATGCAGAATCTGGCGAGAAATCTACTTAGAGTTTAACTTTCTAACATTTCTGAGTTTTTCGTTTTTTGTTCGATTCGCTACGCGCAACGTGTGCGAGCTGGTTTGGCGACTTTGGGAGTAATAAACTGTCTCGCAACAAGATGAAGAGCTCATCTTCCCGTCTTGATTGAAGAGAGGCGAGAAAGTGAAATTTCTTGATACATAAAACATGGATATCTCCATGTAAGGCATATTAATTAATTTAAAAGAAAAGATAGCAGTGGCAAAGGAATGAAATAAAAACACGACTGGTGGCTATTACAAAGCTATTAAAGCGAATGTAATGAATACGATTTTTTGAAAAAAATTCGAGATTATTCTCGTAAAATCCGATCGTTATTTAAGCAATTTTTATTAATCTTCGATATTTGTCTACACTTTTATTTCCGTTTGGCTGTATTCTATCGTATATATTATTCTTTTTACGATTACCTGAACATTTTATTAATCTTAAGGTTACTCTCTCTTTGCAATTAACGCATACGATCATATTGTATTCTGCTACCGTGTATAATTTTATCACTTTCAATTGATTGGGAAGTAATTTAACGAGCGTGTGAGCATCAAATGCAGTGATATTGTTTGAATATTACGTTCATTTCACCGCGACGATTTTCATATTCATCGCAGCCGGATGCAGCAGAAGCGCATCCGGAACTTGCAGCGATACTTGTCCCTTCCGCGAATATAGAAGTAGTTGTTCTGTGCCAGTATAGGCATTCATTAGGTATCTCGTTAAAGCACAGCACCGCGCCTTTTTCGCGTGCGTTTTTTTTTTTCTGTAACGGCGAGCGTATTATTAGTTGCGCGTGCTCGCTCGCGCGATGATAATTGCGTATTAATGCCAGATCGAGTAACGATCGCGCGTATTACCGTTTCTGCAGCAGGAGCCGAGACCGGAACTCGACACCAGCAACGGAAGCAGCAACGGCGGCGGCAGGCCGCGATTCGTTCCCGTCACTGCTCTGGAGGACGTGCAGGCAGTGCGATGCGCCGAATTCCACCCTCACGGAAAACTGTACGCCGTGGGCTCGAATTCCAAGACGCTACGGATATGTGCTTACCCGAAGCTGCACGATGTCAGGTGAGAATAATGTTATTTACATATCCAATCGTGAAATTCGAAGAATTTCTATAAGTAGAAGAAAGATACCAAAATTGCGATATAAGGACCTTTTAAACCCATATACATTTATTTTTCAAAATTTAAATGCTGATTTATCACAACTGATATGAACTTGACTTATTTCATCGAGGGACTTATTTATCAGAAGCTCATAATTTGTACATTCGTTTGTATACGTTTGCAGGTTTTTAAACCTGTTTCATTTTTATATCATTTCTGTCACATTTCTATAGTATATTGATTTTCAAATAGTATATTGATTTGGTTTTGAGGATTCTCAAATTTTCCTTTGTTTTGAGAAAAGACCATTTGCTCCAAAAAGAGATTTGGAACAATATTATTAAAATTGTGATGCAATCTGATAATCTCTAAAAAAAATCTCTGTGGACATATAAATTTTTAAGCTATTAGCTATCAGCTAGAGGCTAGAGTACAAAATATTATATCGTAATTGTTTGATACCTTTCTTCTAAATGTACAAAAGTATCCTGGACATGAATCATCTTTTATCTACAAATCTGTCTATTTTTATCGTTATTTCGAATTCACGGAAAAATTTTAATTATACATTAATATTAATTTGACACACGATAGTTTCACGTTGTTTTTTGTTACTACTCTTGTGTGTGATCTTATTTAAAAATTTTATACTTTTAACGAACTCCTATTCAAATATTTCATAGATAAATAAAGCGGTTTCACTATTTAAATATGCATTAATAGTAAGTTCGTAATATCAATATTGAACTTTCTACAAAGTGCATTTTATATCGACAACGGAAATCCGATAATAGGTAGAACCTGCTTTCGTAACTGAGCGTTTAAAAAATAGGTAAATTATGATTGAGAACCGCGGAAGTAACGCAATAATTTTGCCTTTTTCTTTCATCCAGAAACGAATGAAACGTGCGATATTTCGATGTTGCATGTAAGATATTTCGAGATAGCATGTCTAATGATAGCCTCTAATTCGCGTTTCTCGACAAATTTCATTATGTGGTATCCCTGTATCGTGATCTTACGCAAATATAATAAATGAGTCGCGTTATTCGATTATTGAAAAAAATTCAGCGGCGATAGAAAATATTACGGTTTCCGTGATATTTTCGAGACGGGAGAGAAATCGAATGAATTTATATTCACGCTTCCGCAAAAAGCGGGAGAGAGTCGTGATACATTTAGTGGCGCCGAGGCGAAAATAACCATAAATTATAATAATGATTCGACTCTGAAGGCCGATTCAATCGTTATTGAAAATAGCGGAGAAAATCATCGGTGACAAAATAATTTCGCGTTTGTGAGTAGAATAGTTTGCGGTCGAGGCAACGATAAATCTGGCTTAGCTAGATCCAGTGTCGTTTTTATTCGTCGCAGACATATTTTGGATCCTTGATATAGCGCGTCTACGAAAAAAGATTATGTATGAAACGCGAGAGAAATCACGGCTCTTACAGCGGAACGCGTCACGCTATTCAATGAGCTCGGGTTTATCTATCATCTCGGTGATGATATCAACGCAACTTCGCTGCTCGGAGTAATTAGAACAGAGATTGTGAATAATCCAATGCGTTCTTCTACGTTGCTTTCTTAGCGCGAGCTATATAATTTTAGTCGAATATTACAGTTTTAATAAAATCTATGTGCGTAATAACATATTTAGATATAATCATATACATGTTAAAGATATTTTTGTTGAGACTATTACTGAATGACTTTCAAATTTGCAATAGTGGAGAACAGCTTGATCTATGAATATTTCACCAACAAGGAAACGTTTTTTCAGATTTACAGTTTCAGGTATTTACATAATAAATATTATCAAATGGATCAGGAAATACATATTATCAATGATATTTTAGCTTTTCGAAATATAATTAATGATTAACGAGAAACGAAATTTTCTTATTAATTGCAAATTATTTAAAAAATCTGAAGTTATTCAAGAAGTTTAAAAAAAAATACGTAAACTAACGTAAAAATACGTGAACTAACGCTACTTAAGGAAACGAAATTAATCTTCATTATGTGAATACCTTTGATTGTAATTGACAAGACTTCGTTGTCACTCACGCGTGACAAAAAAGCTTTGTCATCAAATTTGAGGCGGATCGTGTATAAGTTTGCGTCTGCTAAACTAATTTTACGCGAACATGCCGGCCTAATGAGCGGCAGAGACCTTTATGCCAAACGGAGCATTCCTGCGTGTACAGCGTAAACATGAGGATTGTCGGTACAGTTTTTTTTATTAACGGCGTTTCCATGCTGCATCATATTTCCGTTTACATCGTCCGCGATTTACAATATTTTATTTTGTATGTCGCATTTTTAGAGCATTTCTTCATAATTTTTATATATCAGATTCTCAGACTGATTCTTAATTTTCAGAATACAATCTACAAAATTCTAAAATTAAACGAAATTTTTATTGCACGGTTGAGCGACATATGAATCACAGATGATGGAGATTCTTGAAATATGAAGAGCAATTAGCTAGTTTACGGTTTATAGCAATAACAACCAAAGAATATAAAGTAATCGAAAGTGTGAATAAATAACAGAGTAACAATTATAAGAATAATAAAAAGGCAAAAGTTTTATTCACATGAATAACATGGAATGGAACTGTACTTTCATTTTTTGGAGATAATATTATATTTTAGTTGAAGATATTATTGTGTCTGCTTTGTATTGCAAGGTGAACAATAAACAGTCTTCTTTCACTCGTAGAATTACGTTTAGAATTCACGGCAACGCTCGTTTGACGGTACATTACAGTGTTCCAGTAAATTCAACGAGCTGTAATTTGTGTCCAAAGTCAATAACGCGCGCACAGCAATTTCTATTTGTCCGTTTGTAATAAAGGAATCTAAAGTGCTACGTTCGCGAGGTTGCTTTATTTGCGCGAAACGACTCTCGTCGTCGGCGTCGAGAAAGTTCGAACGCGAGAATTTATATTCGAATTAGCGGAAAGTGTAAAACGCGCGACGCACTCGTTACGCACGCCTTGCGTAACTATTGCGTACTTTCGAAATTACTATTTGATACTATATGACCAATCACCACAAACACAAGGATCATTTTTCAAGTATTTTCGCGTAAGTTTATTTTAGACCAACAAACAGCTTGTTAAATTTATTTACTGTTGCAATTACAAGTGGCAACGCAATTAAGTAAAATTATTAGACTCCAGAGAAAATCGTTTCGTGTAATGATACTTTCGTGTTGCGAAAGAGGCCAAAATCAGCGTTAAAATAAACGACGCGTTGTTTACGAAAACTCGATTATTAAGCGATTCCGTGATTGTTCTATTTAGATCTCTAAATTAGGATTCTATTGCTTGATGAAATTGAGATACCGCGATATTTAATGATATTTACGTCATTGTATCGTGCGAGGGCCGATAAAAATCTGCGATTTTATTACGTCTATTGTACATCAAAGCAATATCTCGTCGGCAGTATATATGTCAATAGTATACTATTGACACTGTAGAGAGAAAATATATTTATTTAATTATGGAATAAAGTAGAACTGATACACGGATCGCTCATTAAACACTCTAGCTTATGACTTATGTATGGAGAAACAGAAATGTTAAGAAGAAATGTTAAAAGATATATGAGAACTAATAATGATAGTCGTTAGTGCCGTCGTTAAATTAGGTGCGTGCATGACGAACACGTACGAACATACGTGAGACATCATTTGATGGATAAGCGAGAGTGCATCTCTGCATCTGTCACTTGAAACGTAAGCACGAAAATTTTCTATATCTTATTGACATATTTATTATTTTCGCACAACTTTCACGTCAACTTTCAAAATATGAAGAATTACGTAGCTATCTCGAATGTTATAGATAAGTGCTCTAGCATAAGATTTCTACGTAGCGATATGGCAGCTTATGGCATCGTTTGAAATCCGACAGTCATCTCCCTTGATTTTTAAACGAGATGCAGGATGTCTCAAAAGTAAATTAGCGACAAAAGATTTATTCGACAAATAAAATTTATTGCAAAGCTGATATTTTGAATTTTTTTATATTTAATTTTACTTTAATTAGTACTATAATTAATTGATCAATTTATATAAAATAATTATTTTAATCAATTAAAAATACGATTTCAGAAAATTGTTAGATTTATGACACTTATGACGATTTGAGACATATACACACATTGTAGTCTTATTTTTATAAATTTGCTTATAAATATCAGGAGGAAATTTCCAATATCATTACGTGTTCCTCGAATATTGCCATAATTTATTTATTCCATTACTCTTATCACTAATACGAGTATCTACAATTATGTTGTTATTGTCCGCGGAGAAACTGCCTTTGCGAATAATTGTATCGTCACTTTCGAAAGTCGTTCCCGTCCGGCGCTCGCTGGAAATTGCGGCAAACAGGAGTGACGTTAATTTCGCGCATCATATTCGAGCCGAATAGATTCAAGGGGGCAAATAATAATTAACAACAACGGGGAAGATTTTCAGATGAACGTCTCTTTCTCTGTTTCTCTCTCTCTCTCTCTCTCTCTCTCTCTCTCTCTCTCTCTCTCTCTCTCTCTCTCTTTTGATCGCCAGACGCGGAGGGAGGCAAGATACCACGATCTCACATGCATCAGTCTCGTGCAAGAGCTGGGAAAGAGCTGTGCTTAATTAAAATCTGCGTAAAAACCGGTGTCGCGCGTGAAAGCGGTAATGCGTCTCGTCTCTCTTTAAAATCGTCGAACCTCTCCCTCGTTTCCACGACCGATGCTGCCACAATATGCCGCGATATCGACTTCAATTAGAGATGACGCGGCTGATGAGGGCTGGGAACGAGGAAAAAAAAAACCAGCTCGATGAAAGTGATGCCTGTGCGAGAACTCGAGCATTCTTCCTTCTTTATCGGATAGATTGATGACTCGGGCGGAATAGAATCTCCTTTTCAGACGAATGATTTATGTCGTTGCGAATCGGCGAAATGTGCTTACTACTTATCATTCCAGGTGCTAATGATAATGACGTTAAGAGTAATGGTATCTCGCGTGTGTTTTCAAGGGAGGATCATCAGACGTATCAACCCACTGTTCTCTTCAAGAGAACGAAGCATCACAAGGGTTCCATATATTGCCTTGCGTGGACACCGGATGGTCGACTGATGGCAACCGGAAGTAACGACAAGACCGTGAAATTGATGCGTTTCAACGCTGATACTTCGAACCTTGAAGGTATAATCGCAGAGACGAGATGTGATCTTGGTACTCGTATGTCTTAAAAATCTTAAAATAAGCCTTGCAAATTATAGCCTCAATTCATTTCTATTTCAAATTCTATATACATATATTGAGTTATATATTAATCATTATTTTTTTTACATTTCTTGAATCTTGAAAAGAATTCATTCTTTAGATTTATCGAACACATAAAAATTGTTTACTTTTACTGCAATATTTCATTATTCTCGAGCAGATCCAAATAATTTATAAAGAATTAATAAAATAATAAAATAATATCTCTTTCATCTCGCAAAATAAATTTTTGCACATTCAATTTCCAGGACAAGAGGTCGAATTGACTATGCACGATGGTACAGTGCGCGATCTGTGCTTCCTCGAGGACACGTCGAACAAGTCGAGTCTTCTGATCAGCGGTGGTGCTGGCGATTGCAAGATATACGTTACCGATTGCACGACCGGTACACCTTTCCAAGCCTTAAGCGGTCATAGCGGCCATGTGCTAACACTTTACAACTGGGGCGGAGCGATGTTCGTCAGCGGGTCGCAGGATAAAACAGTCAGATTCTGGGACTTGAGAACGAGAGGCTGCGTCAACATGGTCACACCTGCGACGGTACCTGGCAGTCGAGTTAGTTGGCTTCTACGTTGATATTCCCGTTTAATTCTTTACCGATTGTTACGAACTGTAGATAGCGGAAAACGGAATAAACATCATATTTTTTTGGTAAAGAAAGCTCGAAGAGAGAAGAGTAAAATTTTCTAAATTTACCGATCATATTGTTTATTTGAAATATTGTTCATTTTCCGTTTTCATACTGAATACTTGTCTATCTACATGTATCAATCGCATCGAAAATCTCTACATGATCATCCAAATGAAAATTAGAATGAATAAGATTAGAAAAGAAATTGCCTTATCACTTAAAATGCGGCATGCATCGCGCCAACATCTTTTTTGTTCTGTACTAGTTTCGTATTGAGTTCTAAGTCCGATAAATATTCGATTTACAGTCTTAAATTGCACTATCATCTCTCCCGGTCGCAGAACATTGGTCACCTCTTTTAGATCGGATTTTTATCGGACATTTTAATGGTACTGGGAGTGGAAGCAGTATTGTTTGTTTGATCAGAATCTGATTCCATTGCAGGTCGGCAGCCCCGTAGCCGCGCTATGCGTGGATCCGTCTGGTCGGCTTTTGGTGTCCGGCCACGAGGACAGCAGTTGCGTTCTCTTCGACATTCGCGGCGGCAGGACGGTGCAGTGTTTCAAACCTCACGCGGCGGATATCAGGAGCATACGATTCTCACCGTCGGCGTATTACTTATTGACGGCGGGATACGACAACAAACTGGTACTCACAGATTTGCAAGGTGGGTCTCTCATTGAATCCTAGTCTATCTTTGAAACGCTTTTTATAACGCGGAAATGACCCAGCAGCAATATAATGTAAGAGTCATGACGATAGAGTAACATAAGACATTGAAATGCGCTAAACTATGTTGTAGGTGATCTTACGATGCCTCTACCTAGCGTTGTGGTCGCCCAGCATCAGGACAAAGTCATCTCAGGACGTTGGCATCCGACGGAATTTTCGTTCCTCAGCACTTCCGCTGATAAAACTGCAACTCTCTGGGCCTTGCCGCCTGTTTAAAGATTCAGCATGGTAACGCGCGAATTGTTATTTATTTCTCCGTTTTTTTTTTTAAAGAATATTTTAATTCATCTTCAACGTATCTTTTACGTTGTCTAGATATATTGATTTATATTGAGTCGATCGCGTAAAAGATCCATATTCGATTCTCAAATTCTTCGACGGACATTATGATCGCAAAAAAAAAAAGAACAGTTTCGAGCGATATCAACATTCTAACGTATCTGTGTATTAGCGCATAATTTAACCATGACCACAATTAAAACTTCTTTAATATATGTGACAGCGTAATTAACTCGCAGCGAAGTATTGCGAAGATAAAGCATTTAAACGATTAAAACTTAATGATTTAAAGACTCGACTTAAAAAAAAGGATAAAAACATATTAATCAGATACGTTATCGTACAAGCATCAATATCATAGCTACGAATTTGATACCGGGAATCACAAGACTGCGGATGAATAATTGCTTCGATACTGCTTTGTAGCTATACGAAGCCTGATTGTATATCGCGAGTTTGAAATATCTTCTTTTTACACAATGTCAGGATAGGTTTTCAGATTTCAACATATGTTCTTTCTACGAATAACGCACGCGTACTTATCAAAACGGCGATGCGATATATCCCTTTCCCCTTTTTTAAATATAATTTTGTTATAATCAAAGATGCCTGTATTGCAAATACACGTTAAGGTAAGTTAAAAAAGAATTCCGTAATACGATATTTGCGCTCCTGTACAAAGGACGTACTAATTTCTAATTGAATGCTCTCTTACTTTTGCTCAGTATCACGTTTTCTGCATCGTTTCGTAACGTTTAAATAGAGAGATTTAATAGATTGTCCTATTTGTTATTTTATCCTTGTTTTACTAAAAAAAAAAACAAAAAAAACGTTGCTTTTTTGCGTAATTTGCATGCGCATACGTTCAATTCATAGATGCTCCTACTTCCATCTCTATGTTATCGACTCACAAGCCAAATATACACACGCGTTCTAGTATATATAGATATATATTATACTTATATATATCCGCATTTTCGCGAAGAAATTATATACGTACGCTCATATTAATCGCTATTTTTTACGGATTAAGATAATTAATATAAATCGAGAGAGTTTATCGGAGCGTCGAACAATTACGCGATTTGTCGCGACACGTGAGTACGTTTACACAAATCGAAGGAAAAGATAGTATTCTTTAGTAATATAAAGTCGTAAGGACTATTACAATTAGAGATTTAAGTTGTTTGTCGCAATCGTCAAAGCTCGCAGTAGTAGCGAAACTGAAACAGAGAGAGGGAGAAATGTGTCACGTTTCGAGCTGTTGATAGTAATTTTTTCTTACAGATTAGCAATTTGATGGGACGAAGTTTCTGTAAATATATAGTTGGCAATTGAACTCGCTAATCCTTCGATTTTATCATTAATCTGTCGGATAACGATGCACGCAATCATATCATTGCTTGTTTTTATCCCTGCTTCAACATCGACGCTCTTAAGAGCGAGTTTCACTTTGTCCTATTAGCATATGTTTTTTGGCGTACGGACAAATCATATCTTAAGATCGCATATTGTATTCGAAGAGAATGGAAAAGTGATTTATAAGATATATTAAAAGCAAAAGATACGATAAAGGGAAAACGGGTGAATGATAAGCAAGTTAGAGTTAATCGCTCGCCAAATAAATTCAATGATTTTTCGCGTTCAATCATTCGCAAGATCGCGTGGAGTGTGATAATGCGATTAGAGTTAATTAGTTAATTAGTTATTCAATGGGTTTCACTCCTATGCAAAATCTTTTTATAAAATTAATTGTCACGAATGTTTTATTGTTTCTAAATTTGTTAAATGTCGCGTATTTTTAAAGTGGTTCTTGCGGGAGTTCGAAGCATTACGAATATAGATAATCAATAGATAACCGAGTAATGGCGAATATTTGTGCATTTGTGGATATACTTACAATTTTTACAACGATTCTGCGTGTTTTGTCATCTATATCTTGCTTTCAATTCAATAGATTTGTCTTCCCGCTTCGTGTGTATTGCAATGATTGACAGAAGAGATCAAAGAATAACGATGGCGAGCAAACGGAATAGAACGAAAGCAATTATTTGTAATTCAACGCAAGCATCTGCTTCCATGTAGCAATTTATCGTGCCTTCCTGTCGTGGTTGCTTTTGGCGATTCACACATTTATTTTTGTATTTTTTTGTGAACTCTTTTTCTCCTCCACCCCCGCATTCCGCATCCCACAACGGTAATCTCCCCATCTCGTCTCACAATGTATTCAAACGAGTTCGTAAACGTCTAAAGTAAAAGGTCTCTCACTGTCTCGAGTATTACCGCATAACGCACTATATACATATAGTATATAACTTATAACTTTGTACTTTTCTTGTAGATACGATTATAATATGTCACGTTTAATTTAAACAATAAAATTTACGTTATTAAACCGGTTGTATTGATAATAACCTATGCCTCAAGAACCCATCAAAGTTCCATCAGAAGGTCCGCCGCTAATTTTATTCGGGGCAGTTTTTTCAAAAGTTCCGGTAATCGGCTCGATTAGGCCCCCGTAAGAGAGAAATTACGTCGGCGCGCGGATCCGTATACCAAGGCGTATATACAGAGTTCGATCGACTTTTTATAAATTTCCCATAATAACTGTAATCATGCAATCATCCACCCGCATGTATTACCTATGGCGCCGAATTCGGCGTTCTACGGGCCCAGTTTCCGCGAAATAGAAGTATCGCGAGTGAAACCGTTCCAGTCTCGAAAGTTTTAATGAGCATCGTTTAATGGAGAACATCGGGCAATTTTTCGACGCTTAGGGGAAGACGCTTGTTTTTATCGATTATGGAAAAACTGCCGCTGTAATATATCACGGTTAGCGACTGCGTTAGAACAGGTCAAAATTTTCGATCGGACGGTTTTCGCGGAATTGAACAAATGAGTTTGCTCTAAAGGGAAAAGTATAATGATTTTTTTTTTCACGAAGCAATCGTATCGTAAGAAAAAATATATTGTAAAAAATTATATTTATATGAGAGATTTGTATACACAAGCAAAAAAAAAAGAAGAAAATAAATTGTACGTTAAACCTTCCCCCTTCTTAAAAATAAATGTCTCGATTATTAACCGAGCTTCGTCAAAGTCAGCAAGAAGAGAGGAGGAATGAAGGACAACCGTCGCGGCGACCAACTCCGTGATCTCCAGACCTAACTCTGGTGTCCCGAGAAGCATCCCCGGGGCGAGGACCCACCCACGGAATTCCTGCGCGTCTGTCGAGGGCCATCTGTCGATTCGACGAATTCGGTTGGTTTGCGTTTCGGGATTTTTCGAAATCCTCACCGCGGGCCAAACGATGAGCTCTAATTACCGTCGGTGCGCGATGATGGTCCCGGGCACTCGAGCACAGACACATTGCCCGAGAGTCCCTGGGGATAAATGTAATTTCTATTGACCTTACCTAAGCTACAAAATCGGACGCTATACGTTGCCCAGTCCTCAGGAATGCCCTCCGAGGTGCGACGCCTCCTCGCTAATTTTGCGTTCTTATTGCGGTTTATTCGATGATCTTTGGCAAGTCGCATTTTTAGGATTCCACATAACTATTAACTATACATGATAATGTTTGCTAACTTTGGAAAGAAAATGAGTTCTAATATATGTCTTGTAAGACATCTTTGCGGCATATACTTTTTTATCACTCTGTGTCTTTGGAATTTAAATATATTGTGGTGTATAAAAGGTAATTTTTAAGATTAGATTGTGCATAGTGAAAGTAATTTTATACTCTACTTCCATGGTATTTGTCACACATTAAAAAAATCGAATAAATTCAGCGCGAATTAAGTAGAATATAAAAAAAATAATAAGCGTTGTATGATTTTTTCGAATTTTCTACACAGAAAAAGCGACACGATCATCATGTTAGAGACGTAATAAAAATAATTAAGCAAATATTTTTTCGAGAAGAATTCTGAAGAATATTTTCTTTTCGTTATCCTCGCTAAATCGTTCGATTAAAAGAATTAGCCGCTTAGAACTAGGCAGGGATTTGTGGTCTCCGGCATCACGAACAAGTGATTTCGCGCTTACGAGCAAGAAACAAGGAACTTAGGAAGAAGAGGCGCGCGATGATGCATTAGGCTAATCGCGCCGTTAAATAATTCATCACGCACGAAGCATTCAAATTAATAACGTATTACGAGAATCACCTCCAATCGAGAGCTCGAGCGCACGAATTGCTTTGTATACTCTATCATTTCCACAGAGGTTCTCATATTCTCATATCTCTTCACCTCACCGTGACAGTCTTTTCGATATCTTGGCTTTTTGTTATCTAATATCAACACTTATATTATCTAATATTTGATATTATATTGTTTATTATTTCTCCTATATTATTGGGAACTTAATTTAAAAAAGTAGGGAATTGAATATAAAAGCATCATAACAGCAACTAAAATAATACATCTTTCTGTAATTAATTGTAATGTAAAATGTACAAGAAAAATTAACTTATTAAATACACATAAGGTAATTTAAGGACGTGCTGACATGAAATAATAACTAATTAACTTATATATTTTAATGCTTTACAAATTAAAATAAATACTTTAATCTTTACTTTTTATATAGATGAAAAAAGTAGAAATCGTAAAACATAAATACTTAGAAAACAAATACTTATAAAAATAAAATTTTTCATTACATATCAAGGAAGATCTAGACACTTATAAGGAAAATTCTGACATTTTGCACGATGCTGAAATCATATATTTTTTAAAAATATAACTTTCCTCCCGAAATGAAATAAAAATATATAAATAAATCAAGTTTATGCAAATCTTATTTTTTCTGTATAGAACGAATTTTTGTCAAATTTGTCACACAGCTTTTGACCAGAACTAGAATCACATTTGACATTCTCCAATTGCACAAAATTTAATGTTGTCCAATTACCATCATACCATTTATCATTATAATAAAAACGCTGCACAATAATTATTTTTTCGAGATTCCAGTCACGGTGTTGCTAAATTATAAAAATGTTGAATTCTCCTAAATATCAAATTGTCTTTAAACTACCTTACGTACAAACTATCCTATTTCTCTATTATTTTTTTACATGACAAATCTTTGATCAACTCGAAGTCGATCATTATCATTTGAAATGGACTTAATATTTTTTATTTTATCAGTGATAAAGATATCTAAAAGATATTCGTTCTCTAATTGTTTAATCCTGCTGTAACATATCTCTCTCTATACCCAGTGCTTCTACTTCTATCTATTTGCAAGATTTCGTTATATTCGAAGAGAGACACATCGCGCGAGAGGTATACGACTGCGCACCGCTGGCAGTCCAAATCGCATTCAAATGAGGAAAGGAAGGGCGGCTCTCGTCGTAGGGCCCCCAAAAAGCGAAACGATACACGCGGCGCATCTCTGACCGCCGCGTGTAATCATTCTCGGAAGGGCGATTCCCGTGGCCGAGAGATGATAATAATAATTTGAATCACGCGGCCACTTAGCATACGTGCAATTTGGCGCTTAAGACGATTCCGTCCTCCTCCTCGCCGGCACAGCCGTCGTCGTCCCGGGATTCCGGTGTGGATGGCAAGAGGACGGCGCGCACAGAGACGTGCCCTAGCCCAGGCCTGGCCATCATTCGGACCCAGAAATTCGTAATCACCGACCCGGGATTGAACCCGGGGGCCTGCCCAGAGACACGATCCTTACGGGACCCGAATAAAATGCGACGAAACGCGCGTAATTTACGGGGCCCTTTATTCTACCTCTCCGAGAAAGAGTCGCCCGGCGCTCTTTCTCGCTTCGCGATACCTTTGGTCGGTCGTAAATTGTTGCGTTAGACGACGTTGTTATTCTCGTGACCATTTAAGGATACATTTTGTGGTAGGTGAAGACGAGAGAGAGAGAGGGAGAGGCGATGGACACCTACACGCTACGTTATTAACATCCAAATAATAGCGAATAGAATGTCAAAGTAACGGAATCGATTAAAGATTATGACAGAAAAAAAATAACTATAAGAGAGTTAAATTTAGATAGTTGAGAATAAGACAATAAAGTCTAAATTACATATTTATAAATATATAAAAGTTTCTTGTGTGTGTGTGTGTGTGTGTGTGTTGTGTATCACGTGTTGTATACAGTAGATAAGATGTTAGCATTTCCTAGAAAAAATGTTAATTTATTTCTATCTAAATATAGTCTTTAAGGTTCTATAGCCCGTAGCGTTAATACAACTTTGCGTGACAGAAAATGTCAAGCATAACACAATTTTATGCAAAAAAACACGGAGTAAAAGAATTTGTCTAACCAGAAAGCCCGAGATTATAGGTATTTGCTCGAAAATATTTGCATGAATCTGGATGGCATGTCTAGCCGTTTATTAATAACCAGACATGCTTATAAGAGAAAAACAACAGATTGAAAGACTGACAAATAATAAACATCAAAATTTATTTCGAGTTACAATATACTAGAGAAAAATAGCGCGTCAAAACTGACATTTTATTTCATTTTCGAGCTTTAGTCCCTAAATGTTGAACATAAAAATTTACATCTATAGATACATTTATTACAGCCTAGACTTTTAATGAATAAATAGTAGAGTATTTAATTGCTAAGAAATAGGAATATGTTGATTTAAGAGACCTCTGTGTCGGTCCTGTATCTATTTTCTGCAATGTATTATTAAAAAGCCAGTGCTTAAGTACTATTTGCATGTAAGTTATTAAACTACTAATATTTTTATCTGTATTTTATACATGATAAAAATTACAGCCAGTCTGTCATTATACTCTGTTAGCAGATCCCGTTAGATTTTGTAAAAATTTATTGGCATTATTAAATATGACAGATATATTTTTTATTCCGTATTAATTCGGTCGCCTTTCTTATAATATAACTTGGCATCTTTTGCAAAATCTATTCTTCTCTCCCGATAAATTTGCGAGACTATCTAGGGTCATTCGCGACTTCTTAGCTAACGGATGGAGATCGGTCGCGCATCCTCGCCATAACTCCACGTAATAGCCAATATCTCACGAGAGTCGTACAAACGCGAATCGGTTACTAGTTACTACTTACGTGAGTTAACATGATTTATCGCTCAACGTTAGCCGCTTACCGAGGTTGGTAAGAAGAAGCGAGAAGAATAGAGACGAAGAGAAAGAAAGAAAGAGAAGCAGCGAGAAAGAGAGACGAATGCGCGAGGAGGGATGAAGAGCGCAAATCTCTCTTGGGAGGTTTCACTACAGCCAATTAAGGCCCTGTTTTAATCGTTCGCGCCTAATTGCAGGCTCATTACTTTGTCTCTCGAGGGTAAATACGTCGAGCTAAGTACTCATGTCAAAATAAAGAATACGCGCACTCTCGAATCATCAGTGAGTAGTAGAAACGATATTTCGAGATAAAAAAAATTTGTAATATGTAAGATATATATTTTTTGATTATCTATTTGTTAATATAAATAATTATATGATATATAAATCAATATATGATGTAATGTAATATATATTGTATAAAACATCTGCTAAAACTTTTTTTTAAGGGATTCACTATTTGTAACAGGAAAATATGAATTCTATAACACAAGTGCTATTTAAGAAAATCTGATGAATTAAAAATATGTGCATATATACGTGCATATATATGTAAGTATGTGACTGCAAAAAGAATCGATTTTTTAATTTTAAACCGAGTTTTAAAAAAGAGATTAAAAACGAATATTTTAACAAATAAAACAGAAAAAGAACAGAAAAAATCAATAAGTGAAACAAGTTAGAAAGGAGATGTGTATTTAAAGCCGAGAAATTTACTTCTATAATTTGAAAAAAATTGAAAAAAAAGTAAAGTCTTAAAAAGATGACTTTTTACACATCTTCCGTTTTGTCCAAACATAACATCGGATTCGATTCTGAACTCTACTATCAGACTCGATTATTTCAGCGTTCCCGACTTTTTCTCGATCCGTTTCTCGCATAGATTCGCCGTCAGTGATGCATCTCAAAATCGAAGGGCTTTGCGCTCGAGATGGAACCGGTCGCTCTTAATAACCACCCTCGCAACGCGTATGGCCTAAGGATCAACGGCGCGACCTGCAATCACGCCATAGACAACTCGCAGCGACTCGATCATTATCACGGCCAATAATCACCGGGAGACGTATTCCTCTAAGTGTTCTCCCTCCGTTAAAACGCACTTCGGACGCCGAATACCGATCCGGTCCACCACCGGCGGCTTCTCGATGAGCAAGAAAGCGGCTCCCCTCCCTCCCCCTCCCCTTCTCCACCCCCCTCCCCCCGTTCTCCACGATATTTGCCCGTCTCTTGGTCTCTCTTTAGCTCACTGTTATTTTCTCTGACCATCGGCGATAATCAAGGACCGCAGCTCGTCGGTGGATTGACGGCATCTCTAATCCGCGGCAATTACGCTGAGCGATTAAAAAGATTTAATTGTCCGACGCGCCGGACCTCGCTCTAGGACAGAACGTTTCTTCGCCTTTCTTCGTGAGAAGGGCGGAGTGATCTCCGTGAAGTGGAGATAGAGCTCGCTAGGATTTTTCGTCGTCATTATGACTCGACAAAGTATTTTTTTTATGGCGGGAGCGACACAAAAATCGGACGAGCGAAAAATTCACTTTATTCGAGAGATGGTTGGTGATGACTTTCGCGGTAATTTTATGAGAAAAAGATAGAAAGGGTTAATAATGATAACCTGCGATGGCGAGTAAGATCAGCGACGAAGGGTAACTAAATGATATGCAAAGCAGTGCCTACATATCAAGGAATTATTTCTACAAGAAGCCAATTATTCTGTATGATAAAAGAATTTAAATGGTAGCTCTACAAGAGATCAAGCTTATATAACGATGATAACTGATGATGATAACTTAGCGATGCGCGTAGCGAGTAGAGAATTTATTTAGAGAACTTATGGAAATTCTGCCATCAAGGTAGAAATTAATTAATTATGGAAACAGCATAACGATGTTTTAATTACATTTATTATACATCATCCATCGTATAATTATATTTACTTATCCATTATCTAGCAACATGTATGTCAAATAACAATAACAAAACGATCTTCCTAGCTTCTCCATCTGAGAAACAGAAAAACATTTTATCGCTATCGAAATCGGATATCCCCTGCGATCAAAAGACGGATATCCCTACGTTTTGACTGCCATTTCCATTCTATAAGATGCTTACACAAAAAAACTGGTTGGTAATAGTTGGTAATAGTCAAATTTAAATTGTGGATTTCAATTGAATATTTGATAATTATTGTCACATTTGATAATAGTTACTAGATACATTTAATTGGTTCGAATTTTATTCATAGTTAAGACACCTAAATAATTTAATAGAATTATTAAATATTTATAACATCCGTCATCAAATATTTGATAATGTAATCAATTTGTTTAAATACATAAATATATAAACTTCTGTAAAATTCTGAAAAATATAAAAATCTAAGTTTTATAATAATCAAAATAACTTTTTACACATATTTTAAATATATTATGTTAAAATATTTTATATGTACAATATAAATATTGTAAATATTATATTTGAAATATTTGAAATTTTTTAAAATAAAATTAAAAATATTACATATTATATTACACAATATATTAATATACACATTATATTACATAATAATGTAAAGTGGATCACTATCGCGCTGCACTTTCGGCTTTCATACGCAATTCATCTTATGTTAGCTTGCATTGCGACTCTTCTGACCTAAAGTACTGACAAGCGGAGGTGCGAAATCACGCTGCACGGACGCGCGAGTCACGCAAGTTGCACATATGACTGGACATTCATACTGTCACACGATCATTCATTCATAAATCGAGAGCGAGACTCGATAATAATTTTATGTAATTTTACAGGTAAAATAAAACTCCTCGAAAAATCAACATATCACAATAAAGATGGATTTTCTGGATTCGCGATTGTACGTCCCCTTCTGCTTCTCGTGGATGCGGTTGTCAAAATTTCTTGGTTATCAAGAAAATGAGAGGAGAATGTCTAAATACCATGTAGAAATAAAATCGCTTTGATTATGGGACTAATTGACTAATATTGACTAATCTGGAGCTGATCCTCGAGCGAATTAATAAGGAAGAATTAATTCCAGAGGAGAGAAACGTTTCAGCTGAAATGCACGCCAAGTATATTTTACATCATAACTTATTGGCCTAATTTACACTGATTGTTTGATACACATATCAAGTACTAAATGTGCTTATGTTAGTCCTAGTGATATAAATGATAACATATGAGGTGGTACGATACGCATCAAGAAAGCGTATTGTATAAAAATAATACGTGTATCAAGCACATGTATGGCGCTGTAAACATTCGTGTATTAAATAATGTGCATTGAATCGCATGAATGTCTTGATTCATATCTAATATTTTTAATATTTAACACTATGTGTACCACTGTGTATACTTTATTTAAATTTTATCTGTACTTTTTACAAACTTAATACACTTAATGTAAACGCAGTGGAATTAAACGCTTGATACGCGCTACTTTTGGTTCGTGTACCAAAAAACATACGGTGTAAACTAGGCCAATGTTGTAAAATTAAATATACGGAGTGAAGATTCTTTTTGTTCAATTATCTCAATTTGTATCGAGATTTGTTGCGATGATTTTGTTAGATATAAATTTTATATCAAATGTGTCTTTGAAGCATGAAAAAGATCATCGTAATACATTTATATATTGAATAAAAGCCTTAAACTATATAATTCCGTAGATTAAATGACATGTGTGTTTATATTTATCAGTGTATAATTATACTTTTATGCATTAATAGACGGTTTTTTTTTAAATTTGAGATTTTTTTATTTGAGGTTTATCCCGATGCATAAAGTAGGTATAATATTTAATCATATACCGATATCTATAAGCATAACATATCGTTTAATATACGGATTCATCTGCGAGCTGATATTAGAAACTTTAAACTTCAAATTTTTTGCAAGCTAAGATTATAAACATAATTTTAACTTTGCAGTCATTTCAATTTTCTTAAATTTTACTTCCTCTTTCCCTTTCTATACTACATATATATTTCTTTTTTTTTACAATAAAAGTTGTATTAGTTAAACTATTAAAAAATTACTGCATTTGTTCATTAAATAATAAAAATTTTATTTATTTAGCAATTATAATTGCATTAACATAAATAAATTTGTTGAAAATAATAAGCTGTGTATTTTACAAAAATTGTCTAGCAATATACAACAGTGTAAAACAATATGATAGAATTTATTATAAATTTAATGATGCAAATATCACAAGTTGTATATAATAAAAATATTAAATAATAATAAATATTAAAAACGTTAACATATAAAAATAAATTACAAATATATACTATATATTATATTATATTATTAAACTATATTTTACTATATAATATTAACATATTAATTTTTATTTATCATTAATATTTCTAATATAATAATTATAATATAATATTTACAATAAATATTAGAAACTTTAATCATGTATTAAAATAAATGCAAATTAATATTAATATTTATTATTATATAAGCGGATTATGTAGATATTATGTAGAACATAATAATATATTAACATTTATTATTATGCTCTTCAGAGAGCAGAGGAAAAATAACGGAGCTCTCGTGTGATCAGGATTTAGGATCTCCTCAATAAACAGCTATTCAATAAACAGTCACTAAGCTATTTCGTCGCCTCGTTCTCAATACACTCCTCTGCTTGTCTACATATTCTTTTGACTACTACAATTAATAATAAAATTAATAATAAATGCTAATATTAAATATAAATTTATATTAAATGTAATGTAAATTATTTTATTATTTATATTATACTATTAATTAATATAATATAAATTTTATTTTATTATTTATATTATATTATTAATTAGTATAATGTAAATTATTATTAAATGAAATTAATAACTTAATTTAATATAATTTATTATTAATATCTCTCAGTAATTAAAGATATTAAAATTAATTACGTAAACATAATATTTAAAAAATTATATTAAATTAAAATTAAATTAATATAGATTAAAAAATAATAGAAAAAATAAGATGCAAGACAAGAAATTAACAACAGATTAATAAAACAAAATTAAAAATAAGAAAATATAAATAGTATTAAGCTCTAGCCAAAATATAGATAAATATGTACAAGTTGTGTAATGCTATTTTCTCCATTGATTCAGATGATTGGACAGTCAATTAATTCGATTGATTTCATCAAAATTTGAAAGTTTTTGGAGATAGTTCATCTGACTTTCGATTTCAGACAAGCGTCTTTTTATCTTACGTTTAACATCTAAATTCATTTGTTTTAAGAAACTTATTACGAATTGTTGTATCTAAAATAAAAATTATATTATTTAATATTTTCTCTGCGCGAGAATAAGTAGTTTTTTGCATCATAAATAATAATTTTCACCGTAATACTATCTGATGCATTATAATTTTTCATTCTTGACATAATTTAAAATACTATATACACATATAGGTACGCGCATATATGCCTAATTACATGCAAAAACATATATACAATATAGTATGATACATAAAAAATAAGTTTGATTAAAAGAGGCTAGTAATTGAAGATAATATTATAAAAATTTACCTTTTGAAGTAGTTCCTGAGAATATACATGGTTTATAATATCAATTAATACTGCAACAGTACTGGCTTGTCTATAGATACGAAATAACAGGTTTACAATTAATACATATAAAAAAACTTTCACGATATTACTAGCAGAATACATTTATATAAAAAAAAAGATATAATTACCTCGGTGCTACTTTCTCAAAATTTGATAATATAAAATCAAGCATTATGCTATTCTTTGCATGCTTGGCCACAATAGAATGAAAACTGTTAACACGGTCCTTGTCTTTTATTTTTTCATTATGATTTTCGGATGCCATTAGCATCATATAGTTTTGAATGATAGCAATATTTTCAGAGCAAGCCAGGAATTTTAAATATTTATTATCAGATTTTTCTATGTGTACATTAAATACATTGTTCCAAATACTATCGCTCGACATCGCCAAACCATTACAATATGTCCATTCTTCCCACCACGGCAGAAGTCTACGATATTGAGAAAGAAAATAAAAATTTATTATAAAAATTTAGTTATTTACTTATCTTATCTTAATCAAATAGCATATGAATCATATGCCGCATGAAAGATGCAAGAAAAATGTTACTTTCTCTCTATCTAAGAATCATAATGATAAAAGAACTTACTTATTCGTTGTACGATTTGCGAGATGCTCTTGCAATTTAGAAGCTGCTGCTTTCTTACAGTTAGGTTCATCGAGAATGCATGCCCATTTTGTAACTTCTTGTCTTAGACAATTAATAAGATAAGTTTCATTAGATTCTTCGTATCCCATGTTCTGAAGAAGCCCATTAAATATTTTCTGCATTTTTTTCTAAAAATTATTTTAGATTTAAATGAATTGTTATTTTTGTAAAAAAGACATAATGTGTATAAATACATAATAAATACATATTTTTACTAGAATTTCTTTCCTTTGATAAAACTGTAATTCTAAATTTTGTCGATTCTTATTTCGATCACTGTAAATATACTGCGAAAATATATTTACACATTTAATATAAATATAGTTGCTATATATTTTATCGTGTTTTGATATTAAACCGTTACATGAAACAATTAATATTTTACAAAGTTTTTATTTTTATATAAAAATTTTTATAAAGCAAATAATAAATTGTTATAAATTTTGATATATTAATATGATATAATACTTTCATAAAATTATCTTCTAGATTTTACAAATTAAAATTACGAATTGCAAAATTTTAGTTATTCAAAAACGTACATATAGTAGAAAAAATACTATATTAAACATATGCTTTATGATTTTAAAATTTGTCGAATACAACGTTATAAAGAATCAATTACTAATCAATTTTTATCTAGCAAAGTTACGAGCAAAATAGACATTAATATACAACGTTATATACAAGAAATATAATACAAAGTTGACAATAATGAGAAGTTTCCGTTTTTAAATTTTGTATCTTTTAGCCAAATAAAATTAAAACAAAAAACAGAACTGAATTTTTTATTTTATCTTTTTGAAGATTATATGAAAATAGATTATATAAAATGTCAATGTATTTTATATATAACAATTTAATACGTAATATACATATTCTTATTTATGAAATTTATTACTACCTTGATATTATAAACTCTTCTATCTGATAGTGGAAGAACACTTGACATGTGCTCAAGAGCTTTGATCATAGGATACCATGCTACATAATCTTTCTCTCGCGAAAGATAATTCGTGAGTTCCCAAAATACAGAAGAATCGATTTGACTAGTCGTTAGAAAATAAAACGCGTCATCGATGATTTGAGCACGATTAAGAACATGTATATTCTCATATTCCATAGAGTTTAGGTACTTTGCAATTTTGTTCCAGTTCTCAGTATCATAATTGACGCGATAGTATCCTGTCGTATAATATAAATAAATTTTACTATACATAATAAAGCATTTAAAATGTCAGAATTAGCATATTTAGTATAAAGGAAATTACATTATATTTAGCATAAAAGAAATTACAAGGAATGCTATTAAATTTTTTAAATTTGTTAGATTCGTAACAAGAAGTTATTTTTTTAAATGTAATTGTTGTTATTAATTATAGAATTATTTTATATTTGTCACTGTGTAATATTCTGTAGAATAAAACTGCATAAGGAGTTCTGTATATAAATTGATTTTAGTTACACAAATAATGACTAGATCATGTGACATGTATGCATAGTCGAACTTGACTCATTGTAAGTTTAATGGCAATATAACGCTGCATACTTCATATAACATTTTACTTAACATATAAAATTATTATACACATATTTACTGTAACGCATAATTACGTATTATACATATTTAATGTAATATTATATTACGTATTTAAAGTAATATATATTATTGTATGTATTTTTAAAAATAGTAACGCATAATTATTTTTAATTTACATTAATACAAAAGAGATATGACTGAAACTATAGAATAAAATCAAATTTTAATTATGTGGAATAAACATAGGAGCACAATAAATTTATTGATTAATATTTACCAGCTTGTTGTAAATTGATTATAATCCAATCATCTTCTTTGAAACTAAATACATCAATAGATAAGTTTTGCCATGTAGATTTTAGCCATACGACATTACGAAGCGAAGTCTTATTAAAATCGGGATTATTCTGTGTAGTGTAGGTTATAGGTATCCAAAAATCGTACTTATCGCTATCAATTGAATCGAAATTTTCTAGCGATATATTTGCATAACCAGCAGAATAGTAGTTTGTTAGTTTCAATATAGGATAATTTTTATGTTTTGTCCAACCATCCATTTTTTCTGTTAAATTACACTCGTGTTTGTTATCCCATTCATCAAGAGCATTTTGCATAGTTATCCAGAACACTTCGGGTATCATCATCCAAAGTGATCTATATCTATAGAAAAATAAACTATAAATTTGTAAAATTTTAAATATTTGATATTAAATTGCACTTGTTTTTGTCAACCGATTTATCAAGAGCATCGTGCTTAGCAATTCAAAATGGTTAGGTTTTATCCAATTAGCATGCGCACTAAATTTATTAAATTTAATATGATTAGAAGTTAATACACATACATATACTGTAATAAATTGCATTAGAAAAGATAAATTTAGTACTTATATATATTTGCACCAATACACACATATATCTATATACCCTACAGTTTAACTGTAGTTATAAAATATGCGTTATAATATGTAGTTATAATATGCGTTACGCATGCTTATAGTATTATATTTAATTTTCTATGATATTTATTAATTATTATATTTATTAAAATATAATTATACTCACGTTTCCAATAAATACCTTTGGATACCATTTCGAAACACCTCATTAGTAAGTAGATGTTGCAGCATACGTAATATAGAAGATGCTACGATTTATGTTATACAATATGTTTAAAAATGTTTGAAATAAATTTAATTAATAAACCGTTCATAAATTTGTGAACTTAACTAATCTTATAAAGAAAAATTAAATTTTTAGCTTTAACTACACAGATACAATATACACGCACATATTCTCTCTCTCTCTCTCTCTCTCTCTCTCTCTCTCTCTCTCTCTCTCTCTCTCTCTCTCTCTCTCTCTCTCTCTCTTAATATGTGTGTGTGTGTGTAATATATATTACAAAAATTTTTTTTTCTTACACTCTGTTCTAGCAAACATAATGTAATAGATAACAAATAAATTTATTCATCGTTTATCTTTTGAATTTTTTTAGGACATTTATGTTCCAGAATTTATGGAGAACAATCGTTTAATTACACTTATTCAATCTTACCTTTGTGGTAACGGAGAGAAGAGGGAAGTGAATTAATTTCAGACGAATCGATGTAATTTTGTAAGAGGGTTTCATTGAAATAGGAGTTTAAACGAAAAGATTCGTGTTGATCCTGGACTACGAGCATATCCATCATTCGATAAGCTGGGAAATTCTAGAGACGAAGATTTTAATGTGTTAAATAAATACTTGATCAAAAGAAGTTGTTGGATATATTAGCAATATGTAGTAGAGCTTGTTATTTTATTAAGAAAAAATGTTGTTATGTTCTACGAGAGTAAGTTGTAATAAAAACATTTTAGACATAATAAATTATGTCTAAAATTATATATGTTATGTGTATATAATTTAGATTTAATATTGTCGAAATATCTTAAACAAGAAAAAAGAGAGAAAGAGATAATTGTCTTCTTTTTTTCTATACTATTTTAATATGTATCATTTTCTGACTGAGAATCTTTTTTTATAGTTAAAATTTTATAAAAAGTTGAAAAAGCAGTTTGCACTCTAGCCTCGACAGATAAAAAATACAAGGAATTTAAAAATTTGTTATATTATAATAACTATAAGTATTTCATTTAATTATATATGTAGATAAACTAGCGCTAAGATTATAAAACAACCTTATCAATGACAAAGATTTCTGAGAACCTAGTAAGTCCCTCATTTAACCAAGGCATTATATTATTGGCGGATTCCTGTGCTACGCTATGTGCTATTAAGCGCACCGTCTTCATTGTGTCATGCGTCATGTTCAATAATGATAATTCTTCGTTGATAACATCTATTTCTCTAAAAATAATTAATACATAATTAATGCACAATACTATTTGTTAGACATTTTTATCAAAAATTCTTGTATATTAAATATATAATTAATCATTTTATACATTAATATTGGATATAGGTATTAGTTCGATAAGTAACTTTCTAATGATTTAAATACAAGCCGATTCGTATCTTTAATAAATATAAGAGAGGAAAGAAGTATATTTGATAAACTTTAATAGGCAAAAATATGACTTCTTTTAAATAAAAAACAAGATATGTCATGGCTTCATTATTTATACAATATAAATTTTTATATATATGTATATATATATATATATATATATATATATACATATATATACAAATACATATACTATATACATAAAAATGATTATTAAAATAATAATTTCATCCTTAATTCGTATCTTTGATATAAAAATGGAAATTTGAATATGTTACTTGATTATATGTATTATCGATTAAAATTAATGTGCATAAAAAATATATATATTTCCAAATTTTGAATGTTAAAATAATTTTGTTCTTTTATGGATTCATTCCTTTTTTTATTATATGTATTACCTATAAAGAACGAGACCCCAAGTTACTACAGCTTTTTCCGGGAAATCCGGGATTGCAACATAATCTACCTTTGGAGTCATTTTCAAAGTTATCATAAGCCATTCATCTTCCAAAGTCATAGTGAAGTAATAAGCAAACAGATATGTATATAATGCATGTGTTATTTTTTCTCTATGCCATAATTTAATTTTTTCATCCCTGGAGACACTTATAAAATCGATCACCGCTATCGCTACGAGATAAGAAGACATCGAAGGAGTGGTTTTAAAATGTGTCCATATCATGTCATTTTCAACTTTCTGTTGATTTTGCACCGGCATATTTGATAAAGCTATGTACTTTATCGGGTGCTTCACGGAAATGATAAATTTAGCCTTTAATTCCGGTTTGTCCCAACATGGAAATAATTTCCGTGCTCCACTTGCCTGCAGATGTGTTGCGATCAACCACCTGTCATATTTTAATAAGAGATATGAGAGAGATAATAAAGATATTAGAGATAATAAATTTTTAATCATTATTGGAAGTATTAGGAACTAGAGATTGTATAGGTACAATTTATAAGAATAGTGCTTGAAAAATAATATTTAAACATATATATCTTTCTCTTATGTATTATATTATATATTATAGTATATATTGACTGACATTTTAACTCTTTTATTGTAAAAAGGTGAAATTTATATGTAACAAAAATTCAAATATAAAAGAAAAATTTTGCTTATCATTCAATAGCTAATTATGTGACTGTAAGTGATAAGATCTGATTAAGTTTCACACAATCGGTAGTTTAAAGCTTTTAGCATGACGACAATGGAAATGATTTATAAAGAATAGTAATAAATAATACTTATATAAGTATAAAAAGATGTGTTCTCTTAATATTTTAACAATTACAATACTTACACTTGGTCTCCTTTTCTATTGTTGTAGGAAGTTCTAAAAAGACCTTCGGTATTATTAGTTATTTTACCAAAGAATTCTATGTTTAAGGTGTAATTGCCGGGTACTAATTTATCAGCAAAGTTAATGATCAAAATGTTTTTCTCATTATATAAATATCCCGTTGGTTTATAGACCAATTTTTTGTTCTTCCTAGACCGTACATCTTTATTAATTAATGTGATTTCGGTAACCAAGTACATCGAGTGTAATACTATGTATTGCGTTTCTTCATTAATCTCAATGTTGACGGTTGATTCACCGCGGTATAAACCTTCTTCAATATTTAGTATCAATTTGATCTTATATTCCAACGGCTTTATATTATCCGATAAATGGTAATCAGTTGCAGTAGACAAATTCTTTCTCCAATTTTTATATTCTATAGGAATAGCCGTCACGACGATGATTATGCCAAGACTTAATAACAATTTTAGAAATGCCATGCCAATTTTTGTTCTAGATATCTGCAAAATTATTTTCTTTGTTAGAAGAAGACAAGTACAAACAAAATGCAATACAAATGTTTCAATCGCATGATTGTTATATAAAAAAAAAACGGGTAAGAATGACTATATGTATAATTCTGACGTTTTCGTACAAAATTCTAATATTTCTGTTACTACTGCAATAAAAATATTTGAAATATTACTATTACGATAAAAGTATTTTGAAAATCATAATTTAACGTTCGATTTGAAAGCGTTCGATTATTTTCGAATTATAAATCGCACTGTAGATGGATGTATAGGTACATATAATAGATCGATATATATGTTTATCAACATGCTGCTTTCAAAGTCTATTTGTCGCGTTTTCTCTCAAGCAGAGTGTTTCTAAACGAATGAATAGTCAGAGAAAACATAAATCAGAGATTTATTAATTTTTCATTAATATATATTTTATGTCACATGTACAAAATGTAAACGCAATCCAAAACACTAACAGATGCTTCGTTCGTATTTTTTGCATGGCATACAAATTTTTTTTAACGACGAAAATTGGCATTTGTTGTTCGTTTGCTTAGTACATACTGTTCAATATAACCTTGGAGAATATTTATAATAGTTAGGTATCTATTACAAAAGGACGCGTAAGGCAAAAGGTGGACATGCACTAATTTTTCTAAAACATGCATACACATATATTGTATAAGATATCCAATACAAATAAAATATGTTCACTTTAAACTCTAAAGAACTCTTTATATTATTATTCTGAGTTTAGCATCTCTTTGACATTTAGGTAATATATACTATATATATATATATATATATATATATATATAATACATGCTTGAAATTGTTTTTATACTACAATATATATTAATTCTAAAAAGAATATAAATGATTGAAGTATAATGACATAAAAGAAAGTATTAATTGTCTCGAGATAACTCTAAAAGGATAATCTTGAGGAAATAGAACTGTGCATTCATCGTGCTTGTACTTTAGAACCATTTAAATTGTGTTCTATACAGTTTTTTAAGCTTAAAAGAGGATAATGTGTTTAACTGTCTTATTCCTAATAACTCACCTTGTATACTAAAAGTGTGTGATGATTAAGAAACAGTTCTTTGTAACAATTAATATTAGCTGCATTAGAGCAGCGATTAACGTATTATTTTCACAACCTTTAATATCGAAGATGTATCTGTACACTTGCCGTCTTATCACTTTGAGAGGTCATCGAAAACTAACATCGATGTCGGTAACCGAAATAATAAATGTAATGTTATATAAACAACTTCTACAATATTGTAGAAGTTATATTATATTTATATTGTACACACAGATATCTTGCTTTTCAATATATTATATAGCTTTTGTAAAATTAATATGAAATATCCAAGACTTAAACGTTTCATTTCCATATTGTTGGTGCAATGACAAGCTATAAATTTCATAAATTTTTGCAAGCTATAAATTTTATACATTTTTAAGTTAAAGAACATATCTTTTTCAATTTAAAACATTGTATTTAACTTGTTGAAACTTTAAGTGCGGATTTCTTAAATTACAGTGATTTCTAGTTCCAATTTTGATATGATTTGCAAATTCAATATTCCTTGATCAAAATAAAACCAACTTTCTTTCCAGAAAAATATGAATGTAATACAATTATCTGTTAGTTATTATTAGAAGAAATTGCGCCAAAGAGGTAGTGTTATCAGAGAATTTTTCTCTTTATTAGACTTTATTTTATTATATCTAATGCATGATAAATATTTCACAGGCAGCATTGTCTTTTTTTGAAAAGAATTTTTACTTGTAACAATAATGTGTTGATCTTAATTTTTGTTAAAATATTTTTTCAGATTGACAATAATCTAAGAGAACAAAATTTTTCTGTTTTTTTTTGCATCTTGCATTTCACTTATTAATTTTCTGTTTTCCGTATTTTCGAATTCAAAATTAAAATATTTTTTTTATTTAAAATGTTTGACTACTTATTTCTTATTTTAAAGTTTATAATTTATATTTTAATTTAGCTTCTATTTTTAATGATCTATAACTCGAAGATTGTTAGCGTTTCGAAATTTTTGATCGCGAAAAATCAATTACAAATTTCGTCAGACATATCTTCGCTTTCGAGCCCGAGACAGCCTTTATACTATAGTATATAATTTTTTATAATTTTAATTATATTATTATCGCTAGTAGGTTAATCAAAGGATCTTTGAAAAATTATAATCGACCAAAACTAGCCAGAATGTTTATTTATTTGTTAACAATACGACGTTTCGACCATATGGTTGTGGTCCTTCTCAAGTATAAAGGTTTAGATAAAAGAATATAAAGATGTAAAACTTAATTTGTAAACTTCACATGTCACAGTTGCAATTCCTTAGCGACTTGCCAAAAAATGCAAAGAGAGATAAAACGTTGTGCCAGTGCGAGATTTCGTCAAAAAAATTTTTTGGCAAGTCGCTAAGGAATTGCAACTGTGACATGTGAAGTTTACAAATTAAGTTTTACATCTTTATATTCTTTTATCTAAACCTTTATACTTGAGAAGGACCACAACCATATGGTCGAAACGTCGTATTGTTAACAAATAAATAAACATTCTGGCTAGTTTTGGTCGATTATAATTTTTCAAAGATCCTATAATTTTTTATATTTGCATGTTTGCATGCAATTGGTACAATGACATATGTTAGACGGCGAGAATTTCTATCTCAAGATTGTCAATGTTGTCATAATCCGTACATATTTTTTATTCGTAAAGATATTCTACTGAGAGTTTTTCTAAACTATATTTATATATTTATCTATAGCGTCTTTAGTGGTAAAAAGAGAATGTCAGTCACATGACTGATGGGCATGCAAACTAACAAGAAGAGAAGAATTTTTACCTTGTGATGCCGAGACAACAAGATATAAATAAAAATACGTTAAAATAAAAAAAAAATTATGAGTCTAAAATATATTGAAATGTAATTAGTAGGTAAATTCTACATCAAAAATAATTTACAGGGTAAGTATTAGATTAGAAAATATCTAGAAATGTATGTAAAAACACAAAATAGTGTCATAGAATTTATTATAAGTCCAAGAATGCTAACACACAGATTATAAGTTTAATTATATATTAAACAATAATAGAAATATTATAAATATTAATATGTAATAGTACACAAAAATAAACATTAATATTATTATTATAATATTAATATTGATGTTACAAATCTTTATTTTTAACATTAATAATAATTTTTACTATTTATATAAAAGATTAATAATTAATGTTAACATTAATTGTAAACATGTTAATTATATAATAAATTTTAATGTTTGTTTTTAGTATTAATAGCTAAGAGTTTTAAAATTAACTATATTTAAAAAAATAATATTAAAGATGTTATAGAGAAAAAAATTAAATGGAAAAGCAAAGGAATTATTAACAATAAATAGATAAAATGTAATAATAAAAATATATAAACAATATAAAAATTTAATTAAACTATATAAAATAAAATAAATCTTTAAATATAAAGTAAATGTTTACAAGCAATATATAAAGTTATTAGTCATTTCCATTGATTTAGTTAATTGGTCACTTGATTTGTAAGTATCTGCAGATAATCCTTCTGATTCTTGATTTCAGATGAACGTATTTCAATTTTGCGTTTAACATTAAAAATTAGTTCTTTTGCATAATCTTCCGCGAATTGGTGTATCTAAAACAAATTTTATTCCAACATTTCTTGTGAATAATTAATTTATGCTTTCATATTATAAGAGGGAATTTTTATTTTAATATTCTCGCATATCTGACGCGTTTAACTTCTTATTTTGTATATAATTAAGATAAAAGATATTAAACACATATACTATGGTACAATACAAAGATAAATAAGTATAATTAAAAAATACTAATAATTAAGAATAAAGATTTTATTATAGTTTGTAAAATTTACCTTAGCAAGTTGTTCCTCAGAATACACATGATTAATAATATCAATTAATATTGCAACTGTACTGGCTTGTCTATAGATATGAAAAAATAACAGGTTTACAATTAATACATATAAAAAACTTTCACGATATTACTAGCGGAATACATTTATGAAGAAAGATATAATTACCTCGGTGTTACTTCATTAAAATTTGATAATATAAAATCAAGCATTACGCTTTTCTTTGCATGCTTGGCAACAATGAAATGAAAACTGTTAACACGGTCTTTGTCTTTCATTTTTCCACTATAATTGTCGGATGCCATTATTATCATATAGTTTTGAATGATAGCAATATTTTCAGAGCAAGCCAGAAATTTTAAATACTTATTATTAGGTTCTTCTATATGTACATTAAATACATGATTCCAAGTATTAATGCCCGACATCGCCAAACCATTACAATATGTCCATTCTTCCCACCACGGTAGAAGTCTACGATATTGAGAAAGAAAATAAAAATTTATTATAAAAATTTAGTTTACTTATCTTATCTTGATCAAGTAGCATATGAATCATGTTGCATGAAAAATGCCAGAGAAAAAAATTATTCTTTTTATTTAAGAATCATAATGATAAGAAAAATTACTTATTCGTTGTACGATTTGCGAGATGCTGTTGCAAGTTAGAAGTTGCTGTTTTATGGCAGTCAGATTCACCGAGAATACATGCCCATTTTGAAGCTTCTTGTTTTAGACAATTAATAAAATAGTGCTTGTTAATATCCTCCTTGTATCCTATATTCTGAAGGAGTCCACTCAATATATTTCTTATTTTTCCCTAAAAATCATTAAATAATATAAAATATGAATTTAATAAATAATATAATAATGTGAATTTTCTGTCAGTTCTCATTTATAGGAAAAGGCATATTGTGTGTACGGATGAGTGTGTGTATATGAATTAATATGTTTACTAGAACTTTTCTTGGCTGATAAAGTTAATATAATTCAAAATTTCTGCAATCTTTGTTTTGACCGCATAAATATGTACACGCATATAATAGATATGACGCATATATTTATATGATTTAGATAATATAAATATATAATGTCATATAATATAATACAATATAAAATTTATAATATTATGTATAATTTTAATATTAAATCACTACATGTGAAACATATTTAGAAGATTCCAGTTCTGTGTTAATTTTTTATAAAAAAAATTTCCTGATTAATTATTTATATATACATATATAATATTTATACAATTACTACATTATTTTTACTAATTTATCTCAATTTTTCTAAATTGTTAAATTCCATAAAATATTTAGTAATCAATAAAGAATATATTAGTAAAACGTTACACCGTTATATGATGTGACAATTTCCAAGTTTAATATAACTTTACATATAAAATGTTAGTTAATGATATATTCATTTGATAGAATTTTAGTATAAAAGAAAATTAGATATTAATATAGAACATTTAAGAAGTAGACATAGTTTAAAGCTATAACAATAATTATAGTAGCTTAAGTTTTTTTTTATTTTTTAGTCAAATAAAATTATACGTATATAAAAATATAACTGAACTCTTCCATTAAATGTAATTTTGTTTTTTATCTTTTTGGAGATTATATGAAAATAGTTTATATAAAGTGTCAATGTATTTTATATATAACAATTTAATACGTAATATACATATTCTTATTTATGAAATTTATTACTACCTTGATATTATAAGCTCTTCTATCTGATAGTGGAAGAACACTTGACATGTGCTCAAGAGCTTTGATCATAGGATACCATGCTACATAATCTTTCTCTCGCGAAAGATAATTCGTGAGTTCCCAAAATACAGAAGAATCGATTTGACTAGTCATTAGGAAATGATATGCGTCATCGATGATTTGAGCACGATTAAGAACATGTATGTTCTCATATTCCATAGAGTTTAGGTACTTCGCAATTTTGTTCCAGTTCTTAGTATTATAATTGACACGATAGTATCCTGTCATATAATATAAATAAATTTTACTATACATAATAAAGCATTTAAAATGTCAGAATTAGCATATTTAGTATAAAGGAAATTACATTATATTTAGCATAAAGGAAATTACAAGGAATGTTATTAAATTTTTTAAATTTGTTAGATTCGTAACAAGAAGTTATTTTTTTAAATGTAATTGTTGTTATTAATTATGGAATTATTTTATATTTGTCACTGTGTAATATTCTGTAGAATAAAACTGCATAAGGAGTTCTGTACATAAATTGATTTTAGTTGCATAAAAAATGACTAGATCATGTGACATGTATGCATAGTGGAACTTAACTCATTGTTAGTCTAATGGCAGTATAACGCCCCATATAACTTCATATAACATTTTACTCAACATATAAAATTATTATACATATTTTACTGAACATCACAAAATTAATATACATATTTACTGTAACGCATAATTATGTATTACACATACTTATTGTAATATTATATCACATATTTAAAGTAATATTTTATTATTCGTATTTAATTGTGACGCATTATTATTTTAAATTTACATTAGTACAAAAGAGATATGAATAAAACTATAGAATAAAATAAAATTTTAATTATGTGAAATAAACATAGGAGCATAATAAATTTATTGATTAATATTTACCAACTTGTTGTAAATTGATTATAAACCAACCATCGCTTTTGAAATGTCTGAATGCATCAATACATAATACGTTTTGCGTAGATTTTAGCCACACGACATTATGATGTGAAGTCTTATTAAAATCTGGATTTTTCTGTGTAGTATAAGTTATAGGTATCCATAAATTGTACTTATCGCTATCAATTGAATCGAAATTTTCTAGCAATATATTTGTACAACCAGTATAATCGGGTGTTACTTTCAGTATAGGATAATTTTTATGTTTCATCCAACCATCCATTTTTTCTGTTAAATTATACTCGTGTTTGTTACCAAATTCATTAAGAGTATTTTGCATAGTTGTCAAAAACGTTTCGGGTGTCATCCTCCGAAATAGTCTATAGAAGAATTAAACTATATAAGTAAAATTTTAAATATTATTAAGAGTTAATATTGCAATAAATTGCACTAGGAAAGAAAGTTCGTACTCATATATATTTATACACATAACATACATGTATATAAACATATATATATGTACATACATGTATGTAATATATATATATAATATAAAGAATGTAGAAGGAATGTATCATTAACTTTGTCCAACTAAAATAACTTGCTGTTTTAAACAATAGAAAAAATTATAAAATTATAAATAATTTTATAATTTTGAAATGCACGTAATATAGTGACAATAGTTTTATTGTGAACAGTAAAAAATTTACGGTAAAACGTAAAGAAAATTTCAAGAGTAATCTCATTTTTTAAAAATCAAATAGCTATCTTTTTATAATAAAATTCGAAACAGAATTCTGAGAATAAAGATATTAGAGCACATATGTAACCTAAAACTAATATTATATAAAATATGCTTGATTATCTATGTAATACATAATAATTATAAAATAATTATACTTACTTTAATGTTAATAATGTCTTTATACCATGTTGAAACACCTTTTCGGTAATTAAATGTTGCAACATACGCAATATAGAAATTGCTACAATTCACATTAAACAATATATTATTAAATATGCTTAAAGTATTATAATATTCATAAGTTCATCAATTAGTTGATCTTCTATATAGAAAAATTAGTTTTTTTTAAGCTTTAACTATATATACTATATAGTTAAAGTTAAAAAAACTAATTTTATATATACATACATACGTGGCGCGCGCATACACACACACACGTACTATAAATTTGTTTCCTATATTATATATATATATAGTAAAACTCCCTTTTTCATATCCTGTTCTATAGCAAACTTATATTTACATTTAAAAATTTATGGAATTTATTGTTTAATTACATTTATTCAAACGTTCTTTATTCTTACCTTTATTGTAACGAAAAGAAGAAGGAAGTGAATTAATTTCAAGTGGCTTGTTGATTTGTAAAAAATTCCTATTGAAATAAAAGTTTAACCGGAGAGATTCATGTTGATTTTGGACTACGAGTAAATCCATTTTCCGAGAATTATCGTGTATCTAAAGACAAAAACTTTTATGTAAAATAAAACCTTAATGTCGAAAATTTTAATATCAAATAAATATTTAATCAAAAGTAAATGCTCGCATTAGCAATATGTATTTGAAACAATTGTTTGCTCTTACTGAGAATGCCTAAAATAGATTATATGTATGCAAATTATGCCTAAAATAGATTATATGTATGTAATTATTTCGAAATTAAATATTGTTGTAAGATTTCAAAGAAGAAAAAAAGAAAAAGAAGAATAATTGCATTCTTTTTCTACTATTTTAACTTTAAATGTACGTATTTTTTAACTCTGAGATTCTTTTTTAACTCTGAGATATTTTAAAATTATATTTCGAAATTTTTTTATAAAAAATTAAAAACAATCAGCACTTTGACCTTATTGAAACAAATATAAAAAACAAGAATTTTTATTTTATAACGATTGCAACAAGTATTGTTTTTATCTGCGTAAGTGAATTAGTGCTAAGAATATAGTGCAACCTTATCGTAGGTATACGCGAAAATGAAACTACCAAATCCCTCTTTAAACCAAGATGGCATATCATGGAGAAATTCATCTATCATGTTACGTGATATTAAGTACTCCAGCTTTGCTCTGCTCATAATGTCTACGTCGTTTGGTTTATGAAAAATATCTGCTTCTCTAAAAATCATTAATATCTGTTAAAAATTCTCAAAAATTTTTGTAAAACATTAAACATAAAATTTAATTACTTTAAAGATTAATTTTATTGGATATATTAGTTTCATTAAAAGTCGGAAAAAGCATAGATTATTTAAATAAGTCGGCATTTGCCTTTAATTTGTACTAAAAAAATATTTGATAACTTTTATAAATTTTTTAAAGTTTCCAATTTTTTTCATTATATATGTATATTTCTTTAACTAAATTAAAATTAAAATTCTATTACAAAATGAACCACTTGAATTAAATTAATTTAAAAATTTAATTTTTTAAATGTTTTTACCGCACAAAGTTTAGTTTGCAAAAAGTTATTTTCTTCAATCGCTTATAACTCAAAAATTATTGATGCCTTCACATTCTCATTAAAAAAAAGATTATTTTTAAATTGGCACGAAAATTTGCCATTTATCCGTAAATATTTACCTGTAAAGGACTAGTCCCCCAGTTTCTATAACTTTCTCCGGGAAATCCGGGATTGCAATGTAATCTACTTTCGGAATCATCTTCAAACTTGACATATGCCAATGAAGTTCCAAATGTACAGTTAAAAAGGTAAGCACGTAATATGCAAATGATTCATATCCTATTTCTTCTCTGAACCATATTTTCATGCTCGAATAATTAAAAAAATGAGACTTAACTATACTACTAATATCATCCTTAAGCTTGGTATTATTTGTTTTAAAATCGATCACCGCTATCGCTACGAGATAAGGAGACATTGAAGGAGTGGTATTAAAGTGTGTCCATATCATGCCATTTTCAACGTTATACTTTTCTCGTATCGGCATATTCGACAAAGCCGTGTACTTTTGAGGGTGCTTCACGGAAATCGTAAATGTGGCCTCTAATTTCGGCTCGTCCCAACATGGAAATAACTGTCGTGCCCCAGTTGCCTGTAGATATGTTGCAAATAACCACCTATTAATTTGAGAAACATTTTTAAATAATAAAATTGCGATTATTGTTGGCACAAAAATATTTGATATTTCGATTGGAGCTCCTACGTTTTTTGAATGTTTGAATAATCTAATAATCATATATATATATATATATATATATATATATATATATATATATATATCTTTTTTATGTAATTTTTATCTTAACTATTTTCTTTTATTTGTGTAATATTTTCTTTGTAGTAACATGTATGTGATATAATATTTGTGTATTTGTGTGTGATATTAGCTTAAAAATATATTATTTAAAAATAAATGCAACGATTAAAGCGTATTTTACTCAAAATTCTTATTTTGCTGATGTGTCAAATACAAATATATATAAAAACAAATTTTACTTGATTGACATATAAACTCGATTAATCATTAAATAGAGAAGTGTAATTACATTCAAATATAAAAAAATTTTTATATGCGTATTTTTGAAAAGTTATTTATGTGTATTATTAATGGTATCTCATTAAGTTTTTTTTTTTTTTTACTCAGTACATAAAGATTTAATATGACGATAGCGCTAATAAAAATAGTTTGTACAGAATATAGTAAGCGTTTTAATGTCTATATGAATAGTAATTATATAAGTATGAAAAAGTGTTCTCTTAATATTTTAATATTTACTTACGTTGTATTTCCTTTCTCATTTTTGTAGGAAGTTCTAAAGAGACCTTCGGTATTATTAGTTGCTTTACCGAGGAATTCTAGGTTTAAAATATAATTTCCTGGTAATATTTTATCGTTAAAATAAATGATGAAACTATTTGTCTCGTGAGTATATGAATATCTTATCGGTTTATAAACCGATTTTTTAATATTATTCTTAGATTCTTGTAAATTTTCGTTAATTAATGTGCTTTCAGTAACAACTAGATTTGCTAAATGCAGTTCTATGTGTTGCGTTTCTTCATAAATCTCGATGCTGATGTTTGATTCACCGCGGTATATATCTTCTTCGATAGGTAATATCAATTCGATGTTATAATGTGTCGGTTTTATACTACTCAATAAAGAATATTTAATTGCAGTTTGTATCTCATCTGTCCAATTTTCATCTGGAAGAGCCATCGCAGCGATAATTATACCGAGACTTATTAATAGTTTTAGGAATGCCATGCCAATTTTTGTTTAAAATACCTACAAAATTATTTTCTCTATTAAAAAGAAGTAAATACACAAACAAAATGCAGCACATAAATAAATAAATGTTTTTATCGCATAATTATTAAAAAAAAGAAAGAGCAATTATGTATAATCTTGATATACACGTAGTTTTTAATATTTATACATACTCTGCTATAATAAAACTATCTTGAAAATTATATAATAATATAACGTTAATTTTTAAATATTAAATGTTCATTTCAAGAGTATTTGAATGTTTTTGCCACGCACTGTATGTAATAGGTCAGTGTATATTTATCACATATTGCCTGCTATTCGCGTTTTCTCAAGGAGAATATATCTAAACGAACAATCGAAAATAAATCAGAAATTTAAATTTAAATTTTCTTAGATATCTTATCTTATATAAATAAATTAAATCAAATGTAGTTTGAACACTAACAAATATTCCGTACATATTTTTTATGACATATACATTTTTCTTAACGACAAAAATTGATATTTGTTATTTGTAGTTGTTTGTTCGCTCAATACAATCAGTTTAATATAACTTTGAAGAATATTTATTATACGAAATAGCTACTTATTATACGAAAAAATGTGAACGGTACTAAACGTTTCTAAACTTGCACACATATGTATATATTATATATAGTGTGTCAAATATAAATAAAATATAACTTTAAATAAAACTTTATATAAAAAACCTAATTATTTATTAAGTTTAATTTTTTGATATATTATATTATAATACATGCTTGAAATCGTTTTTGCATTAAAAAAAATAGAAATAATGGAAAGAATAGAAATAATGAAACATGTAGTGACATGAAAAAGTATAAATACTCTTGAAATAGTTCTAAAAAGATAATATTGTGGAAATAGAACTATGTGTCGTCATACTCGTACTTTGGAAATTAAAATTGTGTTGTACATACATTTTTTCATGTTGAAAAAAGAAATTGTGTTGTACATACATTTCTTTTATGTTGAAAGAAAAAAATATGTATTTATAATATGTTTTATTCCTAATAACTCACCTTGTACGATAAAATTGTATGCCAATCTAAAAACAGTTCTTTGTAACAATTAGCAGCAATTAACGTATTATCTCCACAACCTTTTACTGTCGCAAATATATCTGTACAATTGCCACGTTACCACTTCGAAAGATCATCAAGAACTAACATCGATACCGCGTGAATTATAAATATGTAAGGTAATGTAAACACAACTTTTATGATTATAGAGGAAAGGAAGCAAAACCGACATACCATTTTGTTTTGGGGTTCTAACCCCCTACTGAAAGGGCAGAATGATACTTAGTGAAGATAAATGGAAACCAGCAACACTATCCTATCAGAGGATATGACAGTTTTAATAATATACTTACTAAATTACTTTAAAAACATTTTTTTGCTACATGTAGAAAAATGACCTACGTAGGAATTGGTCCCCAAAACCGATGTACCCAAGTTAAAGACATGATATATATGTATATTTTTAAAAATATTTATTGTTTTTAATATTTTTATTTATAATATTTTGTTTACGGTTAAATTCAAGAAAAACACTGAAATTGCATTAGGTTGAATGTAAAATTTATTGACATTATCTTAAATGGAGCCTTTTCAACTCTTACATTAAGAAAGTGATTTTAAAAATAAAAAAAAATTAAAAATAACTACAATAAATTTATTTATTTACGAAAATCACAAATGTAAATATCACTGTCAGCTAGTAGATCAAGTTAACATTGTTTTCAACAGAGTACAGTAATCTGCAGCAGAAATTCACAGGTATGTCGATTTACTATACCTATGTTTTGATGCCTTTCCTCTACTACTTATTATATCACTCAGATTATATCACAATTTTAATAATACATTGTTTCAAAGTTTTGAGCAAGAGATTTTTAAAACAAACAAAAACTGAGATTTAAGAAGTTATGATTATTACGGATCTGATCCGGCATTGTTTCTTAACAAATTAATTTTTTTCTATTGTGAATGATCCCAAGGCATGCGATGATACTTGCACTTTTTGGCACAAACGCAGAGACGAATGTGATAAATTTTTAAACGGTTATTTAGGCGCATATGCAAAAATATCGTGATTTACGGATCTGGTCCGGGTACTGTTTCTTAACAAATTAATTTTTTTCTTTTGTAAATGATCACAAAGCATGCGATAATACTTGCATTTTTTGGCACCAAACGCAGAAACGACTGTGATAAACATTTAAACGGGAATTCAAACGCATATGTAAAAATATCGTGATTTACGGACCTGTTCCGGGCATTGTTTATTAACAAATTAATTTTTTTTCTATTGTAAATGATTCCAAGGCATGCGATGATACATGCATTTTTTGGCATCAAACGCAGAGACAACTGTGATAAACTTTTTAACAATTATTTAGGCGCATATGCAAAAATATCGCGATATACGGATCTGTTCCGGGCATTGTTTCTTAATAAATTAATTTTTTTCTTTTGTAAATGATCTTAAGGCATGCAATGATACTTGCATTTTTTGGCACCAAACGCAGAGACGACTGTGATAAATTTTTAAACGGGTATTCAAGCGCCTATGCAATAATATCGTGATTTGCGCATCTGTTCCGGGCATTGTCTCATAACAAATTATTTTTTTTTAATTGTAAATGATCCCAAGGCATGCGACCACGCTCGCATTTTTTTGCACCAAACGCAGAGACGACTGTGATAAATTTTTAAACGGGTGTTCAAGCGCCTATGCAGAAATATTGTGAAAAACGGAACTGTTCCGGGCATTGTTTCTTAATAAATTAATTTTTTTCTATTGTAAATGATTTCAAGGCATGCGACCACGCTCGCATTTTTTTGTACCAAACGCAGAGATGACTGTGATAAATTTTTAAACGGGTATTCAAGCGCCTATGCAGAAATATCGTGATTTACGAATCTGTTCCGGGCATTGTCTCATAACAAATTATGTTTTTTTTTTATTGTAAATGATCCCAAGGAATGCGACCACGCTCGCATTTTTTGGCACCAAACGCAGAGACGACTGTGATAAATTGTTAAACGGGTGTTCAAGCGTCTATGCAGAAATATTGTGAAGCACGGAACTCTTCCGGGCATTGTTTCTTAATAAATTAATTTTTTTTATTGTAATTGATCTTAACGCATGCGACCACGCTCACATTTTTTGGCACCAAACGCAGAGATGACTGTGATAAATTTTTGAACGGGTATTCAAGCGCCTATGCAGAAATATTGTGCTTTACGGATCTGTTCCGGGCATTGTTTCTTAACAAATTATTTTTTTTCTATTGTAAGTGATCCCAAGGCATGCGATGATACTTGCATTTTTTGGCATCAAACGCCGAGTTTAAAAATTTATCATTGTCGTCTCTGCGTATAGATAGGATAATTGAATCGGTGAGATCAGAAAGGGCATGTGTCACTATTTTACTGAAAATGGTTTTAATATATAAACAGATTTTTTATACGCAGACGCACAATACTCAGAGCACATCTTGTACATTACATTTCAATCTTCATTGAGGGAGAAAATTTTTCCCCCGATTTAGAAGTTTTAGGCAGTTTTTTCACTCTCTTGTAAAATTAGCAAACATTGACTCATGCCCTTTCTGATCTCACCGATTCAATTTTATTAAATGATTTTAAAAGCACATAAAAAGCACATTATTCTATCATTCTAACTTTTTGATTGTATTTGTAATTTTAATGAGTGCTAACTTACGCTAAGCCAGCATCTCCATTTTCAATTGCGATTTCCCGCTAAACCGCTCGAGCACAAAAATCGTCAATAGAGCACATAATTAGCACATAAAGAGCACTTAATTTTTGCATATATATTATTTCGATTTTTTGGTGGGGGTGCTAACTTAACAGAGGGAGTCGATAATTCTCTAGTTTTGAGACGTAACAAAGTTAGGCTCTTTTTTCTCATTTTGCGAAATTTGCAAGTGTGAAATACTTCTAAATTGCAAGGAAATCTACTCTTCTGGCAATAGGGCGTTTGAGACTAACATTCCAGCCAGGCGATATATCGCGCAGCGGCGAACACGTGGCGCCGGAAAGCAACAGGTTGTCGAACGGAGCTGAGAGACTGTTCGGCTTGGCTTGTCATGGCTGGTCGATTCGACTGCTGGTAGTCCTAGCAAGGCCGGTCAAGACGACGCTAGAAAATCTTACACGACATGCAGCAGCGACGGTATGCGATTGTTCGGTACGATTGTGTCTTATTTAGATGCCGGCCGCGTTCTCGTAAGCGGCCGACTGGATCGGACCGATCCGGTTGCTGGAATTATCGGAAGTGTGACCTCATTCACCGCTCGATTGCCTCGCGTCGTTTATGTTTCACGTGATATGGACTCTCTTGATTGGTAACGTTATGAGAGGACAATAATGTTTTCCAAAAGTTATTGTCATGGATACGTGAATCGCAAAATAATCCGCAAGATTGTTTGACGTAAAAATTACCAGTCTACGACACTGTATGCTATTTTAGAATCGAAGAACGTGGATCTAGGGTTTTATAAATCAAAATTGTAATCTAAAGTTGCAAGGAAAGGAGATGCTACTGACGTAACGCCTGTCCAGGCAATAACTTAAGTTTTTCGAACAACTTTCATTCAATCGTTTTACCCGATTTAACTTTAGCTACTTTTCGCACTGCTCTCATTATTCTCCTATTCTCATGGCAGCGAAACCGAAAGTTATAAACGTAGCTTCCAATTACGGTTTTCCCCTGATCATTCTTTTTTATTTCCTCTATAATTGGCGATGATGAAGCATCAACCAAGTTATCTAATGCTCACACAATGGTGACAACGACATGTTCCGTACATAAATTTTCGACGAGGGTTGCATGTGCATAAGAGTCCGTGTATATTCGCTAACCGCGAATCGCGCGACGTTATCTCGCCATTCTATCGCGGCACCTAAATATGTTATAAATTCTGCGGTGAAGCATTAAAAAATGCTTTGAATGCGGTCTAAATTTCTAATGTCTAGGTGGTGCCCTGTTGGCAGAACTATAGAGAACAACGAAAAGAGAGGAATAAATGCTGTTGAGAAATAAATGCTGTTTGTTTATATGCGTGTTTGATAACTGCTATTTTTGATAAAATATGTAGCTATTATGTATACACATTTTAGAAGATTTTCTAAACATTGTTATGTCAGATGTTTATTATTGTATTTGTTAGTTGCGAGATTAAAATATTAAAATAACAGATTTTTACATTTAAATTTATATATAATTATTTATATCTAATATGTATACTAAAATTATATTTTTGTGAATGGATGTTAAACATATTCTTAGGCTTTATTTTAAAATAATATTGCAATTCAGAGAGCACAATCTTTTTAAAAATTAAACTTATTAAGAGAGAACCAAAAATTTTTTTTACTAATTATTTTAATTTTCATTCTATAAAATTTCTATTTAACATTAAAAACATATTATTAGTGTAAAATCTTAATCGATAAATCAATAGAATCAATAGTATCTTTTTCATTTCTTCGGCAGGTAACCCAAAGAATTACGTGTACATTCCATTGCATCATTCGATTTGCGTCATTCCTATGGTATAGATTATAATCGAACATACAAATAAGCGAATAACCATGTATGTGCGCCACGTACATAAATTCATATTTATTTACATTGCATAATAGTTGCAACTTTCTCGATACGCGAATTCAGATATTATAGAGATTTGCATTGGTCATCGATATAACAGCCAGTTGCATTGACGTGCTTTTTCTAATCCGCGACTAAGCATGACGTATTACAGCACGTCGCGAAACGATCTACAGGCTGATGGAGCGTTTCTATTTTCAGGCGGCAAATGGAATGCGTGAGTTGGTGGATCGACTCGAGAAAAATTCTTTTTAACTGTCGGTTCCACGTGCTAAACTGCCAAGTGGCAAGTAGTCGCTCGTATACAATGAGGACCTCGCGATGTCAACGATTTATTTGTGACGTTTCGCAAGGTATCATGTCATTCATTACTTTTATCCATGTTTGTGTGTGTAGATATGTGTGAGAGAGAGAGAGAGAAAGAGATTTAAAACTTAGCAGAAATTTATAATTCCGCGGTAGCGCGGCATCAAAATGACAGAAAACTTAACGTAAATCATCGCGTCTCCCGTGGCAACTAATGGCATTTCATTATTTTTCGGGCAATGAAAACAATTTTTTGGTTTCTCCATCTGAGAGTATTAATTGTGTTAAAAATGTCCTTGCTTTAAGAAAGTTCGCAAGCTTTTTAAAGATAAATCAATATATAATGATATAAATTTAATTGATAATTTTTAAAAGTATTAGATCTAATATAAAACTATTGTAAAAAAATTGAATTGAAAGCACTTGTAACATAATTAGATTGAATTAAATTAGATATTAAAATATGTTCAATCAATATTTAATTAACGTTCAAGTTATAGATATTATAGATCGTACTATTATAGACTGTATAAACGTGAGCAAAAAATAATGCTTAGAAATAATATATAGAAAATTAAGATATCTACAAATATAAGCTACTTTTTTATTACACAGAATGTCCCAAAATGAACGGAACAAAATATAATAATAATAAAGTTCTCAAAAAATTAAGTATAAAAGTATATTTGCGCGTTTTTTTATTTTAAGCAAAAATTTTTGAAATATAAGGATTTGAAACTGGTCAATCATAAATTACGTTTAAATTCGCCTGTCCATTGATCGCAAATCAATAAATAACGTAACAAATAAAGTAAATCTGTAAATCATTAAAATTATATTTCTAATATAATAAATCAAAAAAGCTCTGATATGTAAATACAAATTCAGGATGGAAACAGGCTAATAAGAGTCAGAATCTTCTGGCTTCCATCCTGAATTTGTATTTATATTTCTAATATTGCAGATTGCAAAGAAACTCCATGGTGCTCCGCTGTTGTCATCGACGCCTCCTTGGATCTCCTTTTCCTCTCTTTTTCGTTCTTTTGCTCCTTTAAAATACTTGTCAAATGTATTTTAATTATTTGTAATTTTTTCTTCTTCGATTTTTCTTTTTCTATTATCTCTAAAAAAATAATTTTTGAAATTTTCTATTATCCTCATAAAAAAATAATTTTTGAAATAATATTTAATTTAAACAAAAAACTATTTAAATATTTATTTTCGATAATCTGCGTTTAAAGTATGATCACCACAAAATGTTTAGTACATGTAAACAAATATGTATTTTTTTAATAATCTTAATGCAATGATAATCTAGTTTTCATTCTTATGTCGTCACATCAAGTTCTTTTCTGTGCACTATAGAAGTGCATTTTCAAAGTTCCTTTCCTCTCGTGTCTATACGACGCGTGTCGTCGAGAGGCGGTTCGCGCACGTTATGTGTCTTCCTTTCTCGTCTCGGTTGTCCCATGACTATAATGGGCTGTAAATAACCGTTTTCTCGGGTCCGAGCGCCGCGGAATATTGTTTGCGATAGTAATTGTAATGTTTCCCGGATCTCATTTGCTGGCTTTCAGCCGCTAATATACGGCGGCTCCGTGGCGCGAGGCCGCGGCTCGCTCGTAAATTTACTGAAACACACAAACAGTTCGTCTGGACTGGCTGGTCGCGTGGGTGCCTGAAACGTTTCACTTTGCAGCCTCCTGTATTGTCGCCGTTTCTTTCCCCTTTCCGTGCACTTTCATCCAATCCGCTCACTTATCTTTCACGAATCCTTTTTTTTTACGATCACGATGGAGTTTGCCGGGAAAATAATGTAGGAAAAATATTTGAAAGCTTTTTTACAAGCTTTTTAATTTCCTCGCGTATCAAAGTTGTAAAATTATGTTTCTCTAATATGTAAGATATATCGCTCTTTATTGATTATTACATCAATCTTATCTTCATTTGAACGTAAATGTTAAAGCGTTTCCCGCGGTCGACTGGATGAAAGCGCACGAACCGCCGGCGCCGCTGCCACTACTGTTCCCTATCTATAATTTACGATCGTACGGAATGAAGTCAATTAAGCTACGAAGTTTGTTAATATTGAAACAAATCGCGGATGATGGCATCTTTATTGCCTTAGATCGACGCTCGCTCGCTCACTCGCACGTTCAATATTCCTTTCGCATAATCCGCCGAGTCGCGCGCGCGCTCGCTCGTTCTATTCGTTTCTTCCATCTTCGTGCCGCGGAGTGATTGCAATCATGTTTTCCAATCCGCCGATGGTTGTTGAATTAACCACCGAGTTACGCGCGCACGGGCATCCGTCCCGAGGGCATGCAAAGAAGGCGCGAGCGTGGAAAGAGAAAGAGAAAGAGAGATAGGTATAGTCCCTTGTGTGGAGTTCTTTAAGATCCGCGCGCGCACCACAATTATCCGCGTCATTACCGGCATGAATATTCATGACCGCACCTCCGCTCGGCGAGAGAGACAGCCGCCGGCGAAAGCAATATTTACATTGCGGATTCTCTTCTAGCTGTGCCAAGTAAAATCGATCGCGCGCGAAATATCGCGACAGGATGCGCAAAAAGCGCAGCATCATTAGATACATGTAGTAGTGGACACATTTCAAATAAAGACTATTATAATCGTACTAAATTGTTTCGATTAAATAAAATATTACAAGAAATTAATTTTCTATAAGGATAATGAATGCCAAAACATAAGAAATGTTTATTTAATACGTAGAAATTATAGTTATTAATATAAAATGTAATAGTTTTGAAAGAAATATCAAAAGTTTAATTGAAAATAATATTTGAAGTTTTTTGCATTTTATATTTAAAAAATATTACTTCTTGTAATATAGGTCGTCTAAAAAGGCCTTTAAGACCTTTTTAGACGACCTATAATTTGCGACAAAATTTAAGACAGAATTCTATTTATAATTTTATGTGTCACATGTTTTTAATGTATACGTGTATCCTGATATATATATATTGATTTATATGTATTTTACGTGTTCAAATGTTTTCTGCATTACACGACACATAAAATTTATAAATAGAAATCTGTTCGGAATTTTGTCGCGAATTATATATCGTCTAAAGAGGCTTTTATGTAGTAAAACAAAATAATTGAAAAGTGACAAAACAAATACGTTTTGTTTTAAAAATAATCATTAATTTAACGCTAATTCACACGAAAGATATAATAGGTATAATTTAATAAAACATTGAATAAAATTAAAATTTGATCTAACGTAACGTAACATAACATAAAAGAAAATAACTAGAAACTCGTGAAAATAATATTTAAATATTTCACTGCTCATACAATGGATTATTTCAATTAATTATTGAAAGTCTCTAATAAAAAAAAATACACTTAAAATATTTATTGTGGATTCGTAAAATTAATCAAATATTTTAAGTAGAATTTTAGTTAAAAATAAAAATAAATTATTTTATATTAATATAATTTAATTTACTAATATTAGTATTTATATAATTTAGTAAAAAAAAATAGCTTAAATAAATATTTTTATTTTAAATTCACACTACTGAGATACCGATCTTTAAATATATGTAAGCGAGCGGTAGAAATATTAATGCAAAATTTTTTTAGCGATACTTTTGCTTTGCATAACATTGATAGTTATGCTGGTTTCTCTCGTAAAACATTGGATTAAGCCATGTCATTAAAAATTGCAACTCTTGGTTTTACGATCTCGCTGAATTTGTCAGCGTCAGTAATCAGGATAATTAAGGCAGTATAATGGTGAAGTGACGTAATTTACATTGTTAATTATCTTTCCGCCACTTTTTGTAGTCACACGGAAAGGATGATGATATGTACGAAAGTTGACATTTACTGTAATATGCTTCGATGTTATTGGAATTATATAATCCCGTATATAAAAACATACACACGATCGCGCGGTATGCATCATTATTGTTGAAACATTGGCCACTCACGAGAAGTCATAAATGCATGTATAGAAAAAACATTACAAATTTATGTCATCGCTGCGAAACGTTGATTAATAATTGCTGGTCCCGATAATTGCTGGTCTCTCGTTTTGCGAGGCAGCGGCTATAAATTTTTTATCTGAGGACAAGACATTTATGAAAACATTTACAGTCCTCATTGAGCAGAAGATTCGGGAGCAAGCAAATGCCGACAATGATATAAGTCACACGTCGATTAAAGTTACATATTTAGCATGTTTAATAATTCTTTAGTTTTTCTCTTCGAGCGCGCGTAAAGCGAATTACTGTATCTAGTATACCTAAGTATATTGATGTATAAAATTATCCAGAGAGCAAAAAAGAAGGTAAACACTCCTTCTATCTCTTCTTGCCGACTGCTTATTGTCGTCGGCGAATAAGCGCAAAGATTTTACTTGCGCTCGTTTATCGTTGACGGTTTATTAAATCCTCGCATTGTTTAGATTGAGAAAGGAGAAAAACTCCTTCAATTGCCAGCTAATTACCGGCAGATGAGCGTAAACATTTTACGCTCGTTGACGATCGTGCGATTTTACGATCATTGTTGGAGACGCGTTAATTTTAATATATTAACTAATGCTGTTAATGATTAGAACTCTTTAGAAAATAAAAGAACATGGTCAGAACTGTAGAAAAAGTGCAATAGAATAGACAGAACTGTCGAAAACCGATCAATCTCATATAGAATGGCAGTATACCTTTAACCGGGTGAGGTAAATTAATAAAATATTTCATTAACGCTGTTAATAATTAATATTTTTTAGAAAATGAAAGATTATCCTCACTATACAAAAACTGTAATCAAGAAACACGGTAGTGTCTGGCATCAAGTTCACGCGTAACGAGACCGAGTGTGTGTCTATACGCAAATCGCTCCATTGACAGCAGCTTTGATTATCGGATTTCGAAGTAGCGGATCATCGGAATATCATCGGAATATACAACAAGAGATTCTGTCAATGAAGAGTGATCTGTGATTCGAATATATGTAATAGGTAGTGCAGATTACGAATTTTCAACGGTTCGCATAAACTAAATATTTTGCTTTAAAGATAAGGTAAAGCAAATAATTATTTCGTAATTGATATGAACGAACGAGAACGAAATATGCGGTATTCCTTGTAAAGGTAATTTTATTATCTACCTACAAATTTCACTGCTTTACACACACACACACACACACCAAGGACGGACGCAGCGACGGATTTATTCGGTGCGTTTCATTCCCGCTGGGCGCTATCTCACGACCTTAAAAGCGGCTAAACGATTCAATTTGTAGTAATTATAATGCAACTGTCGGGAACCTCAGGCCCCGGGAATGGGACGCGCGCTTTTTTTATTGAAACCACTTAAGACGCGACGCGGCATTGCGCGTGTGGGTGTCGTTCTTCGTCCGACACGATCGAGAAAGTGGTGCCCGAGCTGGACAATTTCGAGCTAATCTAAATGATATTGGACACGTCTGACACTAATAACTCTAGACGGCGACTATGAGAGACCTCAACTATGATTTATTGAATAACGATCGGCACAAATTTGTCGTAAATAATGAATAAACTTGCGATATACTTGGTCTCTTTTAAATAAAAATTTATTATTTTAATTAATAAAGATTTTTTTTATTAATTCTATTAGCGGAGGGATATCTATTATCACATTTGATATGTGCACATTTGATATGTGCAAGCTGACATGCTACAAGTAGCTAGTATATGAAAGGCAAAGGAAGTTCAGCACGATATCTAAGTAACTGATTATATATATAAAAGAGAACACATATATATGTTCCATATGTGGAATAAGCATAATAAATATGTTAAAATCTACGAAAGAATTTACACAACATAAATTTACTGTATGAGAAAAGTAGCATTACTCCTATAAAAAAATGTAAATTTTATATTTTTAAATCTTGGAATGCTGATAATTCGTGATATAAAAAGAAATTAAATAATATAAAGTTATTTATTATTTGTACATTAATTATATCGATATGTTCTAATCTCTTTTACAGAATTTTATATTACAAGCTAATGAAACCATTTTTATAACGTATAGACAAATAAATACTATTTAAATATTAACCCTCAATGTCATACAACACACGAAATAAATACGATATGAAAGACGTGAATGTCAGATCACGCGATAAAACGCGATATACGCTATGAGATGTAATAGCGAAATATCGCAAATAGAGAAAACCTACATATCAATGCACGTCATCGTTTACCCGTCGTTTCCTTGGACTTGGCGAATTGTCGTAGATACGTCTCTTAAAATAGTTTTCCCGGAATAACGAAGAATTTAGACCACCAACGCGCGGCTCTTGTCTCAATTAACGCTTAAAGACTTGTCCACACGAAACCACCACCCACTACGCCATTTAAGTATTATATTTGCGCGTAACGAGACTGACTTGTTATCTTATAAGAAGGGAGAGGGAAAGGCTGTGATAACAATCTTAATTTTTGCGTGACGTCAGTGGAGATGAATTTAATGTCGAGAGAAATTATTATATGTGCAATGTTACAAGCCTTCGTGAAAGCTCTCTTACCGAGCTTCCTTTTATAGATAGAAAATTAAACTATAGATTTTCTAACGTGACAAATAATGTCACAAATGTAAATTTTGATTTAAAATATGTTTTACTATATCTCTCTGAGGCAATTTTTAAACTGAAATTTCTTTTAAAAATTTGTATTAAAATAATAATTGTTTGTTTGTGAATTATATAAATAAATATCAGATTATAAAATTAAATCAAGTTTATGCAATATTATATAATCGTAATATTTAAAAGTGGAAACAACTTGAAAATATTTGTCTCGCTTGTCATCCGCAAAGATTTCAATAAAATCACCAACTGCAGTTGCTTGATTCCTTGAATCTTTCCGCAAATTCCTGCAATCTGAATGAAATGACCGAGGGGTAACGTCATCACTGATGATTTATCTTGCCATATGCGATAAGTAAATTTCGCCGAATCGTTTCGCGAACATAATCTTCATTCGCGTTAATCTTAAACTCAACAATGTATTCTAATAATATGTAATATGACATCTACATATATATATTTTTTTAAATCTAGATTTGTTCTTGCAAAATCTAGATTTTTGCGCTTGCGAATAAAAAGCGACTCATACTTTTTTCTATTCATAACATTATTATTTTTATAATTTCATTATTAATTTTATTATTTTATTGCTATATAGAGCATTATTTTACTATTATTAATGTCATAGTTTTCTTTCGAAATTTTCTTTATAAATTTCTGACAGAAGTTAAGCGCACGAGGAATCCATTTAACTGGCGCGATCTACGATGCTTTACCTGCGCGAAAATCCGCGCGTAATCTGCGAAAATCTAGGCATGCGCCCGCGTATACATACTGAAATCTGCCCGCGTAGTCGCTTGAGTTTTGCAGCAAAGTGGGGTCAATTGGAGACGAGGACCTCGGTCGCCTCGCTCCCACACTCCGCAGAAATTTATTCTGTGGGCCTAATCGAGGCCGACCGCTCGGACGACGTGATGGGCTAACGAGGAATGACGAGGGGAGCTGCTTTTTTCTCTCCGAAAGAGAGCGCGACACCTTATTAGAGACAGAGATTCCTCGATTCCCCAAAATGTTTATTGATAAATCTTAAGTGATTATTTATTAAACGTCGACTAATTTTAGTTGCGACTTTGAGAAACATCAATATTATCAATTTATACTTTAATCGTTTTGTTAGTATTTAAAGTTTTGATATATAATAATAATTTAGATATTATAATTGTGATTACAATGTATTTTTTAATTTTGTAACTGTTCTTTAATTAATTCTCTGCTGGACATTTTTACAGAAAACTAATCGTGAAGATTTCTTTATCATTTTAATGATTTCCACTCTTAATAATAATTAATATAAAAGATATGCGCTTTTCTTACAGACATATGCTTATAGTTATTTATTTCTTTTTATTAGCATATAGATTTTTATAATATAGATTTTTATAATATTATATTTTTTAATGTTCTGATAAAAAAAAACAGTATGATATCCAAATGTATAAAAAAGAATCAAGGAAATATCGTAATTAATGTCTGTAATACGAAAGAAAAAGATATAATTTTTCGACTCGAAAAAAAAAATACAAGATTATGTACGTATAAACGTACATGGAATAATCTCTTCTCTTTTACTCTTTCAAGGATATACTTACAATTAGTAAAAGAATTTTAACACTTTATGACAAGGTATTCCTAGATCATCTGGTATAGCATTGGTTGTTCTGATTTTAATATACGACACAATTTAGTAATTTACAAGATTCTCTTGTCAAACAAACAATGAACCTATGTTCATTTCTGTTTTACGACAGAGTGCCTTACCTGCTTCTGTCGAGTACACTTATTTCAATATGAAGCGCGTAAAAGACGCGTAAGAAAGCATGTGGGAGAGCCGCCCACGCTAGCACTATTCTTGGAGTTAATGTTGCTTATACCTAGCGAATGCAAAATATGCTTCTGTTGACCTGAGTGTTGCTTGTCCTCCTTAAGCCGCTTCCACACGATAGCGTCTTAATGTAAAGGAAGCTAATTTCTCGAAGCTACCGATTGATAGCGCGTGTTTTATTTATATTACGCAGTATAATTATAGATCCTAATTGCACCGAAACATGATTGCATTGAAATTTCACGCGCTCTTGCACTCCATAAAAGACACGTTTCTTCACATCTATGAAATCGAAATTAATCGAGATTGCAGCGATTTCAATGCCTGATTTTATATCGATAAAAACTACTTGATCCCCATTTCCTTTTGCACTCTTATAAAATTTTACTAATTCTTGCTTAATTAATTCTGACGGAATTCGCATATGCAGTTATCATCGATCTGCAATGGCAGACCGTGAGCGCCGACTCGAGATGGCAAAAGCGTCTCGGCTTAATCTTTGCCGCGATCGGTATAAGCCGGTACGCATGTAATAGCCTTCGATGGAAAACAACCTGCGACTGTTCACCATTCGCGGTATGCCATCACGCACACCGATCGCCAAAGTATTTCGCGCGCAATTAATTGGATGAGCGAACGAGCGAGCGAGCGAGAGATTTTAACAACGATGTGGAAATCGAGCCGAGAGCCGGCATAAACGATTATCGGGATCCGACAAAAGGGACCAGACATCGTTGTCTCGAACGTTGTTGTAAAATATACTCTGTCGTTTCAGTTTAAACTTTAATTCTCATTCTACATTTCTACAACTAATGCGATTTTTCTCATTTACCTGTTCTTTGTTCTCAATACTTTAATCTTTTATAATTGACCAAATAATAATTATTATTATTTCAATTATTACAGCACTTATTACAACTTTAATTTAATGATAATTTTGCTATTTAAAATATTTCCATTTGTCTCTCATTAAAATTTGACATTATATATTTTTTAAATAAAATTAATGATATCCGAAAATTTAAAGCTTACTTAATAGCCAAGATGGCACTTCTAATATTAATTAATTATTTTCGTAAATTATCTATGTTCTAAAATAGAAAGATACGAACAAGTTGACATTTGCTCGATGAGTTTAAATGGACGGTATATGCTATAAAAAAAATGCAATTAAGATATTTTAAAGATATAAAATATTTTATTTTTATCTTGCACTAGAATCCTTAAGTGGCGATTGGCCGCGTTACTTTTCGACCTCATTGCCGAGCTTGGAGCTTCTCATGTTTGTTTCTAATAAAGGCGAACACCCTGTATAACATAATATCGCGCTCGCGGGTCTTGCCCGGAGATCATTAACGCTTTTTGCCGGCAGCCGTGTGTCATTGACGGTGCTTTTTATTGACCGGGCGCATAACTTTCTTTAGTGTCGCTCGTTTATGAGCGAGTAATTACACGATTTCGGTATCCCAATCTGTGTACTCGAAAGCGGCGGAGGAAGGCAGAAAAATATGGAACATCGATATAATTATTGGCGCAACGCGAATCTCTTCTTGATTACCGCGGCTGAGATGTCGCCGTTAAACCGATCTAGAAATTTCTCTCAAATTAAATCCGAATTACTCGTCGCTGTCGTATCCGTGAACGTAATTTTGTTAGCCGCAAAGAGAAGAATCGCTATATAATAACAAAGACGCCATTCAATGATTTGCTTTTCCAACTATCATTGGATAAATCATCTCTCCATTGTTCGTAGATTTAAAGTAAAGTTGCATAAAATCGAGAATACATAATGATAATTTTACCTTCTTAATTATTATAACAGCGTGAGAGAGAGAAATCGCTGTTTACGATGCTTAGTGACGGTTCTATACGATAAGAATGTGCATTATACGTATATCACAAACCCGCAGCTAGTACGGTCATAAATGAAGGATGTGAATATGTGGGTGTTGTCATTCGCCGATCATAAGATAAATAAATTTCCATAGAACTCTTGTCGATGTCGTAGATCGATATGAATAGATGACGAGACGGGATCGACTCATTCTTGCTGCATCATCGTCCTTCGCTTTAGCATGCACGATCTCTACATTAAAGTATTTCTGCTTATCTAGACGTATGACAGACAGCCTTAAAAACACACACACACACACACACATTTTCATAAACAATTACTATATAGTACCATATAGCAATAATGCAATATAGCTTTTGTCTAAGTAATTTTTACAATAAAATAGGATAAGTAGAGATAAAATATATTTTTAATATTTAAAAATAAAATTATTTGTGATAGAATATCTATTTTTGATGTTTACTCTGCTAACGATTATTTTCATAAACATTTCTATTATAGAAATATAAAAAAGAGAAATTTCATAAATATCGTAATAATGTTTTTCTAGCGCAAGAAATTTATCTAGAAATTGGCTTCTTGTTACGTTTTAGTCATCGATAAATTTTCAGTCTCTCTTAATTTGACTATACGTAGAAAGGGAGAAAGCTGCAGCGAAGAGAGCGAGAGAAGACAAGGAAAAGAGCTACGAACATATGCTTTGATCTAGTCTTAAATTATGTAAAACATAACAACATAAAACAGTATACTTTCGAAAACCAAACACGGTGAAAATAAATTTCGAAATCATAAGCAATGCTTCTTTGTAAATATGAATCACCCATCTTATTATACAATATTCACATTCTTGAAAACATACACACACGTATGCACAAAAATATATATATTTTTTATGTGTGTATATGTATGTATGTATGTATGTATATATTATATATATAATAAATTGAAAAATATGGAACAAGATTTGCACAGAGACGCTACAATTAGATGAGATTCTCTTAGTGGAAAAGTTTGTGACAGCTAAAAGCTTAAGGTAAAACTGGCGATTGTATAATTGATTTTCCATTAAAAGTGTGATATTATATATGTATATATGTCTCCGAGTAATTATTTTTAAATAATGTTTTACATACAAATTCTTAAAAATTGTAATAAACGATTGCAGATAGGACAAAATTACGAAAATAACGACAGATTTTCGCATGACGAATCCCGGAATCTCCGTGCAAATGAGACGTGTTTAAGAGGCTTTTATTTCGGGATCTCCGGGAATGTGACGTGGTTGCGTCGTTATTTCGAACCCGCGATCGGGACTCCAGCTGGAGCAACCATAACACCAACCTCGTTATTCGGTGCTAATGACGCTACGCGGTTTGAATTTATGGTGTTGAGAGTTAAGGGTCTCTCGCGATTTCTCTCGGGGATCATGCGAGGGAGAAATGCGCTACGTATAAATCGAGTTTTCGCGGAAGCTTTCACGCGCCTCTGATAAACACATGAAAAGTAGCGTGATTATGATAACTTAATTAAGAAACAGAAATATCTGAAAAAAAATAAGAAGTTAATTTTGGAAATCTTGTAATATTACATAAACCATTTAGTAAATCGTGATATAAACGACGAAGAATTAAAAAGTAAAAAAAAAGTTAAAATATAAAATATAATTTCTAAATTGTTTGTGCACATTGCGAAGAAAAACAGTTAAATTTGAAAACAGTGTATATATACATATTTCATTATATGTTGATATTTGACTGTGTCAATAACTTAGAAAAACAATTATTGATACGATCTTAGAGCTTGTTTACATGACATTACATACTTATTTTGATGTCAGGTATCAAGATTGTCGTTAGATTTCGGTAGTCTCTCGGAAGAGTAAGATTGTAAGATTGTGTGTGCGATATATATACTTCTGGCATTAACAACTCGTGGTGATAATGTGCTAATTGCAATTTATTCCAATAAAGAATTATATCTCAATCTGTATAGAATTTCAATATAAGAGGTAAGTCATTAGAAAAAAATATCTATATATTTATTCTTGAAGGTAAAGAAGTAGAACACAATGTAAAAAATTATAAGATACAAGCAACGAGCACAAGTTTAATTTCTAAAAGTCATCTTCTTTAGAATTAACAGTATCATTACTATAATATAAGTACGTTAACATGATATAAGTACGCGGATTTTTTGAGCAACCGTTTCGCGCAAGTTGTGCTTTCCAGACAACGCGAACATCTAAAAGAACGTCCAAAGAACGTTCCCGAATTTTTCGGGTTTTCTTTAGAAACTTTTTCTCAAACGTCTTTCGATCTTTCGTCTTGTTTGGGTTCTTGCTTCCGGTCAAATGGAACCAAACGATCGGACTATCGCGGGAAGAAAAGAGCTTGCTTTTGGAAATATCGTGGCAACATCCACATTTCGGAGCAACATTCGGAGAGCCACGAATTAATTAGAGACAAGTTACGCCTGAGATCGGAAGCCCTTCGAATCGATATATCCTTTGCATCCTACGGCGATCACGGATCGATCTCTCCGCGAGTCTCTCAAATTTCATATTAAATATTTTTCGTTCTCATCCTGCTAAATGACACGATAGTGAATTTTTTCGATACTGGCGACGAGCGCGCTCGGGTTACTTTCTTTCCTTCGATGCCGACCGACCGAGTTCCTTCAGTAGTTGTAGGGTCCATATTGAGATATCCGGCGAATCATTAATATAAGTAATATAGATGATTTCAAGCGTGTAATTTATTAAAATAATCTTAAATTTAAGCATTTAGGATCGAACTAAAATATTTAAGGAAACAATAATTTGCTGCTCGATAATTATTTCAGAAATAATTGCCGTAAGATACAAATGCAAATACTAAAAGTTACAAAATGAGTTATATATAAATAATTAATATATAAATCTACTATGATAATATTACTAGATAATTTTACTGGACAATATAATTTCGTTAGCTTAGCCTTTTCTCTCACAGAAAGTATGGCAAGGTCATTCCTATATTATCACAACATATGTGCTGAATATAAATTATAATATTGAGAATATCATTACGATTGTGTAAATTTAGTTAAATTCATAAGGCTAACACACACATTACATATCGATGTGTATAATAATAAATCATATTAATATTTTTTCTAATTATCTCTATTTAATAAAAGTTGATTCTGTGTTCATTTCCGTTCTTTTTCATTAAAAAAAGAGACACATAAAATAGAAAGAACTCTGCGCTTTGTGTGTGTGTGTGTTTTATTTATTCTTATATTTTTTAAAATAAGGAAATATTATTACAGATACCTGAAACGAGAGACTTGGCATGGGGAAACTGTTGTTAAGACTGTTATTAAACAGCTTAATATTCATAAACGCAATAGCATTTTTCTTTGGCAGCGATTATAAAGATGACTTGCCAGTTGGATTCCGTTTACCGGACTACGTTATACCGGAGCATTATAACATCAAATTAGAACCATATTTCGAAGTAGAAGGAAATGGTTTTTACTGCTCCGGCAGATGCGAGGCTTACATCAAGATTATCCGTCCAACGTGGTACATAAGTTTGCACGCACAAAAGCCGCAAATAGAAGTACACAATACTACCCTCATCAATACAGAGTCATTAGAGCTTTATAATCCGACAGATATTACATATAACAACGAAACTCATATTCTCACCTTTCACTTCGGTTATAAATTATCAAATGGACATTATTTATTAAACATAAGCTTCCTCGGTTTCTCAGATGATGATGGAAATGGCTTGATCAGAACTAGTAGCATAAATGAAAAAGGAAATAAAACGTGAGTAAATGTTGAAAATACTGTAAAGTACCTGTAATAAAATACATTGAAATATTATTCTTCAAGCACGATTCATAAAATATGTATCTCTGTACATGTATAATATATTCTCTAATATTGTATTTTATTATAACTTTTAATTTTTAATGCTGGTTGAACATTTCTTTTGTTATATGCCGTTAAAATGTGATAGGTGGTTTGTCGCAACACAATTCAAGGCAATTGGGGCTCGACAATTATTTCCATGTTGGGACGAGCCAGCATTCAAGACGACATTTAATATTTCTGTTAGACATCATATACATTATATGTCTTTGTCGAACATGCCGGTACAAAATATAACTAGAGATAAAAATAACATACTCTGGACACACTTCGAAACCACTCGTTTAATGTCTACTTACCTCGTGGCGCTTGTACTGCATGATATTGGTGCGGTATGGTACCATAATCGTAATCCACAGTACGAACAGCTGTTATTACAAGAAATAATGTTCGCAAGAAATGTCACTCACATCATCACAATGCGCTTCAAAGACGAATGGAAATATTCTGAGAATGTTTCACAGGCGATTCATATCATAATTCCCTCAGGTCCTCGACATAATGCCATCGGACTTATTCTTTATAGGTAATATATATGTATATAATTACAATATGATAATTGGAATGTGAAAAATCATTAAACATCATGCTTGTAATGAAAACTTGTTATAACACATTATTTACAATGATTTTTAGAGAACCAACTGTTCGGTATGATGAAATGTTAGATCCTGTTTCGCAGAAAATGAAAGCAACGTGTTTAATAGCTTACGAAGTGACACATCAATGGTTTGACAATCTGATCAGCCCATCCTGGTGGTCTGGCTATTGGTTGAACGAGGGTATTGCTACGTTGTTAGGAATGGATATCATCAACAAGGTTGTTTCTTTATTCGTTTACACATATAGTGTTTTTTTCGATTATACACAGTTAAAGAAAACATTTGTTAACAAAGGAACAATAGAAGAAAAGTTGTTTATGAATCCACTAAGAGGTCATAAATTAATTAAATTTCTAAATTTTATAAACAAATCTAAAGTATGAAGAATGATTTAATCAAATTTAAAATATGACACACGTGTTAATTTAAATGTGAAAAAGCATTTTTTTTTTTTTGCATACTTGCAATAACATCTAATTTTAGACAATTAGTCGCACATATAAAAAAATAAAAAAGCACACTTAATAAAAAATAATAAAGCTATCTGTGCTGTAATAGCAAACAATTGTTGTCGCTTAACGCGAAAAATATGCACGAGTTCTTCTTATTAAAAATATTTATTTATTATTTAGTGAAAACTTTCACATTAAAACTTTTATTTATAGATTTTTCCAGATTTCCGTATATTGGATCTGTTTGTGGTCCAAATTCAACAAGAATCTCTTCGTTTGGACCATTTTACAATGGGTATTATGAACCCTCTTATATCGGAAGTCAACAAACCCTCTGAAATTGATTCACTTTTCTCTTTTTCGCATTACATCAAGGGTAAAATAAAGCAACTATGATAACATATAATTAGATTGTTCATAAATTCTTGAACGTAAATATCATGAAAGAATTAGAAAGACTAAACACAAGTTTGTTTTTTCGCAGTTTGTTTATACATTAATCTTATAGGCAAAAAAGAAGAAAAAATTTAAATGTAAAATTTAAAATTAACGTTTCTTTATGAAATTATACGTTTTCATGAACTTATGGACACTAGAATAAATTTAAATGTATTTAATTGTACACACACTTTATGACGTGATTATTGCAGCACCTGTCATATTGCGTATGTTGCAATATCTTCTTACGGACAAAGTGTTCCGACAGGGTATTGAGATATTTCTTAGCAAACAGTGAGTAACATAATAGTTACATATTATATAAATAATCAATAATTAGAAGAATTTTATAAAATATTTGTAATTTTTCTGTCTTACAATATATTATTTTTTCCCTTTATTTTTTAATCTTCCATCTTCACTATTATTTTCTTTTCTTTTCGGGCAACAATCTACTTCTATTTTTATTATTCTAGTTTCTATATCTCGAACTTCTCTATCCCGAGTCACACATTCTTTATTAAATTATAATTTAAATAATTTACATTAAATTATATGTTCCAAAATTATATGTACATATTAAAATGTAATTGTATTGATCCAATCTATACAATTTGTGTAATGCCTATTGTCAACAATTTATAATTTTTTGCAAATTTAGTAAGTTTAGTTCTGCAACTATCGATGATTTCTGGAGTGCTATGCAAGATGCTCATAATGCGATAGAAATACCCAATATTAAAAAATTTGACGTAAAAGAAGTGATGAATACTTGGACAAAGCAAAAGCATTATCCAATACTGAGGCTTAGAGCCCAACCTGATTCTGAATATGTGAGAATATCGGTAGAAAATATTAACAACTTGGGTGAAGACAATTGGTTTATACCTATAACTGTAACTAAACAGGAAGAACCAAATTTTAAGATATATACAACTTGGCGATATTACTGGAAAGCAAAGTTTTTACAGGATTTTAGTCCGTATGTAGAATTGTCTATACCTCGCAAAGAGGATGAATGGATAATAGTTAACTTACAACAAGTTGGTAAATATTAATTGGTCAATTTTTTACACTTTAGTGTTTATTATTACAATATTTAAGGTTTCATACGCAGATTATTTTTACGACTGCATATTTATATATTTGACTTATAAAAATCTAAGATACTTCTCTCACATTAAATAAACATGTACGTGATGAATTATAATGTAAAATATTCTAAATTATTAAGACTGAATTTAAATCCTATTTTAAATATAACACTAAATATAATAAAATTTATTATATGTTAAAAAGATTGTATTCAATATTCTTAGTTAGAATATTTCTTATTGAAGAATATTTCTAAAAATCTTATAATTAAATTTTTGCTATTTAAGCAAGTTTTGTTCCGTGGTATACTATTGTACTGTTTATAATATTATATTTATAACATTATATTTCGTACAGTTTGTCTTTAGAAATAGATAGTAATTTTGTGAAAACTATTAATTTTTACAACTTTGATATATGCACTATTAATTCTAAACATCATAATTATGTAAAATTTGTGCGTGACAGAGGAGTTTTAATTACATTTTCAGACTTACTATTAAAATATGTAGAAAAAAACAACAAATGTTATATGTGAAGAAGAATGTAATAACAATTTAATTTAGTTATTAATTTTATACGCAAAATTAATTTAAATTTATATATAACTTCTTGTACACATGGTTAAATTTTGAGAAATACTCAATTATTAATGTGACATAATTTTATAGTAAATAATGTACAATTCATATTCTCTTATTTATAATAATATAGCAATTTTGGATACATATATTTTTTATACTTTGAACATAAAGAAAAGAAAAAACAGATATTTAAAGATATTTTCTAATAAATTCCATGAAAAAAAAGGATCTAATAATACATAAAATGTATTTATTATAGGATATTATCGTATCAATTACGAACCTGAAAACTGGCGAAACATTGCGAGATATTTGAATTCTGCAAACTATACGAAAATACATGTTCTCAACCGTGCTCAAATCATCGACGACGCTTTTTACTTTCTGTCGACACGCCAACTCAATTTGTATATATTTTTGGAACTTACGAAATACTTATCGCAAGAGACAGATTATGTGGCTTGGTATCCTATGATCAAAGCTCTTGAACATATGTCAAGTAGTTTTCCAATTTTAGATAAAGATGTCGATTTAATCAAGGTAGATAATAACAAATTTTGTGTCAATAACAATGTTACGTAGATATTAGATTGTTGCATATAAAATATATATTAATCAAGATTGTCAGATAATTTCGAGGATAATGAAGTATGTGTATCCGAGAAAATTCAGTTGTTTTTCCATAATTTTATTTAGATAAAGAATTAAAGTAAAATAAAGGAAATATTTGCGTATCCTCTCAGTTTTATATTTTAGATGTTAAACATTCTATGTTAATAATAAATTGTTCTCGTGTTACTATTAATATTGCTTTAATTATGGATATAGAAATTACTTTACATGTTAATTTTAAAAAGTTATATCCAGTTTTAAGGTAGAGAGCAATCTATTGAGAGCATCTATTGATAAGAATATCAATATTACTTCCGTTACAAATATATTATTATTCAAAAATTTGTGAAAACATTTCACAAAATCAGGATATAAATTTGTAAAATTTGAATATTTTTTTGGAAGTATATCACCACTTATTGAAAACAAATTTTTTTATAATTTACATTATTTTTTTTATTACAAATAAAAAATAACGAACAATATTCTAAATGTACAATTCTAATTATTTAACGAATTTTTAGAAAGGCATGCTAGAAATATTGAATGGCGTCCTTGAAAAGATTGGATACGAAGAACGTACTGAAGAAAACGATCTTACTAAATGTTTAAGACAAGAGGTCGCCAAATGGGCATGTATTCTCGAGCACCCCAAATGCATACAAATGGCTAGAGATAAATTGGAGCGACATCTCATCCATCTTGAAAAGTAATTTTTTTTAATAATCGTCTTGTTACAGTCATATCTTTTTTATATCTTGTACGAGGCTTGCTAAATAATATGTTAAAAATAATAGGTTTATTATACATGTATATGCTCTAAATATTTTTATAATATTTTTTTGGCATATTGCATAGACTTTCACCGTGGTGGAAGGAATGGACATACTGCAAAGGTATAATGGCAGAGGAAAATTTAAATGGTATTTGGAAGGTAGCACTTGAAAAGTGGGCGTCAGACTCTGATAATAGAATTTTAGAATTCCTAACTTGCATTGCACATCCTAATTCCATCAAAGAGTATTTGCAGGAAGAAGGTTCACCAGTATCTGTTTCTTTAGAAAATTTATTTTTAAAATTCCAAAACATTGACCGTGTCAATAGATTTCTTTTCATAATTATGAAGCATGCAAAGGACAATGAAATACTTGAGTATGTATTAAAGAATATTGAAGAATTAAAACCCAGGTAAAATAACAGTTTTCTTCATAAATATATACTATTCTCGCAATTCATGTAAATACGCATCATGTAAATATGTACATATCTGTTGTTTCGATTTTACAGAGAAGTCAATATGATTACAGCAATGATTATTATAATTAATCATGTGTATTCTGAGGGACAACTAAAGAAGGTAAATTTTGAGAAATTATGTACTGTGTATACTCATTAGTATCATTTATTTATCATGATATTAATCCGATATTATCTATCTCTTTATACTATATTGCACAAAATTTCTTGATCTAATTATGCTGGGAGAAGAAATTATGTCGCATCAGACTTTTGTGCGAAGCTAAATTATTTTATACAGACGATAAATATTTTAATTCATTTTAGATTAAGGAGTTCGTGGAAAATAATATAAGAAAACAAGAGAGTGTTATTATTAGGAATATTTTAGCATTGGATATGTTCTTTCACAACTACCTTAACAAGGTAAATTTTGTGGATTCAGATATTATATTCATTTCAGTGTCTTTTATTTAAATCTTTTCTTATTTTTGTAGATATTTATATAAATAATTTGTTTTAACTATGGTAAAAAAAAATCAGAAATTATATTGCATTATATTCCCTTATAGTGCAGAAAAGAATTGTTACTTATTGACAGTGGATATAAAAATAATTTGTTTTAGGTACATGAATATGTGAGAAATTTGGTGGATCAACAAATTTCGCTTGTCTATCACAAAATAGAAAAACGCTCCAATGAAATCGCGCTTCTCTTTTCGAGTCAGAGAAGAGAGAGAGATATCAAATTTAAATAATTCATCTATCAAATCCACAAATAATACAAATTGTACCGCTTGCACATATCTATTTCAATTATAAGTAACTTTTTGTATTATTCTTATTTATTTTGACAAATCTTTAAAAAATAAGAAACGAAGTCTTTAAAAACCTATCAATTATAATTATTACCATAGAGTATAAAACTATTCGAAAAAATTATCATTCCAAGCTTTAAAAATATAATTCCAAACTTTAAAAATAAAGTACAAAAAAAGAGTTCATAGATGTAAAACATATTACCATACTATATAAAGACATATTATATATAAACTTAAATTATTTCTCTACGGTGCTTTTTATTCTAAATAATTATATCTTTAAAAATACACAAACGATAATTTTTTCGAATAGATACGGACCATAGAAAATGTATACGTATAAAATACAAGTTTCGAAAAAAAAAAACTTTGAGATACCTCTTATTCTGAATATATATTCTTATTCTTAGTTATGTGTATCTTCTTAATTATTATATATTTTAGTTTTAATTACTTTTTGCATTTCTTTCATTCTTTAATCAATAATAATATTTACTATATATTATTATTGCAGGTTTTTAATAATATTAACATCAAAAATTGCACATATTATTATTATATTATTAATATTGAATAATTCTTCAATATTTATATTTAATATTATTAATGTGCGTAATGTAAGATGCATTGTATTAATATTAAAATTATTGCTATATGTTTGCATCTCTTGACTTAAAATATATAAATTATGCAGCACAATTTCTTTATTATTATCCCTTTATGTACACTTTTATAATCCAAAAATTCCTGTTTTATTATTACAAACATAAAATTTATTTCCTAATGCAATTGTTATAATAAGCAATATTTTTTATATTTCATAACATTTATATCAGTTCTGATAGAGTGCAGCATTTAATTGCTAAAAAATAGAGAATAGAAATATGTCAGTTTAGAAGACATATATACATATATTGATATATATATATATATATATATATATATATATATATATATACACATCTTTCTTTTCTACTAATTATAAAAATCGTGAATCCCTTAAATTTTATGAACAAAAAATTTATAAACAGGATAAAATAAGAAAATATAAATCTGATGTCTTCCATACTATGTATGCATACCTGAACACGTGCGTTGCGACAAAATTAACATTCCATCGGTGGAAGTTTCGCGGTTCTTCGTGGAGTTCTTTTAACGATGGCCGTGACACGATAATAATATGTCGTCGAGCTACGAAATCGGGCGGTGTCTTTGAGGGCTTTAACATAATAAATTAATCTATTAACGCCACGGTCGCCTGCATTCCGATGGTGAGGAAGAGACGGGGAAATGGGTTTGGAGAGATCCCCGAGCGGTTCATAATCCTCAATTAGGCCTAAATTGATTATCCCGAATTAATGTGGTCGACATTGCTTGCGCAGGCTTCGTAACGCGCCGAACCGAAAAAAGTTTATAGAAAATGAGCCTCTGTTCTGCTTGTTTTCTCGCTGGGCGGTCATTTCTCGTCGTCGATATGCGTAACTCGCATTAGAGACGAGAAGCTGCTAAATGACTTTTAAACTACATAACTATAAAAGTATTCAGCGGCGTCAAAGAGCGTAACGAGCAGTATTTTATCGAATCTATCTATGATATATATGTTTCTTTATTGCAAATGTCGATAATTAACAATTGAATAATTAATCGTTGCGTATGCAGATGGACATTGAATACATTACGATAAACATATTTCCGCAAGGTTTTCCTTTATTATCCACGAATTTTGATATATTTTACAATCGCACGACGAGCAAATTTTATTCTTTAGTCGGAAGGTTGCAGGAAATCGCATTGACATCGCTAAATTTTTACCGATAAATCTAAATTTATCTCGGTATTCAATATTGAAACAATAAAAACCCGCGCGAGGGAAACTGAGAAGAGGGTTGAAAAGCGAAGGCGTATTACACACGGGAAGCCAGGAGAACCACCAGTATTCCAGACTTTCAGATCCGCGCAGAGGAGTCAGGTGAGCCGAGGCGCCCGGAGCGCCGCTGATCACTTTGACCTACGACCCCATCAATCATCGCCAAATCATACACCACTTATCTCGGCGTGGCACGAAAGCCGGCGCACGTTCTCTCGTAACGGGCAAAAGCGCACATATTCGTCTCCACCTTCGTCTTCTCCTCCCATCTCTCCCCGCGCTGCTGCACGTTTCTTTCGTACACCCACGATTTTCCTCGACTATAAAAATGAATGTTCACGACGGCTTTCTAGAGAAAAATTGATTGTTTATTATTATGTGAGTTTGAGTGTATGTATGTGTTCATAAAAAAAGGTGTTCGTAAGAATAAGTGCAATCAAAATGTAATATGCATTTTTTTAGCGTTTCTCTCTCTTGCATTTACAGATGCAAATTGGATATTTTTAAATGTTGTTTTCATGATTTATAAACTTGTGATGTGATCGATCATTAGATAAATTTCTTCTACAAATCTATTAAACAACCAAATTCTTTGATAAAAATGTCGATAGAATTTTATGATGCTAAAAGCAATAAATATATGTTAATATTTCGAATGACAAGGATATATAAAAATGTAATGTGAGACACACTCCATAAAACTAAACTGTAACTAACACTATAACTGTATGCTAAAATCTAAAGTTCTTTAAAAAATTCAAAGTTTTTAAAAAATATATAAACGTGATTTTAATGGAAAGTAGGAAAATAGAAGTTATTTAACGACATTGAATTTGCAATTAATATTTTATTGGTATGCAATTGTCATTAATATCGATCCAATTTCTTGTGTTTACATTAGCTTAATGAAGACGCAGTCTACAACAGAATGATAGCAAAAAATCGAACTGCTTGGACAACTTGTCTTCGTAGTGCTGTGACATAAATCAAATGAAGCATGTGCGCTCTCTCTCTCTTCGTGCGACAGTTACTAATCTGAAATTAGGTCAACGTCATTCTCCACCGCCATTCCACTCTCCTCATCGTATATAACCGATATTTATATTTATACCGATATTTATGCCAAGTTTTACACAGTAACCTCTCGAAATATTCTCTATGAATATTAAATACATACACACATATACACACAAGTATTCGATATTTTTTGGTAATATTACTTACACTGGAATTGAATTCGGCTCGAAGAGAATATGAAAATTTTGGATATTCGCTTGAAAATTTTAGATTCCTAATGAATGAATTTTCGCAGCCATTCCTTATAGAGATCATAACGTAACGAGCAAAGTGTAACGTAACGTTACAAAATAAAAAAATAAAAACTCACGGTTAATATGTTCTCGATTACAATAATTGTTGACTTTTTGCACGGGATTAATAAAAAAAAGAAAATAATATACGATCTCTCTCTTTCCCGGGTCGCGGTGTGAAGAAGTTCAGGTCAAAGTTCAAATGCCCAGATGCCTCCCACCGTCGTTCTTGTTGTTTCCCGAGCCCACAACTGCAGCGTATCTTCGTGACCTTCGCGATGTAAGCAAGAGACGAGGAAGGAGAAGAACGGGAAGAACCATAGAGGAAAGCAGCTTCTCTCGTAATTGGTGGGCACAAGTGCCTCTCGGGAATGGGGCAAACGTGATTCAAGAATTCTCAATGAACTCGCTTTAATCTCGTACCCGGTAGTTTAGATGAAAAGGATTCGCCGGAAGAGAGAAAAAGAGAAAGAGAGAGAGAGAGAGAGAGAGAGAGAGAGAGAGAAAGTGAAAGAGAAAAGACCTTCTTGATATTTTATTAAGTCGCGACTCGACAAAATTGATACCTTCGCTTGCGCTCGACGCTACTATCGATATCGTAATTTTTCAAGCACATCACATATTCTCGGCAAGCAAAGCTGCAATTAGTAATAATTTAAAATACACAAAAGGTGATATTTTGAAGAGAGAAATGTATATGTGAAATTATCTATAAACTACGACGTTCTAGGAATTTACCGAAATTTAGCCGACAGGTGGACGAAAATGTGTTAAAGCAAGATATAAATCGAGGGTAATTAAAATTATATATAAGTGACAAAGATTTAGTATTATTGAAATATAGTCGCACAAGGAGAAGACGAAGGTATAAAGACCAGCTGCTGCTTGGCTACTATATATATATGTATATACATGTATAATATCAATTTGTACAACGCGATCGGGCCCCAATATCGAAGTGCTAAACAAGAAAAAGGTGGAAACGCAAGCTGGAGCGAAGAACCAGACCTGAAATATTCGCGCAGATCGCGATCGCAGTCTTACGCGCGCGACTAAGAAACGAATAAATCGTTCGTAACGAGGGACGTATTACACCTGCAATTACACCAGCTCTCTCTCTCTCTCTCTCGCCCGCCAATAATAATGACGTCGATTTAATGAAAGAAAATATGAAATTGCCGCCGAACTATACGAGAAGCGTGGACGGCATGCTGCGCTTTATTTGGAAATACGGCAAGAATAAATAATGAGAAGTCGAAATTAGGAGGATACGAATTATGTTGTGTGTGAATTAAGTGCCGCTCCGTTATATTTGTACGAGAGAGAAGAACGTGAACGGAAATTGTTCACGCGCGGCTACATTGTGCCGCTCTAATGAAACGTCGACGATTACGTCTCAAGATTGATAGCATGTGGGTTCACCGAACCCCCCGATACATGCGCGTTGTAGAGAGGTGGTTCAATGCGGTGACCTTACTCTTCAGGTAATTAGAGTCCGATTTCGGCGAGCGTTTAATCTTTTCCCTTCACTGCTATTTGCTACGTGACTTGATTATTAAGTTATCGAGATTGCTCTTGACACAATAAAATATGAGTATTTCAATTTACTAGTACAATCTAATAAAATACTCGGGAAGCTTATTTCAAATTCAAATTTTGCGTGAGAAAAAATGACTAGGAATTTTTAAGTCGAATACTGTGGTGAAGATTCCTTTAAGTATCTTTATAATAAATCTCATATAATGTCATGTTGAAAAGGATCCAAAGCGCGAATTGGAAACCATTCAACTTGACCGACATTCGTGCACGTATAATAATACATTTAACGTTACTCGCGCAATCATCTCCGAATGCAATAAATTCTTCTGCAAAACAAAGTGCAACATCTTACATAACATTACAGACTGATATTATTGTGACTTTTTCGATGGAAATGATTCAAAGAAATCGGATGGATCGAGTGACAATGGCGCTGCAAACATTTTAATTCATATACGCACCCTTTTCTCTGGAGTGTTATACTCAACGTCGGATCTTCCTAGTCTTGTCCTTTTTTTTTTCCAAGCAGAAACTTGCTTGCGCATCTTCCCGTACGTCAGGTTCGTCTTGCACGCTTGTTTCCAATTGTTTATTTCTCTTAGTGGTGCTTGATTTACATGTGAATGCCTGGCGCTAACAGATGCTTCTTCGGCTACTAACTACCAACCCTCCCACCACCGAGGCTGTCGCGAGAGGGTTCTTCGACCGTCTTTTGATAGACCATTGACCTTCTCCTTCTCACGGGATAGAACCTTTCTCTCTCGTTTAATCACGAGGGATTGATCATTCCGATAAATATCTGATCGATCGTTTAAGTAATTGTAGAAAGAAATGGATATGATGCGCGCTTAAGGTTTCGCATTCAGTTAAGATGTATGATTTCTTTCTTCTCCAGCAAAAATATGATATATGTGCATGAATGTATATAAAATTTTATATTAAATCATGCGTGTGATTCATCATTTAATTCTCAATCTTATTTTTAATACGGCCTATAGATAATTTATAGCTTAATGTATGAGACAAAAAACTTTCGTGTGAAACAAAAAAATTTTATTCGTTTCTTTTTTTTTGTTTAAATTATTTTTCAATTACTTCTAGATATATAGCTATATGTAATATCATTTTATAATACAATACCAATTTTATATTATGAATTATATATCATGTAATAATAAAAGGAAAGGAAAATCAAACATTTTCATATTTCTTCGATGTTTGTTTATATTTTATTAGGCTTTATCTTGTGCCAGAAATCATTATAACATTAATTTTTATGAAATCATGATAATATATCGCAAAAAAAGTACAAAAAACGAAAGAAGAAGGGCTCGTCAAAGAATGCTGGAAAAATGCTATCTAATTTGAGGCAACATATTGAAATACAATTTGCCTTGCGTCTGAAAAATATCGAAAGCATGTCGTGTATTGCGAAAGACGAGAGGTGTGTTATACACGAGGAGCCAAATTAAAAGTTATCAAACCCGATATACCGAGAGAGGCCACGCGAGAAATCCACACAGTTTCCAATTATCGGGTAAAACATTATTCCCCCTCCCTTATCCGCGATAAAACCAGCCAGGGATGACTTGGATTCACGCCAAAAATATATATTTAGGTACAGGATACCTACCGCGTGGTATTAATAACTTGATATCACTTAAAATATCGTACAACGAGACTTCGTCTGTAGTCTGGCTACTATTTCCGTCAGAGATTGCGGCAGATGCATTCTTATTTCCTCAACCGCTGGCCAGCAGCGTCGAGACGCCGTCGTAGACGACTTTTCGCACGTACTCGTACATCGTCGATCCTGTTCGCGCGATTTCTTCGTCTGCCTCCGTAATTCTTCCATGACTAACGGCTGAACGACGCTGCTGAAACTTAAACTGCATGAATTAGCTTTCACGCTCTGTTACACGCGTATATTTTACGATAGTATATTAACAGAGGTGGGCAAAAAAGTAGGTATTTAAAATAAGAAATAAAAATATTCACATAAGTTCTATTTCTCTACTGGATTATACGTAGTTAATGTGAGACATAGTAATTCATTTGCTAATTAAAATCCTACTTAAGATAGTTAGTTCAATTTTACGAATCTGAGAGAAATAAATATGTCAAATAGGTATTTCTTGTTAAAAAGACTTCAAGAGTATATATATAATCAATTGAAATAATTATTTCTCTCGTTATGTATGTAGGCAATATATATATATATATATATATATATATATATATAAAATATTTGAATATTTTAATTATTTTAGATATTCGGATATATCATATTCAAGTTATAAAAATTTTAATTATTTAGAATAAAAGTTTTTATAAAAAAATTATAATATTATATTGAAATCTATTTTTAATTAACATATTTTGAAACAAATTCCACGAAAATTTCACTTTTCATAAAATGGAAAAAATTCGAAGCAAATATTTAATATTATTTTAGTATTATTTTAGTCAAAAGTCTAACAAGATTCGTGTTGTGGTGCCAAAGATAAAATATTTTGCGAAGACATATGCTTCAACAGTCGTGTGATATTTACGAGGCGCCGTTATTTCTTAATGTCATTTCGGCGTCGAAATGCCGGAACATTATGAGGCGTTTACTAAGGAAATCAATGAGTACGGCGGCCAAAGTAACGTGAGAAGGGGAAACCAGAGCGGAGGTCCTCTTGAAATTTCCGCATTGCATTCTCGTGTGAGATTCATCCTCGTCACGCAAAATATTTTCAACACGCAGCGCGTGAAACCATGCTAATTTGCTACTACAATACTATGGCAAACGAAAAAAATAAAACTAAAATCATGCATTGCTGGATAAAATAGTAGCTTACTGAACCATCGCGCGAATCTTATTTTAGCATCAAGCAAGAACACAAATTGGCGAACCTGAACTCTACGTTACATTTGGCCAACGCGTTATTACGTGATGTTGATTTTGGACAATGGTACGCAAATATTGGGCGGGAATGACGAAAGTGTCCTTTCATCACCACGGAACTCTAGATATTTTCTCGGTTTGACTCTCAGTTTCCTTCTTCTTCTTTCTCCTTCCATTTCTGGTTCCGACAGTCACTTCAGAGTGTCAGGAATGCTTGATTCGAGGCATGGCATCCCGCAGAGTTGGCAGAGTCCGACGATTAAAGGTGTATCCACAGCAATCGTTAATTTCAAAGACATAATATTCTTCGCAATTTTCCACATTGAAACAAATTTTGAACAAAAGACACTCGTAAAAATATTATTATATTCATTTGCAATTATAAGCGTGTGTTTATTGACAATACTTCTTAATTATCGTACTAATAATTTTTAAAATAAAAGAGATAATACATCTAGCGATTGTCAATTGTTACAATATTAATCTTCTTGGATTTGATATGTCATCAGTGATCGTATAGCGATATATGCATTGATTATTATTATTCATTCTTTCAGTAATCAAGATCGAAAATATTTTTTAAGCATAGAAGTATTATGAGCTGATGGTCTACATTTTCAAATTTATAAAAAAAGCAATATAAATTATTTTCACAAAAACATCAATAACCAGCATATCGAAAATTATATTAATATTAATAAAATATTAATCTCAAAATTTAATCTAAAGTTCATTTTTGTAGATATTCCAAAAAGGACGCCTATAAATTTTTATTCCGCCCGTAAATTGAATGCAATTTGAAGAATTTTGAATGCCACTTAATCTTGACGGGAGGTCTCTATCAAAGTGATAGCATGGTCTCGTACATGTCAGTAAATAAATTGGAGCACTCAAAGACAGTCGAGTGCTATTCAGATAGTCATCGACAAGTATTGCCGACCCTCGAATACGATCGGTGCCGCCGCGCATTACCGTTGTTATCTCGCGACAATAAAAGATCGTGACTAAGGCATACAAGTATAATGTGTGTAAACATAATCCGGGGATCATCGATAAAATCAGAAGATAATATCTACAGCTGGACCACACAACAATATTATTCAATCTTTCTTCCACCACTTGAGAAATTCCCATGTTTGAAAAATGCAATACGCTGCATCACGACGCCGAAAATCATCCGGATAATATCCGTATTCGGACGAGTGCTAAAAGCCGTGGACCATGCAGGGAGAGAAATTATTTATTCATGCGGAACTTTCGGCGTGGAAATTGATTAAGACCGATAAATCAATCACCCCGGAGAAATGGTGGCCAGTGCCGCGCGATTTCTGCGTCAAAATTAATAAATCGATTTAATTGATTTAATAAGTCGATCGATTTATGGACGCAATCAGTGTCGACCCAGCAGATTTATAGCTATTTCTTCGCGTAACGGTCCACGAACGTGAACTTCGCCAGGACGCATCATCGATGCGATCGATTCGTCGGTCTGATCTTGAAAAAAAAAGGGATACTCCGATCAATCTATTATAATGTAGGCAACGCGCCATAATTTCGATAGCTATCTTTGTAACTACCGAGAGGGTTCCGAAAACTTATTTTATTTTATTTTATATATTTGTTGCTTATATTAAAGGTACATCCTGCTCATTTATTATATTAATTAATTCTTAAACGTTCTTAAACTTTTATATATGTTCGTTTGAAATTTAAGATCATACTCAAATATAAGGAAAAATCTTTCCTTTTTGATATCTACGATTGACATCGACGATGGACATATTTTTTTCCTTCATTTATCATATGTAAACGTACACAGTCTTAAAACATTCATACACAAAATGTACGTAAAACCCTCAGATATTTTCGTAAGGAGAATAATAATTCGGGAAAGGAGGCTAATCATTGGATCATGTGAGTTAGCGCAATAAATGTCATCGGCTTCAGGAAGTTGATCCATGACACAAACGTAGCGTCTAAAACTGCGAGAAACGCTACGTCAAGTCGTGCAAGGCGATTGTATGCAAATCGTCGTCATTGCATTCGCAGTAGTGCAAGTCGCCTTGTAACGCGGTTCGTAACTCGATCGACCGATTATTAGACGAGTGATACGTGACTGGAAACGCGTTCATGGCGTCTATGGAGCTGCGAAATCTCAATAAATATGCAAACTGAAAACACGAAATCTTCAACATGATCTAAAAGAAAAGGGGCGTTAATACTATTTTTTACGAGATTTTTATACTCGACCTTTATACTCGTTTATTGACTGATGTATTTGTTAATCGATGCTGGTATTAATCTTTATATAATCAAATATACTTAAAGGCTTAATACGAATACAAAAAGATTAGAAAGAGAAGTTATATATAACGGACTTAATAAAGTTTAAAATTAAATTAGTTCCTTTTGCAAAAATTAACATTAAATAAACAATGATCATGTTTCTAAATAAAAGTACATTTGTTTTTCTAATAATTTTCTTTGCTAGACAATATTAAAAATAATATTTACAATAACATAAAATAAATTATTTGGAATAATAAAATTTAAAAACTTTAAATATCGAATAAGAAACATCAATAATGATCAATATCGAACAAAAAAATTTTTTGGCAATTCTTTTAAAAGGCTTATATATTAAAATTGTAAATTATTGTGTTTTAAATAGATATTTTTCATGTATTTGTAACTATACTATTATCACGAAAAATAAATTTTCAAATGATATACTTAAACAATTATTTTCAATAATTTGTATTTGAATCTATTCACCGTTCGAGAAGACAAGCTACAGGACTGTTTGATCCGTTCGATAATATGTCAATACGAGCTGTCAGAGCCGGGCAATAATCGTCCACTTGCAAAATTCACTAATAAAAATTAATTCTAATCTCGCTTGCAAAGCCACCTGTGGTTGCAATTATCCAGTTGTTCGATATTTCAAAACGGCTTTTAGCGTCACACCCTTAGGCCGCGATCTAGTTGGATCGTTATTATTGGAAACGCTGCGATCTGTTTGTTACAATGCTGGCTTGTGCACCGACTCTTTATAATCTTATTAGAAAACAGCAAGTGAAAAAAAAAGACGCGTTATATCGATAGAGCAGCGAGAAAATAGCTGACGGCGATCGCAACATCAGCAGCAGCCGGAAACGCGCAGACATCTAATTCGCGAGGATAGATATCGATCTCGATATCGCACGCCGGCCCGTTTCCGGCCATCACCGATATCCTTTCTCCTCGTTCCATAAATTGCTCGTCCTGGTTTCGCGTCTCTTCCTGTCCTAAACTTTCAACCGCGGGAACTCCACTTCATCGCCTGGCGACCGTTCAGTTTTGACGGAGAGAATACTTTCGCCCGTCGAGATGACGAATCGGCCGCGATTGGCTACGATCCAATTATGTCTCTCTGATGAAAGTTTCCAAGAGCGATTTATGTCACACGTTCTCTCCTTGCTGTATGTCCTGCCTTTCGCCTCCACCGTTCAAAACACTGATCCGTAAATTCTATTCCGACTTACCACCCACGCGAGTATATCGTGCGCGAGCGAGCACATAATGTTTGCTTTCGCTATATTTTGCCGACTATCTCTTCTCTCAAAAAATAAAAGATCGTGTGGAAAAAAAAATTTTAATTAATAAAACAATAACAATATATATGTGTTGAAAATGTATTATCATTTGAAAGATATTATCATTGAAAACACTTCCAATATCTCTATGCCACTTAATGACAATTTGATGATTATAATTTTATTCTAGCTTGCTATTAATTTAGTTGTTGCTATAAAATTTTTCTAAATTAATAGTAAGTAAATGACAATCGAATTATTTCATATAAGGTATAATCCTTTTCCAAGTTCTCGAGTAGAAGTATCATTTGTCGAGTGTGTCATTTGTTCGTGTTTCGATGCACGTGTGGGTGTAACAAGTCGAAGCTGTCAGCGACAAGTAAAAATTTATTCGACGCGATCTTCACGCAAGAACGATAACAGAGCGGAAGAATTATAGATGATATCGCGAGGTACATTAATACGATGCACATTGCAAGGAAGATAAATTCAACGGAAAGTGAAGACCCGTGTAACGTAGCTGATTGTCACATGCCAATTGGATTAAAATCTGAATAACGTAAAGCCCCGCTGGCGCCGCGCCTAATAATCGCGTTATTAATGAGCGCTAAGTGAGCTCGTGCCTTAAGCTCCGCGCTAACAGAAATATTTATCGCAAGAATCACGTAAAATTCGTCTTGAAAAGATTCATCTTGAGCGCAATGCACATTCGTGTCTTTTTTTCGTGTAAATTTTCAGCAAGTCAACAAAATTCAATTACTTTTATAATATGTAGAATTTGAATGCTCGGAATGTAATAACATATATTTATACCAATAAAAGTAATAACGTGGGTCACACAAAAGAAGCAGTTGTCACATGATCTTTGTTAGATAGTAGGTGCCACTGACAGGAAAAGCTCTGACAACACATTATGCCAGATGCAGCAACGTCGCTAGATATATTATTACCTTGTTACCGGCTACATTATTATTATTATTCTTGCAGAAGACGTTAATGAACGTGTGCCTGCACGATTAAAATTATCATGTAACTTTCGAATTTTGATGATTCCATCTGGCTAATCATAGGGCGCGCACGCATCCTGCTTGATCGAGCTTCAGCAAAAATGAATTTTATTGCTTGTTCGTTCCATATAAAATTATAAGACTGTCGTTTAAATTGGATTCTCTTATCGTGCAAGACTGGTGCACAATGTTGTGCGTGCAAGGAAGCAGGTGCACTTTACGCTTTGCGTGGCCTTACGCGCGTCGGGAGATAATTTCCGTTGCAACTTTATTGTCGGGTTAGGAATCACTTGTTGCGATCCCAATTTATAATAATTTATGAGATTATTCGAATTGTATATGCACCTCATAATGTTTATTTAACGACTATATTTATCGTTATTTCATTTTTTCATCGACACGGTACGCAGCTACTGTTCTAAATAACGAACCTGCGGATCATTTTTGCTTCTCAAAAATTGATGTTGCTTGATTTTAATATTCCATCGTCGAATTATACATATAATTGTATATATAAAATATAATACTATACATATATAATATTATATAAATAAATTTAAGTATTTATATAAATTTATAAGTGTTATATATATATATATATATATATATATATATATATATAAATCATATTTATAATATGCTACAAATTGAAATATTTAACTGATTGATAAATCTTGAATGAAATAATCTTTATATTGCGTGAAAAATTCTGCGTCTGTGGCTATTTGTGTTAAAAATATTTCCAATTAAGAAAGTCAATTGGGCTGAAAAAAACTCGTGATTACAGACGCGTTTATCAAGGTTCTGAGATATACTTCGATGCCCGTTGTTCTCGCCTAGGTTACTGCGCGCGTACTGCATTTTTCTTCCCTCGACGAGGGCTCGGTGCAATTATCGGCGCTAATAGGAACGCGCTCGCGGTCTCTAGGGCGAGCGCCGCATCTCTCGGCGCTATCGGCCCCTTTTAATTGAACAAAATTACAAGGTGTGTAATGCGCGGGCAACGTATGGGATGGCGCGAGAGAGGTTGCACTGCCTTCGGATACAGAATATACGGTACGCTGTACCGCGCCGGCCTGAAATATCGTACTTTACCGTTAAGTGAGCAGAGACGGTTAATTATCCCGTTTAAGGCGGAGGTGAAAAGCTACAGCCGCCTTATCCGGCGCCGCGTTTAATCGAGAAAAGCTGTTCGATCTGACAGTCTCGACGATGTCAAAGACAATAGGCAAGCGGCTGATTCGAAAATTCAAAGGATATTCTAAAATTCTAATGTCAATAAGGAGATCTCCTTTAAAATTCATTCAGTCGGTAAATTTCAATCAATAAGTATTCAATACACAAATTGAATGGAATAAAGGAAGAAGATTTGTTCGCCTGCACATTCGCCAGACATAAATAGCACAATATTTTTGACTGCGATGAATTCGAAAAGAGAACAAGAAAGCGAGAGAGAAGAGGAAAAAATATCAACGTCTTATAATACAGAAAAATCAACGCTGTTTGCTTCTTCTAACTTATTCGCGTAATTTCATTGAATCGCAGATTATGAGAAAGACACAATAGCCTCTGTACAACATCTATTGCGCTTCAATTGAATCGCGCAAAGCCGGACTTATATCGCCATTCTTTATCTCTTCCCACGCATATCTTTTATAATAATGCGCGAGAACGCATAAGCGACTGATTCTTATGATAATGTTCGTAAGGACGCGTAAGCGTTCAATCTTAACGTTAGAGTTAGAGGTGCCTAAAGGATTATAGCCTTTGCGTTTCAAAAGATAGAGTGAGTAATCGCCCAAAGTTGTTACACGATTCTTCACGATTCATGAAAAATTGGAACGCGCGTTAAGAGTATTTTTAAAAATATTATAGTTACATTTTAATCTCTATAGAAAGCCGAGATAACATTTTGTTCCTATATATAGCTTCTATATAGCTAAAAATTAAAAATAAAAAATGCATCCACAAATATATCCCCTAGGAATTGTTCCCTGTCAAATTATATTACAATGTTGATAATATTATTTCAAACATTTTTTCGCGGATCACCTTTTTTTTTAAAGTAAACAAAAATAGAGATTTGAGCAATTAATTAATTGTCAATCTCGATGTGCAATTTATATAGAAACACAGTGTGTAAAAATCAACATAATTTTTATTTTTCCTAGAGAAAATAATTTCTTTAATTAAGAATATTAAATGACTTTAGCAGCCTTTCTGTACGATTTATGACATACTCCTTTTGCATGGATACGATATCAGTGACGACAGCGAGATATCAGTTACAGACGCCGAGAAATGGCAAAGTGACGAGGAGTCGACAACGAGTCGAGGACTTACCGATTGTAGAGGCGTGCAAGAGTGTATCGGTTACATGCTCGTGGATGCAGCCGAATGTAGGAGCCGTCACAGCGTCCATTCTTGCGTCGGATTAAGATGTTTTTGCGTCTCATTTGAAATAAGAAGAAACGCGCCGGATCGTGTCGTTCTCTTCGGGTCGATTGCCGGATTAGTATCACACTCGCGAACCTTGACGGGAATTAACGACGATCGTATAATCGTTGAATCGATTCCCACGAAACGCAACCTTCCACTCTTCACATCCTTTAGTCCCGGTCTTGCGATCGCGAGAGATAAGAATTATATACATTCTGATATGCGACAAAGTAATTAAGCTTTTCAACGAAAGTTATGCATTGGAGAGAATTTTGCGTCTCATCGGCTGAGTTAATCTCCTTTGAAATTAAAATGAAAATTATATATATTATATATATATATATATATATATATATATATATATATATATATATTATAGATATTATAGAATTAATGTATTATTAGAAAGAAATCTTACAAAATTTTGTGGGAGGGAAAGGAGGAATGCGAGAAGTAGATTATCCTAAAATTTAATTTGGTTTTTCTAATATCTGCGATAATTCTGCATTGAAAGCTAAATATACTTCGAGAGACAAAATTGTTAAAATAATCTTTCTTTTAAATTCAGATCATAACGTTCCATTCGATTTTATTTATTTACATAAATGTTTGACAAATTTTTCTTATAACGTCTTTCAATTTCAATCTATATAAAATTTCTTTTTCATAACCCTTCTCTTAATGTCACAAATAAAAATTGTTTTTAACGTAAATATATTATTTAAAAAATTTGTAAATTTATTGGCTTTTTGCGTCTCGAACGCAGGACCTCAATTATCTCACGCCTATTGAGAAATCCGCAGAAACCGACACGTGCCAATTGGACATGGAAATCGGCATGTCAACGAAATTCGCTGCGCTTCGATCGATTTCGCCAGCCGCGTGTAAGGGCGTAGGTGTCATTCCGGACCTATCGCGGGGACCGGTTTCAAAATGCCGGTGGGCCCGGTTTCCCGATTGAATCTGTGCCTGCAGCATTCTGCTGCGAGGAGAGCGACTATATCGAGTCTCTCTTTGACGTGTCGGTCGTGTCGTGCCTGTTATAGCGAAAGACGTATAAACTTGGCATAACTACGCAACGCCAATCGGCGTGACAATACACGTAATCTCGATACCGGGCAGGGTGCGGCAAAATCTATCATTCGCTCCTTCCCGAGTCGCAATATCTCGGTTGTCCGCAAAAAAGAAAAAAAAAAAAAACCCCCCTCCGAATGTCAGTGTCGGCGAATTAATTTTTCTCAAAAGGCAAATCATACAGGAGAGCAGGTGTTTTATCATGCGTTAATCGTTAAAATAATTATAACTTCTCACGTAAATTTCTATAAAGTCATATTTTCTTTCCAAGATTGAAGCGATAAAGTGACTCGTAAAAGAATGATGTTTAAAATGAACACGTAACACCACCTGTTCAGATTGACAACCGATTGTGTATATCAATCTCGTATCGGTCGCGTAGCGGGAAGCTTTTCGCACATGCTTCAATCTGTTTTTAATTAAGATTACGACACTTTCGAGAGAGCCGCGCATTGGCGCGGCTTGTCCGTCTGTCTGCGTGACATTTGGCGCGCGGAACAAAATTGGCGACGCATAAAACCGTCGCGCGCACCTATATATGCGCGTCGTGTGACACGCGGCAGTACGTAAATCAGTACGTAAATCAGTGGTGGAATTAAGCGACGTGTTCGACGCAACACGCATGCACGCGACATGTCCGCCCTTTCGCGCGGCCAGGCCTACGTTAGGTACGCGGGCCCGCCAACTGTCTCTTATAGCCGCGAGCGAACCGAGCTATTTTCATTTTTGCCGCGAGCGATCTAGGCGCAAAGAGAGACATGGACAGACAATCGCTCGCGCCCACGCACGCACGCAAGCACGCACGCCGGCAAGTGCGACTGTAGTTGTGGCGTGAATTGCAATTCGCATTCTTTATGTGAATTATTATGCGAACGGTCAATTTTCCATTATTTTTCATATCGATGTTTCTCTCTCGAGTAAAATAATTAAATTTTAAACATATAAACAATTAATTACATAATTTTGAAAAAATTTAAGTTAAAAAAAAGATGATAAAAAAATTTAATGTAATTTACCATGTTTATAACAGTGCGTGACATGCTAGCAAAGTTTTTTTTCGTATCAAGTTAAGTATATTTTTCTAATACTCATGTTAGAATTTACAGAATTTTCTTCTCAAAATAAACTTCTTGTGAAAATTATGATTAATAAAATATCCTTTTTAGAGTTAAAATTATAGCGAAATAGTAGTATTTTTAAAGTTAAAACTGCATCGGAAAAGCCATGGAAAATGATTACTTTCTTTCCTGTATTTGAAAAAAAACGTTTCCTACAGAACTATGTTATAGAAAGAGAGTGTAAATAGCGATGTCAAAGAACACTTGTGAAGGCAAATCAAAGAATAGCAAGGGGCATTATTATTCGTCACGTATGTAAATAGCTGCAAGAAACGTTCGCGTATACACGTATCCACCCGTCATTTCACTATCAAACTAGAACTTTCACGCGAGACCTTTCGAGCGAACCAATTTGCGATACTTCCGTATCGAACGAATGTAAACGAGGAACGTGTAATCACGAGGACGTACACAAGCTCAAAGTCCCGGGTAATTTGCGATTATGGCCGTGTTACCTGTTCGCGAAAAGAGGCACGGCTCGATGGTATACCGAGTGCCGAGAGACAGGCTGTAACGTACCGCGGAACACGTGTTTAGCGGCATTTTATTGTTGTAACACGACCGGGCGTTGAATATGCAAATTCAAGCGCTTCTCCACGGCCAGCCTCTTCGTTTTTATCTGCCGCTGGTCGCGCGTGGATCTTCGATTTTTATTTCGGCGCCATTCTGACGTCTCCTCTCGTGCTACATTAGCGAGCATCTCGACGGGGTGTCCTAAAATTCAACAAGTACGAGCTTTAATAACATACAGACGAAATTAAGAAGAGTAGTAGTTGAAACATCAATCGGTCTTCACACCTCGCGCTGATATCCAAACAGTTATTGAGAAAAAGTGAAGGCTGTGAGTCTAATAAACGGATATGATTAAGAGAGGAGTATATTCGTTTACTTGTCATATCCACGTGTAATCCTTTGCGATAAAAACATCGGTTCGAAGATCATCGCCTTCACCTCGCCATCGAGATTACTCTTCCGCATCTCTCGTACGATCCATCGCGTGGAACGATAACACAACGTAACATGATTGATTCGCCGCCGTTCAAGAGCGAGCAAGTTGTGAATATGTGCGCGAGAACGATGTCGTAAAAGATTGTTACCTGCACAATGTTCATTCTTCTTTACGCGCGCGCACGTGATTATTATCGCACTTTTTCAGCGTCGTAGCGCGCGAACTATCATTTAGCGCAATATAATCGATTAATATTATTATTATCGTACCGTTTTACACGCGCGCCGGTCGAGACGACGATATCAAGTATACGTTCTGTAAAAATTATTAAACGCAATAACGTGGCATGCCACTTTCAGAAGCACAGGTGGCGGTTTCTCTCGTGAATTGTATAGCCGATGAAAATTTGCCATTTTCGCAATTCGATATAGTTCTCGGTTAAACGGGATCATAAATAACGTCGAGCAAGTCGAACGGAAAGGAAGGTGAACTGATGTGTGACAAGAACTGTTATGAATCTATTACTCGTTCGAGAGAAATCGCAACCGGGAGCAAACTTTTTATTTTTCATAATTGGGATAAAGAGATGTCGATATGTCTTCCAACGAAAACTACATCGCAGTGATATCTATTACTGTGCGAACGCTTTTCGGTGGTTTTCCCGAAGATTATTGATATTTTATAATCAAATATCGCACGCAAGAGCGAAATAAAAATGATATACGTACATCTGTAGAAATATTTTTTGTCGATCTGGATAGTAATTAATTTTATAACTATATGCAGAGTTCACTGAATCAAATGCATCAATTGTTTGAGACAAAATCACGCAATTAAAAATAAAATAATATGATATACAAATATAATCTTGTAGATTTCTTATTGCATTTTTTGCAGAATAATTAAACGAGAAAACTCGCAAATAATCATGCTGCCGTTGGTCATCGCATTTTAAAATAGGAACAAGAAACCCTCTCTCCGAATTTAAATGTCGCAGCCAGTGAATGTTCGCAAATTGCGGTCGAGCTTAATGTCCCGGTCGCTACATTAAGAACACGACTCGCGGATGAATTAGAAAATTATGAAAAATTGCGGTAATTGATATTGCAGAATTCGATAAGTACCGCCGACCGAGAAGGTAGACATCTTTCCCTCTCGGTAGAACGAGAGAAAATAATATATCAGAAGCGCGCGGCTACCGGGGTCCGATCTCGACTGCGACGCCTCAGGGGGTATCGGGAATGATTTGGGGTACGAGAGATGAGTAGGTGCGCATCATTGTGAACGAAGGTATCATCAGCCGGCAGATAAACTAGTGTACGAGCGCGACCTTCGTTATGCAGGTGCACTCATGTACTCATCCCCACACGATACAGGCTCACGAAGAAGATAAGCGAGTGAAATTTCGTAATCGCAGATATGGGAACCACACTTATATCTGATAAACTAAGGATTTTAATTTCAAAGTGTGAATCATTTCAAATTCTTTTATAATTTAGCGATATTGTGGAATTTTAATATGAGAATCTGGATAAACAAAATTAAGTGTATTGTTGTAAAGAATGACAAAATTGTATGACCATTTTCACATATGCAGAATAACTGAAATTTATGTATAAAAATTATGTTCAGATAGATTTATTCATAATGGTATTTTTATTTTACGTTTCAAGAATTGTATATATTAAAAAATATATTTTAACACACTACCAAGTGTCCGAATTTCCTCCATGAGTTTAGAGCTTTCTTAACATAATAAGAACACTTTCATGAACATCTTAAACGAATTTATTTTTGAATGGTAGTTGTCTCTCCACTCTTTTATATGGATAACGTGAAAATTAAAGCATTTTTTTCAGGTAGTGAAATATTAAAATATAAATTAATATCGAATTATTATTTTTGTATCAGCATGCCAAGATATCCTGAAATAATATATTTAATGTCGAGATTTGTGTAATAACTTTATTTACGTACGCAATGTTCCCAAATTCCTTGCAGCATTCATCGACAAAAAACAATTTTACCAAAAAGAAAGTTATTCGCCGAAAGTAAATATGTTACGAAGGAAACGCGTAAGACTTTTGATTAATAAATCCAAGAACGATAAGACAGGGGTGGATGTAAACTGCGGTGGAAATTACCACCGAAAGAAATTACAGCATCGAAGGGCACGGGAGCCGTTAAAAAGGAAGAAACTTACGGGTGTCGGAGACGGAAGAGAGAGAGAGAGAGAGAGAGAGAGAGAGAGAGAGAGAGAGAGAGAGAGAGAGAGAGAGAGAGAGAGAGAGAAGCGGCGAGAAAGAAGGACAGGCGGGGGCGAAGAGGAGAGGCTTATATACGCTGATAAACACGTGTAGCTTTTAGCGAGGCATCCTAAAGATTGTATCTGCCATAAAATATGCCCCCAGGAGACAATATTAACTGCTTCGTGCTTCTGCAGCTATCTGTGCCTCTTTCGCGCGCCCATTCTCCCTCCTTTCTCATTCTCTCTGTTCCTGCCAGCGGTCCTGTCCGGCCGAAAAGGATCCACTCTAATGAACTGCGCACACTCTCACGCAACACACAACGCGCAATATCCTACCAAATGCTTTTTGGTCGGCCATTCTCCCGCCGACTGAGAGTTATCGCCCGTCCGAATCCTACGCGGCGCGACTCGCCGGTAATTAAGCGCGTTTAATTATTATTATTTCTTGCACGCGGGTGGCGAACCCGCGTCCGCTTTACGGCCCGTGCATACCTTTGACCTTCCTTCCTTCCTTTCCTAAAAACGAACGTGGGTAGCTACGATTCAGGGGGATGCGCGTCGCTGCTGGACATCGCGGATGTTCCAAAATATCCGAACGTGTTGTTTTTGGAACTGCAGTTGCAAAGAAAAAAAAAATACAAAGATGCTATATCTTAATAATACCTATAAAATTATTTGCAAATTACTCATAATACCGATGCAAGACCTTCGCAATTTTGATGCACGTCTGCCCTGGCGCGACGTTTATTTATGCTAATTAATGTATAGATATTATCTATGCATAAGAATATTGCGACGAGTTAAAGATAACCATTTAGAGTTTCCCTATCGCCACCGTTGACAACGTATACCTTGAGGCATGAGATGCGTGATAATCCGAGAAAAAGGAGAAAGAGAAAGACCACAAAACGAGGCAGCATCTAGAGAACGTATCTCGAGATAAGGACACTGCCACATTGGAATAAGAAGCCAACACGGCAGCGGTGTATCGATGTCCTGCCGATTCTCACTGGCGATTACGTGCCAAAGTAAGAACCTTATCGATTTCGCGACGTTCACTTCTTAACAAAGTTGTTACTGAAAGAGGACTTCGCTTTCGACATCATCCTCTTTTAAGGGACATTTAATTAACGCAAGAGATGTTAAACAAGATAAACCTATTTAGGTGCTCAAATTTTTGCATATGTCAAATTACGTATTAAAATAAAAATTGTTCCGTTATGCGGGAGAAAAGCCTTATTTTATTAAAAAAAAAATAAAGAAAAGAATTTAATTAACGTTATGTAGAAAAATCATTCTTTATAAATACATTAATTATAGAATCTACTAAGTAAATAAAGATTATTTTCGATAAACGGACAAATTAATTCTCGCACTCGAAATGTTCAAATGTTGAATAATTCGATAAATATCGATCAAAGTTTTTATTTGTGTAAAATCTAATATATTACTCTAATTATTTTATTATTCTAATTTTATCTATCTTCATGATTATACTCTGTAATAATGCAACATTAGATAATAAATGGATACTTTTCGATCTTTTATTTCTCCTTAGGTTAATAAACATATTGGTCTTGGAATATTGAAACAATTTAGATTGTTAGAAATTATATCATACTTCTTATACGAAATGTTTAAATCATTAAACCAATTATGCTTATTAGCAAACGATTTTCCAATTCAATAGACTTTTTCCACATACCGTTTAACACAAATTATTTCATTATTCTCAATAAAATTGTTTTATTTTTCTTGTTTTTTTTCTCTTTTTTTTTTATTTTCATAACTGACATTTCCAATTGATATATTCTCGATATTGATCCGCTGGTGTTTTCATAAACATTGAATAATGTTACAAAAAAACTCTTTCCAGTTATAAATAATTAAATAAACAAATAAGTAATAACTTTGATCAAAATCTCGAATACAAGCGACGAAAACAAGCCGCACGTTGTGCGAAGATAAGCAGCGTTACATTAATAAGACCATATCAACGGCTCATCTATGGAATCTTCGGTACGTACCAATGAGATACGGACTCGTCCCGCCTTACTAATGTCATTACATGGCGCCGCCATAAGTTCCTACCCCGCCGTTTCGTTCTTGGAGAATGCCAGAATGCCGATTATGCCTCCTGATATCGGGCCCGGTAGCGCGGCGCCGTAAGGATTCCCCTGGCCTCCCAAAAGTATTCGTCGTTGTCCTTTACGCGAGCCGGCTTCTCGGGTGAAAAATAATCGCGGCGCAGTCGCCACCTTCAAAAAACCAGGATCAAGACCCTTAACGGCCCTTAACCGTTACGACGCGATTTTTTGCGCCTCGGAAACGACTCGATTCGCGCGTTTTATCGCCGGTTGTCAGTGGCGCAACTTCCTCGCTTCTGAGGGGCTTGAAATCACTAATTGTAAGACAGAATGATAAGAGTGGAGATCAACTAGCCCACATACAAGTAAACTACTAAAATATAGATCTAGAAGATGCAAAATTATCGAAATTAATAGACATCGTCGTAAAATATTTCTCGTATGATAAGAGATTTCAACACAGAATATGCGCTCTCAATTTTTGTAATTAGTATTGAAATTTAAATCATCGTGTTTTTATTTTTTTTTTACCTGTTGGAAATTAATGTCTAGAAAATAAACCAGTAGACGATTTTTGAACTAGTAAGTCTCATGTTCCCGTAAATTGCACGAAGTAAGCAATTTCTGAACTAAAGGAGGCTAAAGAGGAAATCTTTCAATGTGTTGTGTGAAGGTACGAGTTAAGGTTCTTCGTTTTTTACAACGTCTCGATTCATCCTCGAGTAGCAGGTGAAGGCGTATACTAAGTTCACGCGCATGCAACACATTTAAAGTGCATGCGGCATGAAAAAGGGAGGAAGATGGTGAAAATAAGAGAAGAAGAAGAAGAAGAAGAAGCGAAGAAGGAAAATGAAAGAAGGAAACCAGAAGTAAGAGAAGAGGAAAAAAGAGACGAGGAAAAAGAAAAGTGCGAGATACAAAAGGAAGGAAATAGCGAAGGAAAGAGAGAAAGAGAATTTACACTTATTATACTTTACAGATACAAAAGGTATTGCAAAATAATACTCTTTCGACTGGAATGACTGAACAGATTGACGTAAATCTGTCTTTCTTTTACACGTTTATAATTGAGATAATCTTTACTAGCCGAAAAGAATGATCGACTTTTTCAGTCTCTCTGTAAACGTCTGTAAGCCTAACGGCCTATAAATGCTACAGCAAACATTTCAATAGATTAAAATTTTTAATTTTAAAGACAATTCTCTCTTGCATACGTATGCAGAGTGGGCGCAATGATTTCGTGTTAAAAATCATTAAAGGCGTTATTTAAGGTGCAGCTTCCGCACCACCAACGCGACCGCGTCGTTTCATTACGCCATTTAAAGAAAATAGAAAAGTGGCAACAAATATTTTTATGATTTGTTGCTACAATTGTTTGTTCCGAAATTTTTTTGCCAAGAACTTTCATCAATCAAACATTGATCGAGCAAGATCGAGTGATCGCTTTCCGAGGAATCCCTTCAACTCGAGGAATGCCTTCAAACAGTCACACAATAACTTCTTGTCTGTCGTTTTCCTCGACTGATGCTTCGACAAATTGTTGAAGAGAAGATCGCGGATTTCAAAGATGCAAAGACTGATCTTCATTTATCAATGCATGGTAACTATGTCAGTAATATTAAATAAAAAATGTACAAGTTTAATATAAATAAATTTTTTTTTTCAAGTAATTTTTTGACGCATTGAAAATTCGCTTCAAGATAACAACAAAAATGTGACAATATTTTCACGTCGCGGTAATCTCGTTTCTTTCGAATCGATACAAGTCGTGGCTCGAAGTTGCTTTCGTCGTAGACGAAAAGAAACATGGTAGGCGTCATTAACAGCTTCACAGCTTAAGGTATATAACCTACCAACACCTACCCTTTCTGCTGCCCACTCGCTCTTCATCTATGCTACATTGTGCAACTACGAGGAAACAGTAGTATCATAAATATCTTCAGTAGTTTAAAGCGAGTTGTGTGACGAATCACACGGCGACATCAAATTTTCGAATAGATCCTAAACTGCAGACGCTGAGCAATAAAAAAAATAAGCTTGAACGAGTTGTTGATATTGTAGTGTCGCTTACAAATTTTTCATCCAATAATTGTGTTGCTCTCTACATATATGCGAAATGGATGTTGTTTTACCCTTACTCGAATTCAATCGATGTTCTTATCCGTCGTTCCATCGACTTGTATAAGAGTTACGTGTAGCTAAGGAGGCGAGGCAGCTGCCTTCGGAGATGCGTCGTGGCTCCTGTAGGTGCAACCAACCAGCAACTCTCATTCGGATCCTGGAAAACAAGAAGAAACAGGAAATCGCGGCTGTACTGTCGATTAAAGTTGACGGCGCGCGTGGCAGAAAACAGTGCGAATGAAAGCGTGTATGATTGCGGAAGTAAAAAAAAATCTTCGTAAATCATCGAGAGTATAATCTTCAGTACAATTTTCATTAATAATCTTTAGCGGAAATTTCAAAGTGGCGTGTATAATAAATAATAGAGCGTACCAATTTTGTATAGCTCACAGCTTCAAAATAATTAGAAAGATCAGTTATGTGTGTCTGCATTATTGTAGATAAACATGAAGGAGTTCAAAAAGATGCATCATCGGAGTATAAGCGTATAAAACGTGGCAAATACACGAGTAAAGCAAAAAAGAAAGTTCTTGTAAGATAATCTCTGTATATGATAAAGTACACTTGCAAAAGTCTTCTCTTATATCATAATTTACTCCTCTTTTTATGACTTATTCTTTTCTGTACAAACGAGTTCATAAGAGACTCCTTTAATTTGTTATAATTTTGCGATTTACAACAATCTCTTCCGCTCACGCGAGCTGTCACGTTCACGCTGATTTACAGGATCTTGGCAGGTGTGCCGTGTGAAAATCGCGATGATTGGGTCCAATTATCCTTGGTTCGTCAAGTGCTTAGATTACCTTGTAGCAAAATACGACACGCATTCGATTATAAAATGTTCTGGACGCACGATCACCGCTATCGTGCTATTATTATATTTATAATCGAAAAGCGGTTTAATTTTATAATTGTTTCTAATTACATACATAGTTACATCGTAATCGCGAATGCCATTCTTCACATAGATGTAAACACGTTTTTGCTATGTGTAATTGTCATACGACTTGGTTATCATATGATTCTATATCTTCGAGCGTAAGCTACTAATTTTACCGGGTATCGATCGATCTACGAGGCCTTAGAAACATCTCGCATGAGAACCACGATGATTGGACCCAATTACAGGTGGTGCGGGCGTGCTCGGGATATTCTTGTGTCCCCGTCCAAGCTCGCGCGTTCACTCGTTTCTCTCCTCTCTTTTCTCCCCCTCCTGCCACCCTTCGTGCCCTTTTCTGTCGACGAGAGTCCGCACAAGATCCGCCTATGTTGTGTACAAGCCTGCGTGTTTCTTGGCAGGTGTATACACGCATTTTCCTTCCTTCTTTCCCCTCCCTGCGTCATCCGCGTCTCTCTCCTTCTCCACTCGCCCCCGCGCCTAAAGAAAATTAAACCCCACTTAACTCGCTGATTATCGTTGTCACATACGACCCGTCGTGTTATGCGGCGAGCGCCCGTGGAGTAAAACCGTGCGGCGCAAAAACTCCGCCCGGAGAGGGAAGGGATGCGAAAAAAAACGAGAAAGACGATGGTGGAGGAGGCAAGGCAGATTTGCGAAGTGGAGAACGAACAGCAAAGACGACGAAAGAATTGCTGTCTCCGTGTGCGCAATTGAATTTCAATTTCGCGCTCGACATCGGCGATGCCGATGCTATAATGTCAATGCGTTTTGTACGAGACTCTCTATGCGTTTCCGGTGACATCGATATTATTAGGGACACGCCTGTGCAATTTTTTACATTTAAGTCTGCAGTATTAATCATCTTATAAATTTTATCTTATTAATATTTCCTGTCAGAAAGAACGGAGCTGAAAATTATAATTGAAAGATTATTTCACATCTATATAAATGCACTTATATCAGATTTGTTACAAAACAAGATCCATGAAATATCATTATTCACACACATTATTCTGAAAATCATGTCACCGATTAAAAAATTATATAAAATGTTGCACAAATGTTACATTAAGTTACATATTCAAGTCTGTATAGGATTAAATCATGAATGCACGCGAAATTATCCCGGTAGCCCGCAAATTAGATATCGAACCGCATTCAGCGGGTATATTAGAAATCGTGGTGTGTGTAAATTACACGATTATATCGTTTCGTACGCAAGCGCCTTTTCTTGTTTCGGTACGTGTCCGTTAGCCGAGGATGTTTCGCGCGTAGACAGCGTCTGGCGGTAAATGCGCCAATTACCGCCGGATAAGTCGACACACACGCGTTGAATTGAAATTCAACTTTATAGAAAGGAAGACAAATTGCATGGTCTCAGTCGGCGAGGTCACATCTCTTGGCCGCGCTTATCTCGGCTTCCACTCGACCGCTTCGAAGGTTCCGTTGCCGTGTTCGGCCACAGCTAACAAGATGTGACAGAATAATTTGATATCGGAATAAAAAAATACAATTTTGAAACAATATGGCAAAATATTCGCAAATATATCCGTATTCTCACTGCGTCCACGTGTTTCGAAATCAAAATCGAAAAACAATCGAAGCGTTCTTTAAATTTTGAAAAGAATACGAATAGGTCCAGAAGTCAAGACTACTCGTTAAAGACTAAAAAATCCCTGACTATAGAAAATAATATAGATAATTAAAAAAAAAAATAATAATAATAAATATACTTGTAGCGCGCCGAGAAGAACGCATCGCCGTGTCCGCGCAATTATCTCGTAATTAAAGCGTCCTATCTTCCTCTCGCGAGAAGAAAGGGAGGAGAAGAAGTGGAAGGCAGCCAGAACAAAAGGAGAGACGGGGGAAAAAGTGGCGAGCGTATTAAAATGGATTTCGCTATAATGAATTCCACCCTCAATAGGTAATCACGGGCCTTGGCTCTCGATTACCCCGTCTTCCCCTCCCGGCCCTCGTGATAGCGGCAAGAACGACCGAAGGGTAGCACTGACGGTGTTCGGGGCCCCCGGAATAGCACTTAGGGCCCCTCTATACATATCCTCGGATGATACCCTACAAGGTAGCGAGAGCAACGGCAGCGTCGGCCGCCGCTGCCGGCGTGGTAATGTTTTAGTGCACGGAGGCGGAGGCGTGCTCTGGTAGTTAGGTAGTTCGCCATCACCGGCCGTCGTGTTCTTCTCCGCTCTGTATATATTCCGGTGTGTTGCTGTGTTGTTGTTGCTGCTGCTGCTGCTGCCGTTGCTGCTGCTGTCGGTGCCGAGCGCGATGCATCCGAGGGGGCAACGTGCACGCTATCATTAGGAGAAGCAAGAAGCGAGAGGACGGCAGAAGGATGGATAAGATGAACGTTCCCTTTCCCCCCCCTTCCCTCCTCACCCTCTTCCTCCATATCTTCTTCAGTTCGCTCTTTCTCTCTCTCTCTCTCTCTCTCTTTTTCCTCTCGTTCGCTTCGGATCTCGCTTCCTCACTTTCTTCCTCCGGAGCCCCCTTTCGAATCTTATGCACAGGGAGCGGAGGGAATGTCGGTAGCCGAATCGCGCCTCGGGCTACGGCTCTCTTATATGTAGAGCAACCCTCTCCTCCCTCGCTTCTGTTCCCTTCCCTCCCGCCAACGCTTCAACTTGTTCTTCGCGAATCGTTCTTCTTTCTTCGATCCGGTCCTCCCCCGAGGCTCCGGTGAGCTTCTTCGTCGACGTTTACACGGGCCCGCTCATAACGGAATCCTCTTCCGAATAGATAACAAAATCCTCCTCGAGATTATCGGGTTTTGGAGATGGGAGATATCATTTCTCAGGATTTAATTAATATTATTTTTTTTTTCCCAGCGCGTCGGATGCACGTCTGTGTTATTCATTTCAATCTTGCATTTATTTTCTTTTCAAATTCGAACTTGATCTTTGCATTTTGTAGTTTTATTTGGAATAAGAGATATAACTCATCATTATATAAATGTATATAAATTTTTGAATATGAATCTGCTTATTATGCATATCTCAAATATACGATTGTTGAAATGTATAATTATTGAATAAAAATAGGACATTTATATTTCGTTGGCATATTTCCCTGAATTGATTTGCAAAATAGCACCTTTCTTCTTCACAAAATCAAATTAAAATACTGATAGGAGAAATTAAATAAGGAAAACACACATTCTTAATGATGAATATACTTGTATATGGATTAAATTTTCTCTAACACACTCAAAGAGATGTCTCGTCGTACATATGTAATGATTACTATTGCAGAAAGATGCAAGTCTTTACATTCGCGACAATCTGCGTCAAAGGAGTTTCTCGCGCATTCTTCATCGTTATTTCCTCAGTACTATCAGGATACGAAGGTATGACGAAATTGTTTACCGCCGCCCAGCGAGACCCAAATGTGCCGTCTGATCGCGCGTGACTCCGCTGCACGCATCGTGAAAACAGTAAAATCCGAGGTGCTACCAGCGGATCTCGACGACGGCACGAAGTGCAGATATATCCCGTTTTAAAGCGTCGTTTGCATATTTTGCGCCTCGAGGCGGCGCATTTTCGGTCGCGCCGCTAACGGTGGCCTGCCACTTTCCACTTGGCTATTTCTCTTTATTCTTCCCTCTCTCTCGGTAGCTCTCTCTCTCTCTCTCTCTCTCTCTCTCTCTCTCTCTCATTCCTCCTTCTCTCCTTCTCTATGCACCTCCGAAAGTGCGTATGCATCATGAAGAGAGGATTATTCCTCATTTCACCGATCTCCCTGAAGCAAGCGAACTATAAGAATCGCAAGAAGCTTGGTTCAGAGATTCGCTCGATCATTCTCAATCACGCATACCGGATCGCTGCTGCTCATTCTGCCTCTCTCGATCACCCGAAGGCGATCCTCGCTCATTCACGCGATTTCCATTCATCCGGCGAGAGTATAGTTTGCTCGTACATCGGGAATCTCGAGAAGCTGGACACCGTAGCGCCAGATCATGAATTCGCGAATACACACGCTGTCTCGATAGTCTTGCAGCAAATTTTGGAGGCATTATATTTGATGAACGTGAGAAAAATTGGAAAAAATTTATGATTATATTTACAATTTAAAATGTAGAATTATAAATACTAAAAAAAAAAACAAAGTAAAATTTTGTAAAATTTTGACAGCTTATGAAATATATTTTATTGCCCAGATTTGTATGTATAATAATTTGCAATTAAAATATATTTCCAAATTCTTTTAAGAGAGATTTATCAAAATTTATCAAAATTTTTTTCACATATCTTCTCCAAATTACCGTACTTTTTCGTTTTACTTTCACGCATCAAAAGTCATTTCTGTACTCGTTCACAGTACACGTTTTGTAAAACTCTTCACATTACTTCTAAATATTATCTCCGCAACGGAGATACTTTTATTCTTTCAGTTTTTGCCGTTAGTTGATGGGGGTTTAAACGATGAAATGTGAGCGGTAGATCAACGGAAGAAAAATCGGCCGACTCTTAACGACCGTCAACCCTTCTCGATCCGAAACGTACGAGCGGGCGTGGCGCGAGGCAATTTGGGGAAAACATAATTTAGCAGGCGTGGCAACCACTACGTGCAAGGTGCAACGAAAATGAGATTTTTTATCGTACGTCATCGCGATGCACGCGAGTGCTCACCCCCTCCTTACATGTCGGTCTCTTCGCGCTGCCTTCTCTCGTACGCGGTTCCTTAATCGCGGAGCATGTTTCGAATCAGCTATAATTATTGATTTATAAAACTGGTAATTATTTTTCATTAGACTATACAAGAGTATGTTAGATGATTTAAATCAGAAAAAGAAGATTCATGTGAGAGAGAGAGAGAGAGAGAGAGAGAGAGAGAGAGAGAGAGAGAGAGAGAGAGAGAGAAGAAGGAACTCTTATAAGTTATATATATGTTTCTATTATATAATATCCCTTACTATTTCTTTTTTGGAGAAATTGCGTTTTGATAACTTCATCCGCTTTATGCATCACGATGAAACGCGAGAAACATTCACTATCCCCTGCAAAGATCCTACATCCTCTATTACAGCTGCCACATAAAATAATTGCAGCTTGTAACGTAAAACGAACTCCGCTCTTCCGCGTCTTTATCGTTCGGTACGCACTCTTCGTACGCACGTCCGAATACTAAACGCATAACGCACGAGTGACCGAGCGACTCCTCCTTGCAGTCAGATCGGCGAGATGCGAAAGAAGATGAAAGAAACTCCGAGAGAAAGAGAGAGAGAGAGAGAAAGAGAGAAAGAAGAGAGAGACCGCGAGCGAATTCGCACTCTCACCGGAGATATATCAATCCGAGTACATATGAATCTCGCTGACAGGCTTAAGGCTCGCGGCACGAACGAGTCTCGGACAGGTGCGATTCCCGTGACAGAGGCGCGATGTGCGTATATACATATGTGCGCGTGTTCGTATATACGTGCGTATACTCGCGCGCATTATATTCGAGGCCCAGCGCGTGTTGAATTAGGTGGAAAGGCAAACAAGACGCGTACGCCTCCTTTAGCGCGCTCTCGAACGACGGCCATTAATAAGTCGAGCTGTGAATCGAGACTTTTTCTTTCTTATTTTTCCCTTTACATCGCGCGAACATCCTCGTATTCGATTCGTCGCGATTTTTATTCTTCGTTCGAAGAAATGAAAGACGCGAATGCAAATTGCGCTAATTGAAGGGATGCTTCCTCTTCGTTCTTGTTAAAAAGAATGTTGCAAATGTCAAACTACAAGTATTTTGGGGAAAGTCTTATTTGGAAATCTATATTAGAAAAAAATGTGTGTGTATATTTAAAAAATCTTAATAATTTCCCAAATCTGTTATTTACAATCTCTGCTACTTGTGTTAAAATAGTGTTATATATAATCGTAACATTATTTGTCACATTATTTTCAAATTTCACGTCTTTCTACTAGAGCATTATATCGTTTAAATTTTACGATTACAACATTTTTATGATTGCAGAAATCCTTTTACTTATTTTTTTTAGATACCTACCAAATTTAATTTTCCAATATTCGTTGGACAATCGACGGTAATATGTCTAAATTATAACAGTGACAAAGTATAATATTGCGTAAGAAACTAAAAGGATGCTCGCGTGATTTGTAGCGAGCCTTTTTTATTTCATTAAACGTTTATGAGGAGAAGCGGCATCCATAAATTCGCGTGTTACAAGTCACGAAAGCAAAAAAAAAATAGCATAACTTCTCGTTTGATGCGAGATGATCAAAGCTATTTATGAAATGATAATCATGTAAGAAATGATAGCAACTTTTTTTAAACCAACGAGACAGTGTCAAAAAATCTTACTTTGTTGAAATGAGAATATTTGAAATATTATAATTATAGACGGCGCGATATACGGAATATATGTTGTCAAACGTTGTTGATCAGTGTCCGTAATATATTGTATTAATTGCATAGGAAAGCGTACGCGCGATATCGTACGAGATCTTTATACTTTCCAATCGTATATACATTTTAGATAAATTTTAAAATAATATATTGCTCTACATTAAATCAGGCATCATTTCTCTGAAATACTCTACATACATTTATGAAATAACATTACTATGTATTCAGCGTGCTAACAAAGTAAGATCCGTTTAAATCTGTCACAATTATTTACAATTACGGATTAAAGTACTTTTAAAAGAATAACGATGCATCGCACAAAGTCATAATTCAGAATCTGCGACGTACTAAAAAAAAACCTTAAAATATATCTCCATCGACAAACGCGTGATTGATTGGAAATATCGCAAATACTTTACAACCGACTATTTTAGCGCCGATGATCTGGATTACAGATATTCAGACTTCTTCACGCGATCGGACGCGGATGGCTTATCGGCGGAGCACACGCACGCATGCACACACACAATACATACATGTGCAAAACTCAACGTAAGGATTTTTTTACGACATACGAGCTTTTACACACTCGCGCAACACCAGCCCGCTTCGACGACGTTGACGCTAATTAATGCCGAGTCGCTCATTTGCATGCATGGAAACGATTTTTGCCGCGCTCGCGCTTATATCACACTGATATTAATTGCGAGAGTATATTAATCGGAGAGAAAGAGAGAGACACGCGACGAGAAGATATACCTCTTTATACGATTCGTGGAGTGAGAGCCACAATATATCGCCATCACCGTAAAATCAGTTGCGTCAATCGGGACCGATCGATAGATCGATCGGCCTTGATCGTTCATCGCCAGATTTATCACTGGTAAACGATATTTTTGCGGCGTCGCTTAGATTTCGAATCTTCTTCGTGATCGTTCTCGTTATCGAGCGATCGCCCGGTCGACCAGCTAGAGCGCAAGGAATTTAATTGATAGAAGTTAATCGGCGATGCACGCGAATCTCTTAAAACGTGCAATATCATCGCAACATAATATCGATTTATCACTGTCATTGTGGCGCATTTAATTAATCTTCGTTAAAGACGTCATATGGCTTGGTTCACCGTAATAATTTACAAGTACTTAGGCATCTAATGACCAGCGAAAATTGAAAATCGCTCTTACAACGGTAATCATACGCGACTTGATATGCAAAATCGATTAATTGCTCGATGTTTTAGTTATGTTCTTTTTTCCTTTAGAATAATATTTTATAATTTTCTGTAATAATATAGATATGCTGGAACGTAATAAAAATTTAAATATTTTGATAACAATATTAAAATTAAACATTTATCATATGTTCAAACATGATGGAATGCTTGTTGCTCACATTAACGAAACGACGTTCACACGAACTGTAATATAAAGATGGAAGCAGACGTGAAATATCTCCCTAACGATGATATATTGCTACGCCGAAGCAAGGTCGAGGTTCCAACAATATTTGGAACCAACAAGCGGGGGTGTTTCTATTTCCGTCGCAACATGTCATCGTCTAATAATACTTACTTTGATGTACTGCGCATCGTTCAGCATTTAATAAATCCACATGTTCCTCTTTCAAAGCGACCCGGTTTGAAACCGAGCCGACTTGTTCGTTCAGCGTGTAGTCCTGTTGACACTCCGTCCAGGTTTCAAAAATTTTAAGGATATATGGTTGAAGAAATTTGACGCTGAAATATTACAGACTGTGTTCACGATCTAAATACTCGTCTTGATCTTATCGCGATTCTGACACACAGATCAAATAATGCAACTATTTATGAACGAAATGATTTTTAACACGATATTATAATATTTCTTCTTATGAAAAAAAAAAAACGAGTATTAATCTGGAATCTGTTTTTTAACTTTGTGCCGTTTTTTAAAGACTATTGAAATCATTAGTCGTCAATCAACAGATTCTTCTAAGATAAAATACGATTTATAAATGAAATGTTTATATGCAGAAAATCGAATTTACAATTATAATTTTATTCCATGTTATCATATATTAAATCATAAATAAATCATAGATTTTCGCTCCCATCTGTGAAAGTAATACGCTGCGACTGAATTTGACCGCCCTGCGAGATTAAAAAAGTTGTCAAAATAAAAATATAAATATTTCTTTGAGATGACAATCTTCCAATATCTTGCAAACTTAAGAGGTTTATTACAATTTTTTCCGTTCTTCAAACGCAGCGGTATTAAACTCGCATCAAACGAATAAAATTACACACTATTAACTTCTTCTTCAATATTCGAGCTGTCAAATTACACAACCTTCATCGCTCGATCACAAATCCTCATCAATATAAAATAACGCACAGCGTATATTGAGATAATGACATCACGAAAAAGAAGTAATAATAACTTTCGATACGTCTGAGTAATAGACTTTATCTTTTTAAAGAAAGACTAGATTAATATATCATCGGTATTTTTTTTAGATTATTATTCCTAGTGTGAGCGTAAATTTAAATATTTAGAAAAAAGTTTGTGTAATTGGAACAACCAATTTTCTCTTTCACTGGATTCTCAAGTGTCAAATATCCACTACGTTTGTATTTAAAAAAGTTGACGTGACGTAATAAGATCACGCATACTAAGTATCGCAACATAAGAAATTGAGTAACTACAGAGGCGGCAGAGCGTCAAAGGATCGGCGTGTCCGAATAATTTGATTGCCGGCGTCTTAATTGCCTTTAAGACCTTAGCATATAGGTGTGATTTTATAATCGTAATGACAAGCAGTGATGACGGATAATTGCGATAAGAAACCATGTTTTCTCGAGAAGAAAAAAAAAAGAGAAGACAATAAATCGTTCTTTTTCATACACGAGCTTTGCTTACGTCGGAAGATGTCGATAAAATTATGGTTAATGACGTGATCTAGAATCGATTAAAGGTAGATAAGATGCGAGGAAATCTTGCTATGGAAATCTTAACAGACACATAACGATCGGGATTCTCGCGCGCGAGAAACCGTCTTCCATCTCTTCTCGCGGCGCAAAATCTCTCAATTTATTATTTTACTTTCGTTTATTAACTTCCTCTCGGTTCTTCCTGTTCGCGATACTACGAGCTCTCATAGCCGATCAAGTCTTCCTGTCTCGGTCTTGGTCTCGCACCCAATGAGATACGCTACGAGAGAGGAGAGAGAGAGAGAGAATGAGAGAGAGAATGAGAGAGAGAGAGAGAGAGATTTTTTCCCGAAGAGGCAATTTATGGTAAAATTGCTCAGCGAGGCGTGAAGAATTTTGAGAGGCGTGCAACAAGTGGTTGGGTGCAACAAGTTATTGCCGGCGACGCGTCTGGCTCTTTCCATGCCTCGTCGTACCTCCTCTGTTCGTATGACTCTCTCCTTGCTTTTGTACGCATCGCGAGATTCTCGGATTCAACGTATTCTACACGGCATATTTCGCGACAATCTCGTTAAAACTCGACAAAGATGCTTGATCTCTCGGACTGTGAGGGCGCACTTATACAGAATCCGTTTTGCGTAAGCAATCGGCGAACGACAATATCCGGATACAGGATATTTATGTCAACCTCTTATTGACAGAAGAGATACTCGAATACAAATGCTATTTATGAATCCGTGTTTGATTCAGCTCGACGGAAACATAAATAATGTCGATTCAAGCCCAGAAAAAATATATTATTCAAAAATATATAAACTTGACGTCCTATTTTCTGATAAAAGAGAAGAGAAAAATTCAAATCTCTAAACCGATTATGCAAGTTTCGGATTTAATTGATTTTTTTTATATGTATAGCAAAAAAATAAATATAAATTGATTTAATATCTTTAATAATCGAATGTTTACTTTAATATTTTATCCTTTCCTTTTTTTCGGGATATAGACAACTGTACTTAATATCTAATTTTATTTAACTTTCCAGTGTATTTCTATCTTTCGATGTATCACAAGGAAAAAAATTGTATTATAGAAATTTTCCCCTCTCCCGTTTATAAATAACTAAATAAATGGATGTCAAAAATATGTATCGATATTAGGCGACATGCTAATGACGTCTGACGGCGAATTGAAATATTTAAACGTTCCCGATAATAAATCGTTTATTACCCTCCCTTTACAAGTCAGTTGATTTATCTGACGCTTCGCGCTTGCTGTTACATCATCGGTGTCGCGGAATCGATGTCCAGCGACAATCGAATAACTACATGCGCCCGCTAATAATCTCCGCGGGCAATTGGACGATCGCCCTGGACAAGGTCCAACGCGACGCGCGTAAACTCTCGTACGCTTGAAATAGTAGCGAAGAATCGTCGTCAGCCGCGTGTACGTGTCCGCGGTCTCTCCACGTGCGTCTAAAGCAGACGACGACTGCGAATGGTGGAAGAAGGGAGAGACGAAAGGGGGATGGACACGGCAGCATCTCGACCGCGCGGTTCTCCGCGGAATGAGCGATGATTGTAACGTTTCACGCGGTCCGCGTCGTTGCCGCGAAACGACATATACGTCGTCGGCGACGACGATGACGACGAGGGGCTAGAGCCGCGTGTCGGTCACGCCATTCCGCGATTGGCAAGACGGACGACAGGGTGGATAGACAAATGGAGAACGCCGCCGTTGGCCGACTCGCGTGGGTGGTAAGTTCGTCGCGTCTGAGCCCGTCTGAGCGGCCGTCTCGTTGCGTGACACGTGCAGAAATATTGTCCCGCTGTTACGAAAGAGAGAGGGAGAGAGAGAGAGAGAGAGAGAAGGAGCGCGAGCGCGCGCTCTTACGTAAGTCACATAATCGAGTTGTACAAAGTGCATCGAAACCTTTTTGCACGCGCGTTTGAGTGTTACACGCACGATGTACGAGTGTTTATTTCCTGTCAATCCCCTCCCTTTAACCTCTTCGATCTTATCCGATACGTATCAGTGAACAATAGTTATTTTAATTGAAGAAAAAAATATAAGGATAAATGATATAAACTGTGTAAGAACAAAATAAAAAACGAGTGATTTTTTGTCGTGTTATATTGTATTTGATAGAAAAAATTCATGATTATTTAGAGAGTTTTTAAAAAAGATTATGATTAATGAAAAGGAAATTGGTGGAAGATAAACTTGTGCATCAAGAGATTACTGCTCTCTGGTGTTCAGTTGAGACATTATAATCAATAGTTATTTAGTAATTTGTACAAGAAGAGGAATTATTGAATAAATCATCAAAGATCGCAATCTCGCAAAACTTATAACATCTTTTATATCAAACGTAGCAATTTTGTAATTTCTAGCTTAAAAAATGTAATGGTAATATTAAAAAAACCACGTTTATCCGTTTTTGCATAGATAATACGAGTGCTGTAATTTTTAGAGTCAAATTATTGAGACCTTTGAATGAATGGGAGAGACACAATGAAAGAGGTTTCTATGACATATAATAAACAATAATCATATTTTTTTACTATCAATGATTCATCGAATCACCATATAAGACGCAAGTTACTATGATTTTATTATCTAGCGGATAACTTATATCTCTTTGTCTCAAAGTGCATGCCCACACGCGAGATTCGTCTGACGATCGTGAAATCGGAATTGCATGTTCAAATTAGTGGCGCGACAGCTTCGCTTTCAACACCACGACCGAGATACCTATTCTCAGATGACGATGGTTCGTCTCAGTCAGCGATCACGTTAACCGGGCGCCGCTTACAGAACGGCGATATTATCGTCATCGGGTTGCGGCTAATGTCGCATTTAAAGAGACAGCGGCATCGCGATCTTACGCGACGTGTCTTGCCAGAGAAATGCAACGGAGAAACTGCATCATGGCAGAACTGCATCGGTGCGACGGTCTAGAGAGCGCAAATTTCTAGACTCTGAAACGAGAACGTAGCGAACGTAGGAGCGAAAGGGAAAATATTCAAGAAATTATTCACGGGAAAAAGTGAAGAGAGGCATCTGCTTGTATTAAGCGAACAAGCTGTAAAAAGGGAAGAGCGTGGCTGTACCGGCGCCTCAAACATAATCCTCGACACACTCGCATTGTTCCGTTCATGCGGAATATAATTTATGAGTTATGACGTTCCTCTTTCCAGAACACGTTACTCATCTCTCTCTCCCGTACTTGCTCACCTACCTAAACAAAGTAGTCAAATGAAACGAGTTTCTCCCGTGTCGGACATTGTCCCGCGACAAGTCGCGTTAGCGAGACAGTGGCTAATAAGCGCGCGACGGGATCACCAAAATCACCGTTTCGCTTGACAAGTTGGATGATGAGTGAGTCACACGCACGCGCGCACACACACGCGCACACACACGCGTACACAAATGCATGTAAAGCTACTACGTTGTCCGACGACAAAAGTGTCAAGTACCGCATAATTTCGTCGCGTGCGTGCGTGCCTGCGTGCGAGATACGCTTGCAAGACGATTCGCGAAACATCGTATCGCAAATCCACCGAGATTCTCGGCTAGATTCATGTGAAAAATTCTTAAACAGACGACGACGATGCCATTGACGATCGTGGAATTGTCGGCGACGTCAAAGCATTGGGCAAAATATAATTGTCCATCGCGATAAAGCATCGGAATGTTTATAGCTCGGCGTGTGCCAGTACGCACACACACGCACTGCATGTACAGGTGAATCGTTGAGCGTTCGTGCTCGACAAACGTAATGCTCCCACGTCAATTTGATGCAATGTCGTCACTCGTGCTCGCACTGAGAGAACAAACACATGATATCTTGCGCACATAGGTCAACGTGTCCTGAACTGCGGAGTAAGAAATCTGAACGAATAAATTATATAATATATGCTTATTATTTCTTAATTATCTTAATTAATTTTTCCTGTACATAACTATGCAATACGTATAATTTTAAAAATATATGTTTCTTGTAATGTATACCAGAAAACAGGTACATCAGTAAATAATTTTTTACGCTTTTTTTTTATTAAAAACAATTATAAAGAATAATATATTTTTGTAAAATAAAGTGGAATAAAAAAATAAATATATTACGATAGAAAGTACTAATTTTAAGTTATAATGAACTAAAGCATTTATTAAAATTACCAGCTAATTAATGAATTTATTAATTTAACAATCTATTTTCATTATTAACTTTGGTATTTCTTGCGTAAAATTAGTAGCGTCTAAAATTTTGAATAAAAAAATAGCATTATTTAATAAACAAGTTAATTTATCTGACAATATTTTTTTCATTGATGCATCTACTGATGCATCTATCGTTTAATCATAGACATGCATGTTCGAGACAATTATAATTAAATTCTTCTAATTAAATCTGACATGAGTTAAGAAACATCGATCTTGCATATTTTATTAATAATTAGAATGTTGTAAGCGTGTGCATCATGATTCTACCGGTTACTGAAGAAGCGAGAGTAATAACGGAGAAAAGACGAAACGAGAAGGATAGAAAGAAAGAGAGGGAGAGAGAGAGAGAGAGAGAGAGAGAGAGAGAGAGAGAGAGAGAGAGAAATAATACATGGTTCAACTCTGAGGATCTGGACGCGCCGAATCGTCCTCCATCTCATGGTGAATATCATCGCTTTTTCCTCGAGTTCTCTCTCCATCTCTTTTATTGCGCGTCTGTCTCTCCGATCTCCGCGTTCCGTCTTTCAACCCGTTCTTGTGTGTGTAACACATTTGAGGTGGGTGGCTACGGGTTAAATGAACAATAGTACACGTGTAGCCATCATGTCAAACTGCCATGTCGCCTCAAACAAAACTACAAAATGCGTCTCGACGTCTCCCGCTACCTTCTATTCTACGAGATCATTATTTGTGATTAATCTAAATTAAAAGGGACGTTTCCCGCAAATTATGATTGATACAAACATCATTCGCGAGAAAAAATTTAATTAATTAAAAAATTTTTTTTGGATGAGAAGACTTCTATGCGTGTTGTATTTATGTGTTATTTCACAGAATTAAATATTTAGATATGTATCATAAATTGCATATTTAGAGAGGACATATTGAAGTTATATTCTCATATTTTTTTCATTTTTTATTGGGTTTATAATAAGATTCTATATGCTGCAGAACACACGAACAATGTTCTGCAAGTATCAGACAAGCCAAGCCGTCATGTCGTATTTGTAGAAACAACAGCATTTATCTGCTTTGCGTGCATGTTTCTCTTTGATTCATATTTATTCTTCAGGCAAAGATTGCTTCCGAGCTTCTTCATTTAGAATGAATATTGTGTGTATTTTGTATTATATTCATGTTATATCAAAGTTTTCAAAGAATTATGTATGTTTCTTTCAATGCTAGGTGGGAGATATGTACAATTTTACCAATTACCATTTCAATACTATGTATAATCTTTATCAAAAAATAAATTTTTAAAAATTATGTAAATATGTATTCTTATACGTATATTTAAATATTTTTAGAAATATTTTATCTTTATACTCTCTAAAAATGCCAAGAAAGCAATTGGCAGAAATTAGTGCAATTGATTTTTTTGCAACTTTGAAATACATTCGAATTGCTAATTGTTCTGCAATAATTAATTAATAATTTTATGAGCAAGATCTTCACGAAATTATAACACATGAAAAATATAAGCCACAAAAAGTGTCCTACTACGGAAAATTCTTCAAGAATCCTTGCATCTCCTGTTCGCTCTCTTTAATAATCTGGAAATCACACATTTTCAACGCATTTAAATTATACATATTTCGACACCGACGATCGATGGACCTTCAGGATTGCCGATATTTTAGCATTAACGGACGCTAATTAAAACTACCATCATTAGCTAGAAAATAGAGAGAATTCACGAAGATGGTATCTATCAAAGTCCTAGCGGAGAACGTTACTAAGGGCATCGTATAGTACTACATGCGTATTCCTGTGAGACACAACGACGCCAGTAGAATTCAGACCCTAGAGGAAGACGACGACGACGACGAAGCATCAGTAGACGACGACGAAGACCACGTCGACGCCTCGTCCGCGGCGACAGCGCCTGACGTCGGGTATGCGAGGAGAGCCGAAGAACTCTCGTGTGCTCGGTTATGTAACCACGCATGAAACTAATATATCAGAGTTGTCCGGCGTTTGTGGCAAACTTAGACCGCGCGTCTCGAGCCAAACGCTCCCTCTCTCTCTTTCTCTCTTTCTCAACGTTTCTGGGCAAACAAGAAACATCCGATGACTAAAAGTTCGATAGTTTTCAAGCTATTGTTGCACTTTTGCGTTTGTGGATGACGGTTATGTTAAAGCGCTTCTTTATGAACGATTTCGATTGCGTACAATGCAAAAAATATGTTCTTAAAAATCCACGTGAATAATGAATGAATAATATAATTCATTGTTATTAATTGATTTAGAAATGTTTATTAATTAAATCGAGAACACGTTTTATTTAAATTTTTTTAAATGAATCGGCGGATAGAATTATGGTTCGCCAGGCATAACGAGGAACTGCGCGAGACACCAATAAATAAGATCTTTTCTCCCGGACGATTTTGACAGAAGCCCGGAGAGAGGAAGAATTTTTTCGCGTTCAGACTGACGAAAAAGAGAGCGAGCATCTGTTACTTTCGAAAAGTCCCGGTCGCTCCAGACGTGGCTCTCCTTTCTCGACGTGCCTTTTTCTGCCATTCCTATATACTTTTTCATTCTTCCGACTCGCGTCAGCCGATATTATTCGCATGAAATTTGTTCTTTTTCTGCGATGAGCAAGATGAGATATTTAGTCTAACGAAACGGCGAATTCGCGAGACATTATGGAATTAGGAAAAAATGCACTCACGTGTTATTCAAGCGGAATTATCGCAATCCATTTACAAAAATATAATAAATAATGAACTTAATAAATTTTACGTAAAGAAATAGCCTCTCTTAAAGTTAAAATTATTCTTCTGTGTTTACCGTAACTTTTAGTTTCCTAAAAAGAAATCTCGTTGATGAAATAGAAATAGCAAAGTGTTGTGTGATGATTAGTAAAATAGAAACTAGTATTATATATATCGATAGAGTGACACGATTAATGATGAAATGTTAAATGTGCATCGGAAGAATATATAAAATTCTAACTGCACGCGTGCGATCTATATTACATCGCCTTAGAACGTGCCGTGGAGAACTTTACCACATAACGACTAGACTACATTATGTAGCAAACTATGTAGTAGACTCACGTATTACGTAATGCAATATTGTGCGACTGCGAGACGTTTGCGTATCATAGCAGCGCCATGATGACAACTTCCGCGCATATATTTCGAGTGTCGTATAGCATGCCGACGAGTTCAAAGGAACGCAGAAGTCGTCGCGGAAAGCGGCGAGATTGACTCTCCTTTCTCGATTTTAGGGTGTGCCTGGATGGTGTGTCGCCAATGTGTGCAACGCGATCCGCGTTGCACGTGTATACTACACACATACGCATCTCGAGAGACGTGCACGTCATCTTCATTGTCGATGGGACGTACGCGTGACACAGGCGTGTCATATTACGTGACATATTACGTGCGCGAGATTTACCGACGACACCCACACGACAGATGGACTGAGTGATACGATTGTCGCAAATCATTTCCGGTCCGCGACTGCATCATCGGAAAATTTACGCAGATGGAATAATTTATTTATACGTTAATTAAAATTTAATTTGAAATATTTAGCCGATTTTACGAATTAAGAATAAATATCTTCGATATATGTATTTTTCTCGTTAGAAACTTCGAGTAATAATGATTTAAAATAATTATGTAAAAAAGATTTTACATAACGTGTAAAGATTTAAGATTTTCATAAACTTGTACTAATTCTCTTTATTTCTCTCTTTTTTTTATGGCTTACGTCTCGTTGGTTGTTTTTTGTTCATGTTTTATTAAAGTATGTAAGTTGTTTCTGTAAATTAACAAAAATAGACGATACTTTTTAAATAAACGCGTATTTGTTTTGTCGCTTTTAAATATTTTTTTTTTACTACACGTATAATAACATTTAAAATATACTACAAGAGGAAGGAAATAATTAATACATTTAAAATAGTCAATGCAAATTCTAAAAGCCAAAATTCCAAATATTATTTTAAATAAGAATTTCTGATATATATATATATATATATATATATATATATAATTCTTTTAAAATTATTATCCCATTTAATAATTTAAATTCTTGCGTTTTAATTAAATATTTTTATATTTATATGCATAATTATTCTAAAAAGTGTCTGAAAAAATTTCAAATAATATTTAATTTAAACGAAACTATTTAAATGATTATTTCCAATAATCTGGCTATGAAATATATACATTACTGACGAGAGGTGCGGCTGATCAGCGAAGATTGTCACATCGGCGTTTTCATTGGACATGCGTGTTCAGTTGGCACAATGTGACCGTGAACGCAATGTAATTAACGTAGCATTGCATGATGCGCATACGCTAACGTCAGAGAATCGTCAGAGTTAGTAAACAGCGCAGAGAAACTTCACCGACAGCAACACCCACATGGCAGACGCGCTTAACCGCGCGGAGCGCGTCGCGCCGTCCCGAAATAAACTACGTTAAATGGATCGTAGCCACTTGGACAATGAGAACGCGAAGTCAATTAAGTCGGTGTCACTGGAATTCATGAAATGACTCCCACTGATCACGTTCGGTGGAAGCGAACGTAGAGTTTGACGTAAATCGGAGATCTCTTCCTAATAAGTTATGGAATTGATATTACGAACTGTTTCTGGGCAGCATTATATCCAACTTTAAACTTGTAAAGTAATATTGCACGAATTTCTCAATTTTATTATTTATGATTTATTGATAATTTAAAGAATTACTAACATTTAACAAAAATTGAAGCATACTTTTGTAAAAGAAACATGTTACTTTAACGCGATACGTAATATTTGATTGTCTCAGAAGACGTTTACTTTATAAAAGTGTTTCATAAAATTAAAATTTCCGGAATCTGTGTGACATTTTATATAGATACAATAATATAACTTTTAGTTATATACGCTGCATTATGTAATATAAATAATGTATATAAAAAAGAATATATATTACACGAAAGAGAAAAAGAAAGAGAGAGAAAGAGAATATATTGTAAAATTGATAATAAAACCTGCACCACAACATATTATCCGCTTACTGAGGGAAGAGTTGAAGATGCATCGAAGATAATATCAAAGATTAACGTTATAATAATGGCGAGACGTTTAGCATTATCGGCTCATCAGCGCAATACATAATGTATCAACGCGTTACCATTACCGGGTTAACGGCACATTATACAAAAGACAAAAGTATCCGTTACGTAATGTGGTTTCTAAAAAAAAAAAAAAAAAAAAAAAAGCCAGAGCAAAAGCGTTCGGACAAAACAGTAAATTATGCAGAGGATCTCGTTTAATCGGAAGATCGATACGTCACGGTTAAATTTAGGCTAATCTGCGAAATTGTAGATAAAAGAATTATACATCTGCAAACGCGGGACGTTCACCGTTCCACTTTTTTATAGCCTTACAATTATATCAGATCCTGCGCGAAAATATCGCGCTCGCGAGCGGCATTTAAAGTCCAATTTAACCGCGAGCGCAAAAAATAAACTCGAGTATTAATCTGATAGTCACGCGTCGTTTATATATAGTCCCTAAACTTCCTCGACGCCTTTCTTCGTACGACGATTCGGGTTAATCGTCGACGGGGACAAATGTCGCTAAAACGGGACAAAATTTATGCTTCTAAATAACGGAGTCACGGATCATCGACGATTGTTGCGATTAAACGTTCGCGTTAGCAATAGTCTCGTGGAGACTCGAGAATACGAGCTGCATAAAAATCGCGGAACCTGTTTCAAACGGGGCTACACAGTTCGACTCGGGGGGGAAAAAAAAGCGTCCCCGCGCGAACGCGACTCGCTTAGAAAGCCGACGGTCGCTGGAAGTTGACAAATGCGCGTTAAAACTGCGATCTTGCACGGTATAATTACGCGATATGAGGAAAGTCACACACAAAACGGCCGTTTCCATAATGGGATTATAATTGCACGCAGTGGATTTTCGTTCCCGGCATCGATGGGTTAAATACGGGTTCCGTCGCGCTCAATGATACACATTAGTCCCGATATCGTTTAGACGTCGCGACTGTTAGGGAAGAAACACTTGTCACGTTGAATACGTTGGTTTACGTTATTAAGCCGATCGACCAACGAGCGTGCGCCATTATCTCGCACAGCGCGCTATCGCCTCTCAATAATCGGCGCCTTTTAAATGTCTCAATCTCTGTTTTTCTTTTCCACGGAGTACTTATGCCGTGCGAGAGAACGACAACGTTCGCTTTAATGCGATTGGACGATAAATTATCATATAGAACGTAACAAAGTAGAGCAGGTAGGTCATTATTTAGTTTAATTAGCAAAAACTGTCACACGATTAACGACGTGAAATCGACGAGGAACATTAAGTTTGCATCTTTATCGCGTTAATAATCAGGTAATAGGGTAAACGCTTTACGGCGCAATGACAATATTTTTAGAACAGTATTAAAGTAAAGATATTTCTCTATTTCAAAACGCGCGTAGGTTGAATATTACACGTGAAATATATATCTCTGTTATAAAATTCAGAATTATGAAAAATGCAATAAGCACTTGCAAATTATCCCTGATTTGAAATTCTTTCGATTGCACCATTTTCTTTTCAGACAAATTAAATGATTAGATGCGTGAATTGCAGAGGATTAATTTATCAATCGCTTCTATTTTTATTATCATAGTAAAAAAATAATGATGAAGTGGCTCTCAGCGATAAATTGTACACCTGTATATTATCAAATGGTGACAAATATCGCTTTTTATTCGACTTCGCGCGCGCATTTTATTTTATTATAGGCATCGCGTGCTCCCTTGTCGTCCAAGTCTCGTGGCAGCGTCGTTAAAGCGACGTTTAAAAAATTGTTTTTCAAACATTGATTTTTGGCACGATATAAACAAGATTTATGCGGCACGCCGTGCCTTGATATACCATGTTGCAAACCGGCCCGATCCCTATCCTTTCGTTCATTTTCAAGCGTTTGATTTATGACCGTCTCTTATGTGCACTCGTAAACGTTATATTGGTTTCCCGCGGTAGCATTACGCCTGCGTCTTCAGGAACCAATTAACGCCGTATCAAGTGCGCCGAAAAAAAAAAGACTAAACGACGGACGGACAGCGACGATATGCGCTCAGACTCGGAAAGGCCCTTTCAACTTTTCCGTTGTGTATGATATATAATGCGCAAAATTGTATTACAAGAGAAAGATGTCTATTTGCGATTAAAGTGACATGCGAAGAAAAGGTTGGACGGTTTTTTTTTTTAATTTGATTTGATTACACAATTCATATGTAAAATGTTATCCAATCATTTCGAGATATTCGCTGTGAGTCTCTAAATTAAAAATTACACGAAGGAGAGTTAATTTTTATATATGTGAATCGTTAACCGTATTCGGATTAAACCACAAATGCATATTTTTGACATCATCGTCCGAGACAGAATTTAGACACCGTTTGTTGGCACTTTTTGCTAACATCTAGACACTGGTGGCTTGAGCGAGGGCGTGCTGACGTGAGACGCCATGACGCTGAGTGCGTTCCAAAAATACGACGGCACTTTGGCACAGTATACTGCGCCCAGTGAGTTTAGCGGTTGTTTACATCGATAAAGAAGCTGTTGCGAGTGCCATTCCGCGCCATTAGTGATCTCTTACGTTGTCTATAATTCTGACGGCATCTCGTTTACTGTTTCGAGTCGTCTGTCTTTAGTGCTTTCAATCACAAACGTCATTGCGTTACTCCGGCATCTTGCGGGCTAAAGCGAGATGCAAATCTCTAAAGATCGAATATTTCTTATTCTCCATTAGCTATTGATATATAACATGACATTACGACTAAATAAATAAATAATTTTACAAGTATGAGCATATTTTTTATATAAATAAAATGAAAATTTTTTTACAACTTAAATTTTTACAACTTGTCTATAATCGTGCGTTTTATAAAAAAAAAAGAAAAAATGTAAAATTTTATGCAATTATTATAATGTATATTGTGCAATATATGTGACATCACCTAAGTCTTTTCAACGAAATTTATCATTCTTTTATCACAGCTTCGAATATTTATTTGCCATCGTGTGGGACATCCAGTATTAATGATATCGCTATCTTTGTGTTAGTTGCGAGAGACTACGCGTTGATTTATCGTGTTAAATTTTCGAGACAATTTGGTAAGATCGTTCCTCGTGGACACGCGCGAGCCGCGAGTCGACCATTCGCAGCTGGCTATTATTGTCACAGCGTTCACAATACGAGGGCGACGACGAATCCTCGCGCGGGAGAGACATGAGTACATTCATCCGCGTTCACAGACCGCATCAGCGGACTTTCGGGTCCGTTCAGAGCGCGGTTCCACCATGACCACGATTCATAGTCCCGCGGGTGTGCCATTAATGAGGGTTTCTCCTTGCGGCAACTGGCCACTGTTATTATAGCTGCTCATAACAGTCAAGCATCGCGCCGGCAGTCGCGCTGGCAGCCGCGACTGTGAGGCATTGAGCGTCTATTTTCACGCGCGTCGCAAACAGCCTCCTTGTTGCACGATTTCAAGCGAGTGTCCAGCCGTGGACTGCCACCCCCTCGTACATGTCTAGTCAATTAGAGTCGACGAGGCGGAAAGATTTCGCGCTGGAACTGCGGCATACTTGGAACCAAGTCAATCGTTAACGCGGAATTGAAAAACGAACAACGAAAAAAATGGAAATTCTCTTTTCGATTATCGAATTCTCATATTCAATAAAGTCTAACGTTCAATAGTATAAAAATATTATATATATATATATATATATATATATATATTATAAAGTTAGATTTATTTTAATTTTTCTTCATATATAATAATTATGAGAGAAAGATATTTTTTAAAAATTTGTTAAGTATTAATTACATGCATAATATTTATTTTTGTTATTATCTTCTCTTTTATTCAAATTTTAATGAAATTAAATCGTAGACCAATGGATTTTAATGCAAATTACCTGCAGTACCCATCAATAGAGACAATAAAATTTTTATTTCTCCCTCGTGAGAAAAACAATTTATTAAGATATATCTTAATTTTTCTCTCCATCAAATATTTCGGTTTCACGTTTATAAGATATTTTTTCGCAGTGAGAAACAATTCACTGACGATATCGCGGAGCATCTAAGAACAACCAAATTAATTTTCCTTTCCAAGATGTTCGCACATAATATACACGAGAGAGCAAAAAGCTTCGCGGATCGTGAGCGGGTATTGGAAAGAATACAAAAAGAGAAGTTTGGCCAGACAGTGGAGGGCGTGGGAGATACATTTATAAACTCGCATCTGTGAGCTTAGAATCGCGTGATTTAGTGGCTACGGAAGGAGATCGTCGCGTCCGCTTTAAGCAGCTCTTCAGCCGCCCTCATTCGCGAGAAACGGCATTTTGCCGAGTTAAAATGTTACGGAGTAACATCCCATCGATCATAAGCAAAATGGATAGCGGGATTATCGGACAGGTGGTCAAGCACTTTTAACCTTCTTGATGATTTGATTCCGCGACTTATTAAAGTTTTTGGATGTCTCTTCGATGGAATATTATTGTAATTTTGCATAAAAGTATAGAATCATATGTGTATTGAATCGTTATACAAAATATCTCAGGAATTCTAAGCTTGTCTTTCTAAGCTAAAGCAAATAATAATAATCTTTTTAAGCTAAGATCGTCTAAGCTAAAACGTGATTTATTTATTAATTATCAATTGTATTCGATGTAAATGCTATTTAAATTACAACTTTCTATTATAACTATTAAGCTTCAAAGGTGTAAAGATAAAACAAAAGTTTGTTTTACAACTAATTTTTTTGCAGAATTTTATCTTCATAGAATTTCAATTTCAAGGCTTAAATATACCGCAAGATAATTAATATTAAAAATTAAAAATGACAATAAATGATAGATTTTTACAGGGTTCTTACTGAGGAAAAATCATAACGAAATTTATCAGAGAACCTATAACTAGCAAAATACTAAAGATTCTGTGCAAGATCTCTTTTATAAATCTCAACAATATAACCAGTTTCTAGCAATTAGAGACTAATATTTGAGGTCTGTTTTGTTTCGCTCGCAATCAGAATTGTCGAAGTACGTTCTAACTTGCAGGCACCATTATTTCTATATGCATTGTATCATCACGGTCGCACGATTCCATTAATTAAATAAATGTCTGCATATGTGATACGTCAAGAAGAAATCGCGTGTGTAACGTGCACTTACTACCGACACGCCGTCCTTCTCACTGTGAGCTCGCTGCGCCTCGATTATTTGATTCGATAGATTTTGCATAATACAGATCTTTCGCATCTACATAAAGTATATAAAGTCTATATAAAGTCGAGTCATCTATATAAAGTCGAGTGTCTCAAAATATGATTTCTTTTATCATACGTTAGGTATAATATTTTTCTAATATTTTTAAAATAAATTAATCAATAGGTATAAATTTACGGAAGACATGTGATCAGTTTCTTAAACTGGTTAGCATGTGTACTGTATTCTCTTCAATTTCAAGATTACGTCTCAATGCATACGTATATATGTCTAACAAAATTAGCTGCGCTTTAGTTACCCGACGGTATTCTCGACTTCGGTCGATACTCTGTGCGATCTCCAACGTCACCGCAGAGCATCGCAAACGTGTTGAATTTAGCTTGCTATCGTCGGTACGCTTGCCGAGGTACGATCCGTTCTGCATTGTCGGCAACGACAACGATCTTTTTCCGTATTATTAATTATCCTCGGACCGCGCGATTTCCGAGGGCGCGACTAATTGGAGGCGATCGGCGGCGTCGAGCTACAAATTCCGACGGTGATGACTAGACCACGTACGTGGATCTCAACCGAAATCACGGCCGTTTTGCTCGTATTACGCTCGCACCGCGGGAGCGTAAGCGTCTGACACAAGCGAGTGTCGCAAATAGCCGAAATAGCTAGCGCGTATCCGAAAAAGCTATGGTCTGTGAAATATGTGTCGTTATGTTGTCGAAGATACCTTTACGACTTTCGGGACCCTTTCAAGATTCCGATGTCGTTTGTGTCGCGTCCACTTAACCACTTTTACGGCAACTCCGCTGGAATCTATACAGGTGTAACTCATTTGGTTGCGTCACGTATTTAAATTACTGTCTTATATGGATGGTTTTCAATGTCTTTTTGATATCGAATTCTTCGATAAATTATATTCGTTGGTATTTTTAGTGAAAATATTATCTAATAATTTTGTTGATCAAACCATTATATCCAAGTAACAATTCATAAATAAAAACGTGATAATTTTGAAATGTTGACTTTATGTGCATCTGCTGAATGTGTTTTCTCTTTCACGCATATAATATTTTATAAGTATTTTTAAAATGTTACCTGATGTATATAATATTTTCGAATATTGTAAAAATATTATTCCAAATATTTTTTAAGATGTTACACGTGTTATTAAATTATAATGAAATCATGTTAATGACTTTTTGTTTGTTAGATTAATTTTTTATTATTCATTATTATTTATTCTTTAAATTGCTTTCTTCCTATTTAAAGTAATTTCGCGAATCGTACAACCTTTTCTTTCATAAAAAAAAAAAAAGGAATAAAAAGGTCTGTTCTCGACAAAGTTTTTGGTGTTAATGTGTAACGAAATCCTCTATCATGTTTCTCCTATACGCAATAATGTGCGAACGTGACAGGCCCAGATATAATATTGCCCGACCATCTCTAGCCAGACGGAACGTTCTGGGAATCATCGGTAATGCCTAACCAGGCACGAGCCGCTCAACCTCGTTATTACATCTCTCGCCGAATTCCTTTCCGCGTTCAGGGAGAACGTCTCGTCTCCCGTCTCTCTCGAATGCTCATTCCCTTAGCCAGCACGGTGTTCGTAAATCTCTCGCTGTGGTTACAGCCGCCGAGCATTACGTTGATGCACTATTTATAAACACGTGACATCGAGACGAGTGGTAGGTGCGGGTGGGCCAAGAAAACCTATGTCGCTACCGCGGCCGAGTACTTTCGTGTTCTCGCCTCTTCTCGTCCACCTGCTCTCGTGTAGTCAGGCGTGCTATCTCCTCGCTCTCTCCTCTTTCCTCTTCTAGCTATTTCTCCCGATTCATCTCTCAGATGCCCGTAAACTCTCTACTTCACGCACTCTCGGTCGTATTAAATTCCTCGCGCGAACGGAGATTCCCCTGATCGCTTTTAACTATCTTCCGCGAAAATCATCGTCATCGATCAAACTTACGAGTAACTCTTATCGAGCAATATAATATAAACTTGCGCGAAAAATTATTGAAGTTGAGCGCAAAATAAAAAGATTTAATGCAACCGAATAAAAATTATGTTCAAGAGGAAACATTATAATCAGAAATATTCTATAAATAATAGATGGTGTTAAATAAATTATATATAATAAAAAATATGTCCATACATTATGTTATGGATAATATGCATTAAATGAAAACAAACCTAAATAAATTAAACCTGATTTATTATTAATTGATGCAAACAGCTCATAATGTTATTCGGCGTCACACATTGAATCTGTCTGGTCCACTTTTATTAATTAATGTACTTTTAACGGTATAAACACACACAGTCGGCCATGGTGTCCATCCTTCGAACAATTTCACAATTCTATTTATCACGGCTGTCTTTACGATGTGTTTCGCCCTAATTAAACCGACGTTAAAGAAGCTCGCTTTATTTCGATTCGCCCGACTTACCGCTCGAACTTTAGCCTTTCGCAAAAATGATGATCGGTCGTGGCCGTAATTATCTTAAAGCTACTGCGGTGCAGCGGTGCCTACATTGCGTAGATCATATTTCTTGTCGGCTTCTACCTTTCCTCGGCGAATAAGACGTTCGAGTGTCGCGAGTGCATTAATCTCCACCGATGGTTGCGCTAATGTAATCGTTTAATAAATCCGGTTTATTAATTGCGCCCGTTCCCATTGGCGCATTAATTCACCCCCCCACTGCGAATCCTATGCATACCGAAAATTCGACATGCGAAAAAACAAACGAGGAAAAAGAAGAAAGAGAGAAGAAAAGTGGGGTTCGTCGTTTTCTCGCGTTATGCATTTATAAATTCAGGTTCGACAACCAAAGGCGTATAATTCGAGGAAAGAGGTTTGTTACACCGAAATTGTTTCTATAATTGTTATATCGCAATGTTTAGAATCTAGCATCCTAATGGCAAAATTTTATAGTAAACGGGCCAAGAGATGAAGATATATAGATATATGTATATGTGGCGAAAGAGTAAGAATGTTACACACACATATATATATATGTAAAAAATATAATATAATAAAAAACATGAATCAACGAGTGGCTTTTAATTAAGTCAACTTGTCTCTTTTGAGACAAAAATGTTCTCGTTAAGTTATTACAAAAGTGAGACCACATCCGACAAGCGCAAAAAATTACGCCATTAACAATATGTGCTTGTGGATAATACTCACATTCTCTAAACTATTAAAGTATAAGTGGCACATAAGCCGCAAGATAATATTATAATACAAGGTAAGATTATAACTTTGAGCAGTAATAATTAAAACCCGGATCAGCGCCGTCGCGCTGATAGATAAGCGAGACAAATTATGATAATAAAATCGTCAACACGCGTTTCGATTTTCCTCCGTTCCGAGAATACAAATTATTTATTACGCGCGTAATATTTATATCCGATCGTATTATATGCTGCAAGTCGTGCACTCGATGATTGATCGATCGAATAATTTGTATATTGCGCCACCGAGGAAAACGTATAATGTGATGCGCGCTCGAAGCCGGCCGATAATTAATACAAAATGGTGATCCGCGTGGCAAAAACGCATTTATGACGGATAATGAACGGCGTTGGGCGCCGCCGGTCAAGTATGCAAAGCGAATAACACGTTATGTTCGACTTGTGCGCGATTGTCAGTCGTCGAAGATAGAAAGGTGCTTCGATTAACCAATCGCCATCATCGTACATGAGTATAACGTAATGACTGACATGTCGATTGGTCGATCGAACAATATCGTGTCGCAAAGGCTGTGTCTTTCCGGCGTGCAAAGCGTCGTTTAATAAACATCGTTTAATGCTCCGGGTGTATACATTTGCAGCGCGATCGAGTCATGTCCTCGAACCGTGACACCTCTAAGATCGTAGCCTTAGGTCTTTATCAGATCATTATGGGCAGCAATTAACCCACGGTCATTGAAAAAATTATAGCATTTCTACGTAGAATGCATTACAATATATAGATATATAAAAGTATGTAGTTTCTCAATCTAGATTTTAATGACAAGCGATTGAAGTAACCTCAAAGGTTATTTTTTTTTTATTAAAATGTGTCGAAATACTAATACTTTCCCAGTTATAAATAATTGAAAGAAAAAAAGGAACGATCATGCAAAAGATAAATAGAATTATTTTTCTTAGATAGATAGAATTCTCTATTGTTCGCCATTGATCGTATAATAAACGTGCAATTGACGCGCGTAAATAAATTTGCAGTCAAATAAGTAGGACGTGTGATTGACGGACTTTATTCGTCTAGTGAAGAGTCCTCAAAGTAACAGCGCGTTGCAATCGTAAAAGGCGCAAGATCTGCGACGATTGTCGGGACTTAGCTTTCTTGCGAACGGCACCGCGCATCGCGTTCCTCTGGCAATGTCCTAACGACTTTCCGAGGGACAAGAAGCAGACCACGCCGAGTAAAATCGCGAACGTACGTGCGCGCTCCCCGGGTAGTCCCCGACATTGTCTTAGCTGGAGAAAGAAATTCCGCTGGGGCAAAGTCACGGTTAGACGCCGCGAGGTGTGGAGGATCGGGATCGATGGATTCCTGGAAAGAGCGGGCGTAGGTGTAAAAATGTCTCGGTGAGCAATCGTCACGCTCAGTTTACCGCATTCTGTCCGGCCGGACATCCCGCGGCGAAGGGGGTGATGGTACACGCATACGCACGCATACTTTCGTACAAACGCACGAAGCGTGGAATCTCTGCGGTTCTGTCGGCGTCATGTCAGGGACGTGAGAAATGGCAGTGGGCACATTTCAAATGCAGATTATTGAAAATAATTATTTAAATAAAATATTAATTGAACATTCAGTTTTCTTGATTATAATTGAGACTATCGATTAAAATAATAATTTGTTAAAAATTATCAAAAGTTCCTCTCTATTTGAAATAGTACTTAAAATTCTTATTTCAAATAGCATTTCTTGTATTATGAGAAATTAAAAATGTTGTGAAAATAATTAAGCAATTATGACGAAACAAATATACGCATTTACTTCAAAAAAATAATCGATTTTAAAGCTAATTTATTAAAACAATTATTAAATTATTTAATAAAATATGAACAAAAACTCTATACACAATTATAAATATATTTTTTAAATATTTACTTCCAATTCGTGGAATTAATTAAATATTTCAAGTAGAATTATAATTAATATATAAAAATAAGTTATTTTATTTTACTATTTATATAATTCAGTAGAATAAAAATATAGACATAAACATAAATAAGCTTTTTATTTCCTATTTTAAGTACTATTTTTTTGCCCATCTTTGGTGAGGAACCTTGCCCTATCTAGAACTTCTTGTTCTCCTGCGGCGTCAAAAACAACGCGCTCGACAGCGGCGAATTCCGCGCGCAATTATCCTGACACAGTGCGACATTTGTTAAGGTCCTGTCGCCTGGTCGGAATTCCGGTCGACGTGGCGGATACAACAGTTCTGCAACAAAGCGCGGTTTCGTTCGTATCGAGCCGTGCCGGGCGACGTTACGAAGTTACGTTCCTAGAGTTCCTCGAAGATCGGCTTTTTGCCTGTTCCTTCTCGACACGAGAAGTCGATAAAGCAATATCTCGCGACATCAACTCGGATAATGCGCGGTGATTTTATTGATCAATGCGGCGCGGTATCGAGTAATATCGAGGGGCACGTTCGAAGCAAGAATTGAAATCGGTATAATTATGGTAAAGTTTAATCCTCAGAAACAGCCGATGCAAAATTCATATGAATCTAGATAAGATATAGTAGGGGAATAAAATCGTCGTTTTATTGCCGCAAATGATATATCGCGGTTTACGTTTGCGAGGCATGTTCAAGTGAACTTAATTGTGAAAATGCAGCCGCTCTCGCGATCTTTTTGATACGCGCTTTGCCCAGAAGCTGCGGGTGAAAATAAACGAAGAGAGAGAGAGAGAGAGAGAGAGAGAGAGAGAGAGAGAGAGAGAGAGAGAGAGAGAGAGAGAGAGAGAGATTTAAGTGCGATGCGAATAATAAAATGCCCGAACGAATAGCGCGGTGCGGGTCCCTGGTCTTGTACCCCCGCGCGTTCTGTTTGCGACATTGATAAATAATAATTGGAGTATAGACGTGCAGGCATTTACACAAGCAGGTGCGCATTCGAAAAGAGAGGCGGCACTTGATGACACCTGGTGCTGATTAACGAATCGTCTTCGAGTGAGCGAACGCGCACACGCGTTAGCGACTTAAACGGCCTGAGCTAAATTGCCATGTTATTCTTGTATAAACCGCGGAATCCCTACGGCTGTCCAATTACCGGACGAGGTGGCAAGTGGTCTCGCGTCCGGGATACACGCGTTCCGCGCGCGAGCTGCGACTTTTTTCCATTTCGTTTGTTTATTTCTTTCTTTCGTTGCCGACGACGACGACGGCGACGGCACCGTTAAAGACGGATAATGAGAGACGACCTCGCACGCGCACGTACGAGTAGAGAAGAAAGGAAACTCTCTCTCTACCGCAACGCGGTATGTATATACCGCGCGGTAGCATAATTTCGTATACAAAGCTCGTGAACCGACGGGACCTCCGAACCTCCGAACCTCCATTAGATTTATGCAATTACACAATGTTGCACGACGCGCACTCCGAGTGGCGATTCCGAGATACACAGGATTGCGCATCCTGGAAGCGCATTTGCATTCAACGAGCGAGAGACGGTTATGCGAGGCACGGCTGTTATCTTATGAGCAAGAAACATTTTGTTGCCATTAATATTACTTATGTTACATTCATCGGCGATGATGATTGCCCGCTTAAAGATTATAAATGACATTAATCGAAGTCGCGTGCGACTATCTTCGATAATCGCCGATCACAAGTCACCTTCTATTTTTTCTACTTTTTTTACTTCTAATCTTAATTATGCATGTCGCGGTTATTATAAATATGAAAATGAGCGTATTAATTAAGGCGATCTCAATATGGAAGCCGTGCATCTCTCGATTACATGACATTTACTCGAACGGCGGTACTTATGTATCACCTGTATCGCATGAAGCGACTAGCCAATTATGTAGGGAAACGTAAAAAAAGAATGTCGCGACACACACACACACACACACACATCCCACTCTCTCTTTTCCTTCTGAAAAAATATGAATGAGCGATGAAGAGCAAGAAACAAGAATATTCAATAAAATCAACATCGATAATCGTGTAATTTAATATGCGTGTTTTCTTATCTCCTTTATTGCCGTCACGATATGTTTTTCGAAAGAGAGAATGTTAATTATTAATTGTGAATCGTAACAAATCTATCAATTCTCTTCGAATCTGTTGGATAAATATATTTCGTAATTATTAACTGGATTGCATACAGTATAAGAATTAATATACTAACTATAAATTTTCAATATCTCAATTAAATGAAAGAAACTTCAAGATGGAAAAAAATAAAAATGAAAAATGTTTCTCATAATCTGATTTGCTCGCGTTAATTTAATTCTTTCCAAGTGTCGAATTTATGCTACGAGTTACTTCTGTAACATCGATTATATGATTCAAATAATTTTTGATGTCATCACCCGGTATCTAAAGATCTTCATTTTATGAACGATCCGAATCTAGATTTCGTGGCTTCTTCTTAGCAACGTGTATCCGACAAAATAGCGCATCAAATAACAACAGCTCAGTTATCTCCGGACACGCCATTGACGAGCAACACTTTCCATCCTCTCTTTACAAAATCATATTTGGCAAATCGTTACAACCGATTCTTATCGGTTAATTAAATCTTCTTAGTGATTGTTTAAGCGTGTCGCCTTAAATGTGCGATTTCCAAGTTTACATATTCGCCGAGTCCAAGTTATTTTAGCGTCGTCGCACATTTCGGGAAGTCGCGAAGAGGAGCCACCGCGAAAGATTATTCGAGATCATCCAGATCATCGCAGATTGACGAAATTGATGTCGGCGACGATCTTCTCGTGATCCCTTCGTGCTCTTCGTGCCCTTCTACCTGACCTCTGAAAATCTTGGCGATCGAGGACTGCTCATGAGACGACACATAGCATTACCATCCTGGAATATTTTTCAAGAAGTGAGGAGACAAGAGGAGCTAAAGTATGACGAAGCCGAAGATGTCGGCCCTCGTGGCCTCCGCTATTCGCAACTTGCGAGAGGTCCGCGGCTCCACGTCCAAGGAAATCATGAGTTACATCAAATCGCAGTACACTAACGGGTCGGATTCCAGTGTACAGAAGCAGGTATCTATACATATAAATAATCTGAATTTACCCAATATATTTTAGATAAAAATAATTCTCTTCTTTTTTTGCACAAAAATTATATATATATTATATATATCATTTTTTTAATGAAATTTCTTCTATTAAAATTTCTTGTTTACTATGAAATTATCCGATTAATTGATATACTATTCATTAATATCAATCGACATTCAACTTTTTTTATAATCTTCTAAATTTGGAAAAAAATACGTTTTGTCGGAAAATTTTCTAATTCTATAATATATTTCGCTATAAAAATCCAAGATTTTATAAAATTTACAAAGAACCTGTGTAATACATATATACTATTTAAAAATCGAAAAGTTTTATTGAAAATTGCAAGTTAATAAACGCAATAAAGTTGCTAAATAAGAAATGCTTTCTTGCAGATATACACTGCTTTGAAACGTGGCTTGGACTATGGTATTCTGAAAAGGGACCGCGGTTATTATAGCCTGAATATGGATCCCGACATGCTGTACAAAGCGCACACCGTAGCACCCTTGGAACAAGGCAGGAGACGAAGGAGACGAAGAAGGCGAGGACGTCGCCGTGGAGTATCGCGACGAGGGCGAGGCCGTCGTGTAAGAAGGAGAGTCGGAAGAAGGAGAGGAAGGGGGAGAGGAAGGAGGAGGGGAAGGAGGAGAAGGAGAAGAAGCAGGGGAAGGGGAAGAGGAAGTCCTCCACCTAGAACGAGATCCCTCGCGACCAGATGCAACAAGTGCTCGTCCAGGAAACGCACGGAGGATACCTTGAGGAAGACTCCGATGGAGAGCCTTAGGAAGGATTTGACTTACTCTTACAAGAAGAGCATCGACAACAAAACGCCGTCTAGACAACAGAGCCGTAGTCGGGATCGAAGCCAGACTCGCAGCCAATCGAGCTTCAGCGACAAGGAGATGATTGACGATCGAGATCGCGATCAGCTGTGATCTGCATGCGAAAAGATACTTCGAATATTGATCCTTTGCAGTCGCGCGTATATATCTTGTAAAAAAAATATCATAAAATATGATATGGAAATTTTATATAAAACTGAAAAAATTTATTAAGTATATAACAAGAACTACATGTCGTTCAACATTATGAGAAATTCGCGCGATTTCGGAATCGGAAGTAAACTTTTACAATCTTTCGATTGCGACTGCAAAGGATTGATCGTTCGACGCGGTGGTTACCGATCAGTGACGCGGGGATAACTCTTTTTTTTTACGAATCTACACATTTTGTCTTATTGACGATAAATTGCAGTGGCGGTCCGAAATGTACGTCGACAGCGCAAATCTTGTTTTGTAGTCTTTGACTTCTTACAAATTTTGTATATGTTCTCTTTACACTGCCAATTATATACTATTATATCTCACCAATAATTTAATTATTCCTATTTTAATTGATCCGATTATTTTTTTTTTCTATTCGTTCGTTTTTAATAATTTAGCTGATTATTTCTAAATAATATCGAAGGATGATGCAGAATCGGTGTTCTTCTCTGTCGTGTCTTTCGAGAAGCATAATTTCGCTCGAATTCTCGATGTATTCTTGGCACGATTTTCAGATGCGAACGTGGCTCGAGGTAATTCGAATAAAACCAACTGCTACAACTCTTGCCGTGGTGAAGTCAAGAAGTAGGATCGAGAAGTGATTAGTAATGTTTACCGGTCCCCGGCGAGAAAGCGAAAGAGAGAAGAGGATTTTGCTGATTCCCGGTACCGTTTAGACATCTCGCAACAATGCTGCAATCCTAACTGCTCTCTATTCTCCGACAGGACTCTCTCTCCCGGAGGTTGACGCTACTACCGGGGGATCTATCAAGCGATATTAATGCGGTTCTAACGGTGACTCTTTTTATCCTAAGATCCTCTTTATAGCCGGAGAACCGTTCGCTGTTCTTTCGTTCAAGAACGAAACTCTCTCTCTCTCTCTCCTTGGTGGTCCATCTGGATTTTAATTTCGATGTAAAAAAAGCGTATTGTTAAATCTAAAGATGCTATCTCGACTCTTGTATCGATTTGTTCTCGTCCCTGGCGCTCGTAAGCTTCCAGCAAGATTTGAAGACAGTAATAATATTGAATAATATTTTCTGTTACTCTATAATTGACAGAATATTATAATCTATTTTAAGATATAATTTTTTAAGTTTATATGAAAAAATAACTTTTTATACAATTTGTCAAATAGTGACTCTTACACAACCGTGGTTTATAAAAATCTTTTTGTACATGTGTAATAATTATAGATTACGTTAAAATTATGAAATGCGTGACAGAAATTTATTAATAGATTATGATACCGAGAAATTAAAAAGAGCAGTACATAAAGTAATGCGTATCGGCGTTTTTCTGGTAATTTTTTTACTTCGTTGTGTAGGAGAAACGAAAGCTACTCGCGGTCGTTGACAGGCATAACCATTGTCCCGAATGGCGTTTCACGCCGCTCATCCTTGCACGGATCTACTTAAATGACGTGAGAGGGACGGACAGGAAGAAGTCCGGACAGAAAACCTCGCGCGATTGCGATACTATCTTCTCTCTCACCGCGCGCGATTGCTCGTACGTGAAACTGTGCGGATACTGAGGTGTCAGTGGGTTCTCACTGGTCGAGATAGCGTCACTCCGGCGTGATATCATTAAGGTAAATTTATGTTACCGCCGACCGGCGACAGAGACTCTCCGGGACCAGATTAGGAGGTTGACCGGAGGCTTACGCCCGCGGATATATACCTCCGACTTAACTTACATCGTAAGTTATATCGGTGTGCAAGAAGTACGTACACGCAACGCCGTGTTCTGCGAGTACGATTAGCAGAAAGAAAGATAAAATCAAAGCAATTTTATCCCGGAAAACGGAAATAATTTTGCCTTTTTGTGTAACGCGGATAGTTTTCTTCACTTCAGATTTCTGTCAAGTTATTCTTATTTTCGAAAACTAATTGTAAGTAGAGAGAGGAACTGACAATTTTTATTTCAAATTTACGAAGATTGCTTTTTCAATAAGATTTTTATAAATATTGAAAAATATAATTCAGCTTTTTATTAGTAAAATACGTATTCCTGAAAAATATCATGTTTGTTTCATCGAAATTTATGTATAGAAATATTATAAAACTATATTCTTATGCGCGATTATGCTATAAACTGTATTTTTTATAATTTATTGTAACTTTTAAAATATATATAATCGTAAAATATCGTATTCGTAAAAAATATTTTGATTAAATTTCTTATTTAAGACAAAATATCTCTCATTAATATTATTATAATTATATGATTCAATCATTAACCAAATTAACTTGCGAGTTTTTGCACGTAAAAGTTTATAGCATTTTATACCTGTTTGCAACGAGAACAGAAAAATATGCTCGCGGAATAATAGTATAATTAATTCATAATTAATGATAATTTAATGTAATTGATGAGATTACAGTAATAATCCTGCTGTGCCTAATAAAAAGAAAGTTATAACAAATATAGAGATTTAGAAATATAGCATAATATTATATACATAGCATAATAATATATTTAAACATTGCACATATATAAAAATGCAAAGACAAAGCAAAGCAAAGAAAAAAGGCCGGTGATAGTAACATAATTATTCGATTAAAATGAAATGCAATATAACATGCGGTGAGTTCGAAAAGTGAGAAGAGGAGGACAAGATCATCGCGCTCTAGTTCATGTAAACGCATGTAACTCAGCCTACATTCCAGAAATTTAATAGCTTCGCCACCTTCACAGCTAATTATACCTAAACCACGTGAGAGAAATTTTAATTCTTGCGATCCGCGCGGTTGATAACTAATTGTAAACTACCGGGTACTCGAATTAGGCTGACAATAATCCGACGATACGGAAACAGCAGATGGCAATTCTACAGCATCCGATTCCACATCGATGCGTTATTAACGACCGATACGCAATACGGTTCGTGTACTTAACTAGCGGCCAAGTATGCTGCATCATCTACTAGCACTCTCCTATTCGACTGTCTTACATTATGCGTGGTACTTCCTTTATGTGATGGACGTCTACCCACCTAATCAATTTCGACCTCAATACACATTTCATTCTCTCAACTCGTACAAGAATACTTGAAAATTTCTTCAAATTCTCTTTTTAAACACGATTACGATGAAGATGGCTTAAGTTTCAATACTATAGACGCGAAAGAATGTATTGTATTTTATATTAATCATTGTGCCTTCGTTATCATAAATTTATGCATTATCGTCAAATTTGTTTTGACAATTTAAATTATTGAAAAAAAATTATATGTTAAGGTATCAAGATTGCTTTCATTTTTTCCAGTTAAATATTGTATAAGTTTAAAAAAGCATAAATATGTTATCAATTTTTAAAATTAATTTCCTCGAAAAAAAAATTTTGCACGAAAAAGTTTTACATTCTCGACTTATTTTTTGCACGAAGAATTGCCTTCAATTTTGATTGTCCTATGATTTTCGATCCATTCCGTACAGGAATTAAATTTCACGTGTCTATATTACGTGTCGAATTCGTCAAAAATAACAGATCTTATCCCTAAATAACAAAGAAGGATCGAAAGTAATAAGTCTATTATTTTAATAAGGATAGCAGCGACGATGGGATTGATTAACGATGTAACTGCGAATTACGTTGCTACTACCGTTCCTCCCTGACGGGAGATTTAGCGCGTGTTCTGCCGGACTTCTTTTCGCCGACATTTCGCTTCGCTCGACCGGCGTTCATTATCGCGGCCGTTCTCTATAGCCGCTTAACTGTTTTGTGCCGACTGATGGATAGCGCGTTCGCACGTTATTACCGGACACTCGGCCAGTTTTATGGGTCTAGATTGGTACACGGCTCTCTTAGCCCCGGTCTGGGCCTGATCAACGGCAGCGCTAATAGCGTGTTTACCGATAATGATCCCTCGGTCGTACGGCAGTCGCGAGGAGGAAAATATCGGGCGCATAAGTTCGACGTAATTTATACGAGCGTTTCTTTTTGCCGAGCCCGCGAAATCCAGCCGGAAGTCGTAGGTGCAACGAACAAAGGCTTTTCGATCCTCGGGTCGGAAAATCTGAGCGCGAGAGAAACGATCGCAGAAATGAACGCGACTCTTATTTCAGTTTGACAACAATCGACTGACTAGTCATCGTTAACACGCGAAAAAGAGGTTATTACTTGTTTTTACATCCATAATTATCCATTGTGAAATTCGTTCCTCGTACATCATGTCGCACCTGTGATGGAAAAATCGTGCCTGCAAAGCACGGCAATTTTTGCGTTAGAAAGGTGTCGCGAACGTTTCCAATGACCGAATGACTTCAAGTGAAAACGCGGATCTGAACACAACGGTGTCGTTGCTGCGGGCTAGAAAGCAGTATAGTATTACTTCTCCACCAAGCCACATTTGCGTAATCTAAAGTATTCCTTTTCCCCCTGATTGTAATCTCTTGAAATCAATTATAGCAGTTGTGACATTAAAGATAGCGGTCGCAGCACAATTTTTTTGTCTTTATAAATTATTGAATTATAAAAGTTCATCGCATTTACGATGTAGAGTGATAAGACGTCGCGATAGAAATATAAATTGCCCGCTATTAACTGAACATTAAACGGTGAAAGATCTATTAAATTAAAAAAAAAAAAAAAATAGGCTTATCTTGTCGTAGCAAAGACTATTCTTCGAATAGTAGTAATAAATGTTTATTTACAGTTTAATTAATTCTGTTTTGACAAATGTTGAGATAAGATTGAATACCAGCCTCACAAAAGCGTGACGAGTCAAAAGGCGAGTTTTGACGTTACACCTGCAACGCGCATTCAATGGACACGTTATACGAATACGACTCTTTTGTGGCTTCTTAGACACAAGCTGGCTGCATCGGTCCTATCGCCTGTTTACAACATTGCAACTCGCATTTGCATCGCTAATTAACAGGGTCCCGCACGGTCGATGTCGACATCGATAGCGTTGATCGGTCTGTTTTTCGTCGAAATCGCATCGCGAATTTTAATTATCCTCTTCGTCCGTCGATCGCTCGTATTAGTGTCTTCGATTAATCCCGTCGCGATAATCTACACGTATTATGGGGAATTATACATATATATCTATGTACAAAATGTTTTTATATCTTCCCAAATATTTTGTTAGGAGCTCCACTGCGTATAAATAAAAATGAGGATACTTTGTTAATTTATCTTTGAAACCAGCGAAAAATAAAACGGTCGAACTTTCATGCCAAATGGAATTATCTTAAATTTTGCAGGTATTTAAATCTCATTCTATAAATACTTTGTGAAATATGTTCATAGATTTCGTTCAAATAACAATATTTAATGTTATTATTGTTCAATTTATATTATATATATATATATATATATATATATATCTTCAGTTTATATTATTCAGTACTAGTAAGAATAATGTGAATCTATAATTTAAACTCAAGTGAATTTTGATGAGGAGGTTGCTTAATCTCTCTAGTGCGGCACTTTCTGTTTTCATATAAAAGAATATTGTACTTCCGTTGCGATAATATCTGCTCTTTAAATCCTTGCGCGATCAATCGCGCAGATATTAAAGAAGCATCGCGATGCGAAACAAAGACTTCTTGGGGCTCTTGCGCACGCGCTATATAATTTTGGGGAGTTGTCGAGAACGTCACTTGAATCGACAGACGTCCGATCGATCGTTACGCTGTTTCCTGATCGGTTCTTGATCGCACTTTCTCGATTATAACGAGATGGACGTACAAGCTGTGCACTGTACACGCGGTAAGGAAGTTAACGTGATGCGTTGGTGACAACCGGTAATTTTTTTTACCGTGAGATGTTCGCGCACCGCTGTTTAATTGATTTTAAGATACATCGTAATTATGACAGACACGAGAGGTTGTGTGGCTCTCGGTCGAATGTTTTTTTATTTTAATTTTTTTTTTACAGACGAGACCATCGCATCGCCGCCTCTCTTAGCCTGGTTAACTGTAAAATAATCACACGTATCGCCGCGAGTAGAATCTCCGTTTTGTATAGTTGGCGCGCCGTTGTCGTAACTCAATGACATAATTTTTAATCGAGACGCAGCTGTATCTAAGAGAACACCTTCCGGTACGTAGAACCGGTAAACCGTCGTGCGCGCGTTCTTGTATTTATATGAAGTATAAACCAACATAGATACAGAGAGGGAGGAAGAAAAAAAAAGAGAAAGAGAGGGAGAGAGACCAGGGAAGAGACTGCGGAACGAGCAGGTTCTCCGAGTGCTTACAATGGTTGGTTGCGTACTCATGCGCGGACGGCTCTATTCAGCTCCAAACAATGTAATCACAACTCAGCGCTTTCCGCGACGTTCGCGACGCTCTCTTATCGATCGGCGAAATCGACCGTCGATCAACGCATCCTCGTTTAAGCTTAGCATCTCAACGATGAAGCCCGGCGTTAATTAATTAAAGACTTGGCCATCGTTTCGTTGCGGATAAATACGATCGAGATTACACTCAAGCATAAGAATCGCGATTATTACATGAACGAGAAGAGCATGAGTTCGCTGATATAGTTTGCATCCTACTGTTATATATTTATGCGAAAAAGAATCCAGGAAGCGTGTTCGCAAGAGTTGAGAATTTTAATTTTAATTTTAAAATAAATTATTTGTTATGAAAACTACTAATTATACCTCCGAAACATTCCATGCACACATTCGTTAACTTAGATTTATCAAAACTGAAACGCACTAAGATTTTAAATCTTAGCCTAAACTTAAGCCTCTTTAAACGATAATTTCACAATTACCGAAAAGTAACCGATATTCATTGCATACGATTTAAAATCCATTGTGGAAAATTTGCTTGGAATGCTATTGTTTTTTCCATTCATCATAATCGAGTGTCGCGTGAGCGATTACAAGGAATTAATCGGCGAATTCTCACCACGCGATTCTGAGATGAAATTAGGAGCAATTTTGCGAGGCCGCTGTACCTCGATCTCGTAATTCTGCCTTGTAACCCAAGCGAAGAGCTCGCTCGAATAATGGAGACGAGAAAAGGAGTAGAAAAACGACGAATTTATATTTTCGAGTTTGTGGCAAGCCCCGGCAACGCAACGCATATTTATACATGTGGAAACTCCAATCTCGATCTTTGCTTTCGAATTTGAAATACTGACGAGTCAGGTGAGCCATCGTTAATTGAGCAGGTAGCGCATGATTTACGGAGTTGCTTGATCACAGATTAGTCTATCTGACAGAAGGAACTGACGCATACAGGAGGCATACATCGGATACGTATAATCGCGGCTAGCATCATCGATATCTGATGGAACTCGATTTGATCCAGAAATTAGGATTCGCTAATTACACGCTTGTCAAAGTAGAGTCAAGCTGCGACGAAGCTAAACGAACAACTTAATCTTAAACGTGATAAGTTTATAACTTTCATAAATAATTATTGAGAAATGTAAAGCGACATATCCATCAATTTTTGTAAAAAAGTTTTCTAATAATGCATACACACGATATAAATACAATAATCAATACAACTTTAAAATTGTATTCAATATAATATCTAGGATTTAAATTATACTCATGGTTTACCGATTTATAGAAATGTAGGAAGATTTATCTAATACTTTCTGATTTATCTACATAATTGATTTGTCATAATTTTCATAGTTTTATTTTCGCGTACAACTCAGCTTCTTCTTCGTTCTCGAAAAAAAAAAATTTACGATCAATCTTTAGTGATTGCACTATGGTTCGTTTCCCGATGGGCGAGTAGCGTGATCGAAATCAATTACTCATTAATCGTCCTCGTTCGCCGAGTCTGCCCCCGCGCTCGTAATTAACAGTGATTAATTGGACTCGATGCTCGACCGGTAGTATATTTTATCGCATATGAAATTCGCCGTGGGTCTTCCGTAGGATGCCGACCGAAAGGAAGGTGAAAGAGCGAAGAATTCTGAACGCCAAAGGTGACGCAAGGGGAGGATTTGAGTAATCATCGATTCTCATGCGATCGCGCTTTCGAAAAATATTTCTTCTTCCCGCTTGTCCGAGGAGAGCTCGCGATGTTTCAAGTTTACAGAATTATCCCGAGGAATGCCGCGAATTCGCCGTAATATCACTGCGGGAAGGAAAGATCGGACGAAAGTCGGAATGATATCATTTACATAGTTCGAGCAATTACAGCGGAAGCAGCATGGAAAAAGGCTTAAGAGGAAGGCTCCCAATTGTCCTGATTTATTGCGATGCGTGGCGTAATGAGACGTCCCGCGTCCGAAGGAATGACAATTAAGTCGCCGATAATTTCAACAGTGTTCTACATTCGTATTACGACCGTCGTAAATTAACCGTATCTTAATGACACCGCGAGAGGAAGAGACTCGCTTCAAGGACTCGCCGCCCACGCGAGTCGTGCGCGACATCTTCGATCGGCCAGCACTCGCTCGCGCGAACGGAGAACCGGAATGCCAGGTGCGTAGGTCCCGCGAGGATCTCGTCCTCTCGTCGCGGAACGCGACGCATGCAAATTGGCCGGAATGGTTTTTACACGTCGGATAGATCGGCCGATCGCGAGCCAATCGCGAAACGCCGAATGATCTACTGCGGATGATCGTAAAGGACGAGTCGACACGCGACATGACGTACGATCTTCTCGAGGTGCGCGATGGAAAAAACAATTAGCCCATCTCGGCGTCGAACCAGGGCATAAATTAGCGCGAGGGAGCCGGCGAAAGCTCGCCGAATACATTTGCGAGATTTAATTCAGGATTAATTTCAAGAGAAATTATTTTATATCCAATTTATGGATTTTTCTATGATTTTATATGCAATTTTCAAAATACGATTTATCTTTCTATCACATATTTATCTATCTCATAACACACGGTCCACATATTAAAAGAGAGACCTTTATTTCTTGTTTCTTGTATTAATAAAAAAGTTAATATCAGTACATAAATAAGACGCTATAAATTAAATATTTTATATATTTTGAGTAGATTTTGAAATACGCTTGTCTTCCTACTTTCTATGATTTTTTTTCAAGGAAAACAGTTTATTTGTGTCGGAGTTATTCTAATCGAGGTTGAATGTCGTCGAGAGATGACGGAACACCCTAATCGCGGCAAATCACCGGTTTAGGACAACAACAATAGCGCGCGCGCCCGATGGTATTTATGAAGGCTTGCAGAAAGATCGTGGATAGTGTCGGGAATGCGTGCCACGAGGATATGGTGGGCTGGCGCGGAGGAATTCCCAGGACGGCCGACGGAAGACAGAGGATTTCAGATCGTGTGGGCACAGCATTGTTCGTAATGCGGCGCGATTCAATGTTTGCCTTTCTTCATCGACCGCGCGCCTCGATCCACGAGTCGTAAGGAGGATCCGAATCGTACACGGAAATCGCCAGAGGGTTCGCGCGATAGCGATATTTAACTATATTTCATTACGTGAGATCGTGTCAGGCGAGATTCATCAGATTCAATCGGATTAAAATGATGGTTGTACTCTCGAAACTCACGTGTCTAACGATTTGTCAAAATGTCATCCGGTGTTTTTCTCGACTACGCGTCGGATCTCGCGCACTGATCTTGTAAACGAGATTTTCTTCTATCGATCGAAGAAAACAATAGCACCTGATGGTGAAACAAACGGCCGGGTTTGTGAAAGATGAATGACAAGTTAGCGCGCGATATCGCTTTACGCTCGTTAATCGCACGGAATCGACGAATAATCCGCGAGTCAGTATCCGATAAAACCGATAATTAGTAGCGACATAAACGATGCGTTCCACGAGTTACGAACGCGTTTGCAATAACTTATAATTTCACGCACGCTTAGCCACGTAGTTAATTATCGGCGGCGGTGTTCGATCGCCGTTCGTATATACGTTCTATTTATTCCGGAACATTTCATCGCGCGTCGTGCAGCGGACAGGCCGCGAGGCATATTTCCTCCCGCATCGGGATATCGCAATTAGATGAGCCTTCTTTCTCCACTCTCCCTGCGTAGCGCAGCGAGAACACGCGCTATGATACTCCTCCGACAAAAATATCCGGCACGCTCGTCGAGATTCCGCGGCGAATAGAATTACCCGGGTCTAGGCACTTTGTGAACTTCTGACCCAGAATCCCGCACAGCGATGAAGTTCCGCGATATATATTAATCATCCTAAATGTCCCAAACTCGAGTTTTTGTATTATCAATTTATGTGCTTATGTGCGTGTACTCTCGTAAGATATTCAGTGAGTTCAGTAAAAGAGATTTGTAAAAATTATAATGAAAATTTGAACAACATTCTAAAAATATTTTTTAACGCCAATAATAAAATATAAATATCGTATAAAATATGTGATGATTAATAAAAGTTAATGTATCTTAAAAATATTTTCCTGGTATATCTCGTATTGAAATACTTAGATCTTTCTTTCGTTCGCCTGATTTCTTCGCGAGATATCCTGACGAGATTCCGTGGATTTTCATCGCGCCGGAATGCGGTCTGCGAGCGGAACTCCTCTCGAATCGCGGAATCGATATAAATCGCTAATTTGATAAATACACTCGACGGCAACCATGTGTGTGATCCACTATTAAGCGGATTAATCAACCGATAATGCACGGTATATATTGCACAATATGACGGGGGCGATTCACGAGCGGTAATCTGGGATCGAGAAAATCGCCGAGACGCTTAAATCACGCGACACCCACATGCGTCTCTTTCGCGTACACGTGCGGAATGGAAACGTGCGCCGATTTGAATGAACGAGAGGCGAGGCTCGCTTTCGACGATGCATTTTTATCACGCTATAATAGATCCGGAGAACAATAACGCACGAACGACAATGTCTATTATCGGCAGCGTATATTATCGGATCACGATAATTAGTTTCTCTATTTGGCCGAGAGGTACGCAAAAAAAAAAAAAAAAATAAATAATTAAATAAACAATCGATCGATTCGGATCGATCCACGCAAATACAATCAGGCGAATTAATTATACCGGCGGGGCGGTTTTATTTAATGAAGTGTCATTGAAATTTTATCACAAACTGTATTGTATTGTTAATGCGATCCGAAGGATATATCGCGTGAGGAAGAGTTTACGATCGACGAGGCATAATGGTAAATTCAGCCATTTGGAATTTATCGGCCAAACCGATTACAGCTGCAATTACGGACGATGAGCAATTCGCGAGCGAAATTCTTTAGCGTATCCGAGAGATTTATCCAAGACTAATTCGAGGTATCCAATATTGGAATTTGAAAAAGTGTGTCGGATTAAAGTCCAAAGGCTAAGTGAATAACAGTACTACATTTGTTAACATATTTTGCTACGACCACCGTGCATCGTGGATCGTCTAGAGAGGCGCCGAAGCACGGAATCATCTCCTCTGTAAAACGTCGTCACGGTGCATACAACCGTGAATCCGTGCTTCTAGATTTCCGCGACGACGAGCGGCGGCATTGGGGCGTTAAAGCGCCGTAAAACACGTGTTGTATATGTATGTGTATGTCGTGTGTGTGTATGTCGTGTGTGTGGTCGCGCTATCACGCGACGAAATACGGAGAAAAACGGAGAGGAGAAAGAGATAGAGAAGCGAAGAAAAGAGAGAGAGAGAGAGAGAGAGAGAGAGAGAGAGAGAGAGAGAGAGAGAGAGAGAGAGAGAGAGAGAGGCCATAGATAACACCGCCTGTGATAAAGCCGACTGCATACGCGCGCGCGTTTTGTTTCTTCTTGGTGTTGGCGACTAATGACAAGATATTATACGTAAGAAAACGATCTCTCGTGTCGGTGCATTTTATGGCATAGGAGAGAAAACAAGAGAGACAAGTGAGAGAAGATCCTTTGATTTAATGTCCGCGAACGAAATTCTTATTTTGTGGCAAAGAGCACACTGTCATCTTTGTTAGAAGATGTAGGAAAATATGATTTCGCAAAGGAATCAGAAAGCCGGGATGTAAAAAGAGGAAGAGACATAAAGAGAAGGGGAAGAGAAGATCAAGATCGCCTCTCTCCGCATGCCGTCTAAGTGCGCTCATAAAACGACTCTAAGCATTTTATCTGTTCTTATTTAGCGACGGATTGCACGCGCTTCGCCGGACAGTGCGAATTAAATATAATAAATACCAAGATTTCTCTCTCTCTCTTTCTTCATCGTGTCCGATCCGTTAATTAAGCGACAAATTATCGTCCGATGAAGTTCCACTCAAAGGAATCGACCGAATGGTCATAAACTGCTTCGAAGGCGACTTCGAAGTTGCAAGAGCGTACAAAGTGTAGCGAGCGAGCTTGCGTCCGGTTTTTATCAATATTTTTGTCCCGCGTTTACGACAAGTGTTCGCCAACGAGAGAAGCATTTTGCGAGACGAGCGCTGCATGGTTGCGCGAGAGCTCTCTTTCTCTCTCCTCTTCTTCTCTCGACCATGTAACGAAGTAATGGTCCGCAGAAACTTTCATAGTAAAAACCGCGTAATGAGGATGCGCGCGAGCATTCACACTCTGGTCCATTTGACGAGAAATCGCGATTTACTTCCCGACGAAACGATCAAATAATATTCACGCACGCAATTATATTCGAGAGAACACGAGCTTGAACTTCGCGATGTGCTACATACGGAGTAAGTGGAAATCGTTTAAATCTCGTAAGATCTTTGTATTTTGACGAACGTATACATTTAATAGACTGCAAATACATGCATTGTAAATTTAATTTAAATTATATACATATACATATATGTACATATGTGTGTGTACGTGTATGAAGAATATAAAATCCTTTTATCAAAAGATTATTTCTACCCAAAAAAATATCTGCTTTTATGCTCGATATATTCATTGATGCAGTAAGTAATAAAAATATAAAGATAAATATATAATTAAGCATAGTAATTACTTTATTATAATAAATGTCTAATTATTGTGATTACTATGTAGTACCATATATGTATATGTATATTGTATAAAGACAATATATTTAGCTCTCAAAACGTACCACCTACAGTCGCACGTCATTGCGCGCGGCTCCCGAGGCGATGCACATTAATTAATATGTTTGGCATTGTGTGGTCGCTCGTCGAGATCCTATCTCGCGCTGCGGGTTCCAGCCCGCTCCTCGATGTTCCGCGATCGCCGCCTCGCGATCGTACGATGTGACGAGATTGCGCGGCGATACCGCGCCGAGGGAAGCCCTTTGTCCTCGCGTATCTTGCAGTGTCTCCTTTGACGAGACTAGATCCCCCCAGATTAATGAGAGAGCCGAGCCCTCCCTTACTTCGTACTGTTCTAACTGTAAGGAGAAGTCCCGTGGATTCTTATGGTGTGCGATTCCCACTCTCCTTCTTCCCCTCCCCTCTCACCCTCGTTTCTCCTATAATTTGTAGAGAGTTCGCGTCGTGTGAACGCGGTTGAATCATTTCGACGTCCCGCCCCCGGCGTGTTTTGTATTCCGGCTAAATCTGTAGTATAGCGAGGAACAGAGCGCTTCGCGGGTGCACACCGGGAACAGCTGATCTTGACAGAATCTATTTTTCAGCTCTTAGAAAAATTCTTTTCTCTGTCCTCCTCTCTCCTCTTTTTCGCGTGTGTACGGCGCGCTCTACCTCTGAATATGAGTTGAATATATTTAAAAGTTACAAGATACACGCGCGTCAAGTTATCATATCGCATTTTGCTTGCACCAAACGGAACTCTAACTTCGTAGTTAGAGGTGTCAGGCAAACCATCCGTCGCATTAGCACAGGCAATGTCACGATCGATACGATACTTCCTGCATCTTTCCGCGTCTTTCCGCGTCGGAATCCACAGCGTGGAATCGCGCATTTCCGGCCCGCCGGGTCGGGAATGACGCGGAAGGGAACGTAGCGGAAGAAAAGCGCATATTGCGGGTGTATCGTGCGGTAAGTTGTGGCCAGCCAGGGTCGTGGGTCGTCGCTAGGCCGTCCGGCATCATGAGAAACACACGGCTTAAACCCAGGCATCGGGCTCCTCTCGGCGAGGAGAGCCGGGCCTCTTACACGCGGCGACTAGCTGATGACCATCGTCCACCTGACTCCGCGAGATTTATCGCGCTCACGATGAGTAGATATAAGGTATATATACCTATACCTACGTAATACACATTGGTACTACACAAACACTGCGTGAACCCGAGCGCGTTACACGCACACATATATACGCGCGAGCGCCGGGACCAATAGATCCTCCGCGCGGCCCGGAACTCCGCTTTGCGTGAATAATTAAACTCTTATCTTCCTTCTCCGAATGTTATTAGAATTTCCTTCTTCCTTCCCGGCCGCGCAACGCCGTTGCCCTATGAACTCGGACGATGTTTCAACGGTTGATACGAATAATACGGCTGACGTAACAATCGGACAAGATGAAAGATGTTCACGGTAATTTCATCTATACGTTCGTACTTCTACTACTCGCGGTCGAGTAAAATCTCTGCTTAAGGAAATGATGCGCTTGATGCGCGCGAAAAAACGACAAAATATATAATGTATATTCGTTCTCTCATCCGCGTAAAACAATTCGACGATAACAGTATTCTACTCTCTTACGAACTCTTGTTAAGTCGTTAAATATAACACGCTAATAAACTGTCAGTCACGTGACGACGTTGGTGGACGACATCGCGCTATCGTTCTTGCGTTCTACATTCGAGCGACAATGATCGATCGCCGTCGTTTTCTGCGCATTATCAACGTAAGGACTATATATCATCCCCTCGTGTGGGCACCAGGACTATCTAAGAAGATTTTACGTAATCCGCGCGCGGTGGTTTGTCGACCTTTACGAGTTGTTTCGTTCGATCCTCGGCTTGGTCGCAACCGATTTGTACATTCGTCAGAGACACTTCTGTCGCGATTATCACATGACAAACTCCGATAGGAGACCTGTCGACGGAGCGAAATAATTTATGGCGGAGACGCCACGGTACGCTTTGCTGGCACAATACAGCCACACTCTCCGTGACGTGATGCGGATTCCCGCAACGCGTGTGTAGGCATCCTGATATATAATACATAAACACGAATTCTTCATGCACGCGACGCGTCATAGGTTGGGAGGTGAGATTTACAACGTATAAAATTAGACGACTCAATGGACACTTCTCTTCAATGTGTGCTGAGTGAGAGGGATGGTCTCCTCGTCGTGTTCACGCTCGAACGACTTTGTTTGCTCGAAGAATCTCTTCGCTCTCGCTACGTGAACGGATTAAAAGTCGCGTTTCCGGCGAAGCACAGAGCGCGTGGCAACAGAAACGAACGTCCGAAGTCAGAAGTTCAATGTCGTATTACGAATAATCGATTTTACTCCTCGCTTTGAAAATATCTCGATATCAAATTTTTGTGTAAATATTGCAACCAATACTTTATCATTAATCAAAAATCGTTTCAAAAAAGAAATCTTATGACGTAAAGTCGTTGCACTATAACGTTTATCGTACATGTAATTATATTTTTAATGTAGATCCTTTACGGAATTTCGATTTGACAAATTATTATTGTTTCCAATCGCTATCTTTGTCGCAAAATATAGGTTTTTTAAATAACACCATAACTATATATCCGGTGTACCGAAATTCGCTAATCGATGAATCTCTATCGTGTAATTTTAGCACGTTTTTATACGCATCCCGGCAAGATAATTCTGGTTCGTGTATAATTTGCAAACCCCGTGAGAAGGGGTATACGAACTCGTTTGGTGTAAATGTGCCGGCGGCTATTAGATATAATGAGTTCATGAGTTATAGTGTTTAACCGCCATTAGTTTTTATAAATAGTCGTAACGTATACGCGAGAGACTTTTCTTTCCGGTCGAAACGTTCTCCACACCTGTACGATATTGCAACAGGAGGTAATAATAATAGGTTTGAAATTCGCAATGTGTCGCTGAATATGAATTACTATATAGTACTTAGCATCCTGTTGGAAAATCCTCTTTTCTTGCTTACAAATCGGATCCATGTTCGATTTATGTGAATCAACCGTCATATAAATTTACAAGCGCTCAATATTACAAAAAATCATAAAACTTGTTATTATAGTAATTTATAGCAGCATTAAAAGTAATAAACAGCTATTAATCAAACAAAATTTTTATAATAACATTGTTTATTTACATAATGGCGGATAATTCAAAAAGTATCATAAAGATTAAACTTTTTATATAACTTATATAGAGATTCTTCTTTAGATTTTTTATAAATATTAACTGTTTTTATTAAAAATCTTTTTCTTTTACAAAGCACTAACTGCTTTTAATGTATACAAAATATGTACTAGCATCTAGAACAAATTTGTTGAACGAGAAATTTAAAAATTATAATAAGATATAATAAGTTTCCATAGGAAACTCGATTGCTCATCCATTTTTTATAGAATAAATAGATATATATATATATTTTAAATACATGTTTTAGAATTTCTTTTGAACAACTATTAAATGCAAAGAATGACAAACGAAATGCACAAGAATAATAAAATAAGATGACACTTAAGCGTGCTTTGTTCGAATAAATTATTTTGCAAACGGTAAACAAATATCTATATATTTCAGGTTTAAATGATTTATTCAATAGAGATTTAAGTTTCGATGGGAAAAAAATCTTAATTATTAATGACAGTTATAAAAAAATCTATGAAAAAATTGACACGCAGTGCGATATAATAATTTATATACATAACTCATTCGAGCTATGAGACGAAAGAGTGACGTTGAAATACTTAGGATCCGATCTTAGAATTTCGAGCCGCGAGGAACGCGCACCGCTGCGGTGATTTAACGCAGTTTACAAAATGTAATCCCCGCACGTATCAACGCAACACGCGTGACTGTCGTGCCCGCGAAACGTGAGAGAAGACGCACGACTGTCGCTCACCGAGCTGGCAGACTGGATTATTTAAGACGCCACCCGTTATACGGTTTGGCGTATTTCGCGAGTGGTAGAAACGCGATGTTTTCGTCCCGCGACGAGACACGAGTTAGGTTACGTTTTCCTGGAGCGCGATTCGCACCACCTACGAGAAGTCAGAAGCGTTAGTTTTTGTCTTCGCGCAGAGATCCGCGATGTTTGTCAAGCGAAAGTTTAAGTCACGACACACGTGCGCCCGTAATTCATGATTACGATTCATAACGCACATTGTGCAAAATAACGGACTCAAGATTGTGACGACACGCTAGACACACCTTTCCGGAACATATGTGATATCTTGCTTAAGCTAGACGCTAGACCAACGTAGTATTACAAGTAAAACAGATGCATCCGTATAAATTATCGCTGAATTTTATCAGATGACAATATTAATTTCTTTATATGTTTACTATTTAGTCATCAATTAAATTTTTGAATGCTCTAATAACTTTTTATTTAAAATAAATAATGGAAAAAATGTCAAAAAAGACTAAAAATAAATAAATAATATTAATAAATTAATCAATATTAATATAATTATTTTACATAATTTGAAAAATAAAAATATAGATATAATTATTTCCATTTGCAGCAATCATTAAATGATATATCGAGTTTCATTTAATTGTTCAATGTTACTATATATGAAATCACGAATGCTACTATGAAATCACGAATAAAATACATATATTTGAAAATTTATATTCATCGTACCAAAAGCGGTTGCATTCAATCGAAAGTAATTTTTGTCGTGTTTTATTATACACACGAATAGATTAGCTGACCTGGTTTTTCTCATTTACCTCTGGGCAACAGCAGTAAGAACGACTGCGACGACTGTCGATTGCACTCGAAGCATAATGCTCGGTGCGATTAAGAAACGCGCCCGGCTAATCGGCAATTTCCCTCTCCCTGCATTCGAATTACGCGCATGATTACACGCTACTACCATCGTCTGAGCAGAAACAGATGTATCCTGTAATAAACCGGAGAGATACGGACGATGCTCGCATTTTCTCGCGAAAGAGAGAGCGACGCAAGAAGGTGTATGTATTTCTGACTCACGGTCATTTCTTTGCCGAGCAAAATTCCGGACGGATTAAAGGGTATGTTCTGCCAAGAATGGAGACAGCAAAATTGCGGATGACAAAGATTAAAGATCTTTCTAACGATGCGCGACAGCTTTAACGAATTGACCGATAGGCAATTACGTGACGCGTAGAGGGATTAACGCGAAATGCAATTGCGAGTAATGCGTTCGTCAGCTCGTCGCCTTCGGGATAGCTTTCTGACAACGTAACACGATACACCCGCTATGATAGCCCCTTTAATCGAGATACTGCTTTCCGTTAATAGCCTTATCGAATCGAAAGGACCGTTCAACAATTGGTAAAATGTAAGCCGTAAAAAACTCTGTCTCTTTAGAAATCGCAGCAAAAAAGAGCTCAGATGAGTAAAGAGATATTTAAAAAAAATGTGTTTCCTTCAATTCTAAACATTATATTTATTTCGGAGAGAGAAATCTTTCTAGATAAATTGTTTCCAATAAAAAATGACACATTTTTCCATAATATATTTGAAACAGAAATATTTCTCTTTCTGAAAATAATATTTTCCCTTGACAGAGAGACTTGAGAGTCTGAAATTATAATTCCATTAGTTTTCGCGTAGATCCGCGTAGACTCTTGCTGCGTGTGCCTCCGGCAGTCTGTATCTATCAAAATTTTTAGACATTGTTAAGGAAATCACGCTTAGGCATACATCGGGCTGCCTTGTATATTTCGGACACAATTTAATGGACTAATATCCATTTATGTATTACTTATTCGCTTTCTCGAAATCGATCTCCGGTATCGCACATAGATCTCACCTCTCGCGATAGGATTAAATAGAGAAAGGGGGGTATATTTATACAAAATAGGATATATAAACGGTGGATATCGCGGCACGCCAATCCAACCGTTTCGCCATCTTCACCGGCAACATCCAGAGCATATTTCATGCTTTATTGCCGACTTCTTGTTTTCGCATCGTTCCTCATTACATTGTCGCTTTAGGGATACATTTCCTGGTAGGGATACAATTTCTGCAACGTTGTTGCTGTCCGAGCGAACTCGCCGAACGATCACAATAATCTCCGCCCACAATCTCTCACGATATCCGTTAGAGCCGAAACGCGATTGTGCGAGGTCTCGCGCTCCTGTCGCTTCCGGGCGAAATATTTTTCGTAATCCGACGAACACAATATGTTGAACATCACGATGGGAGAACGAGGAATTCCACATTGTCCGCAGCTTTCGGTCGGTTTGCCGCACGGATGGCTTTTTGACGATAGCCCGTAGCATCGGGCGCGGTTTCCGGTATAGCAACTACGTTTTACCTCATAAACGGAATGCTCAGATTTATCCAAGCGTCGTTTTCAAATTTACACTTTTTATTCATATTATAATTCTAATGGAGAAAAGTCTTTAAATTAAGAATTTAATTTTCGAAAACTATGATTAATTCTAGAACGCTTCTTTGGAGGATATGGAGGAAAAGTTTTACGGATCCCTGGCTTTATTACGCAAGAATGATAACGCTACGATGACTGCTTCTCGTTGAATATTCCAGCAAATGCTTGGCGGGATCGCGTACGCGCGAATTAACGAAGCGTTCGTAATTCGCAAATAACGGCGTTTATTAAAAGTGCGTTCCACCAAAGTGCAATTGTTTTTTTTTTTTTTTTTTTTTTTTTAGAATAGTACTTCCTTATTTCACAGTCGAGAGAGCGATCTAATAGATCTATAATAATTTCTACCGGGCCTCGTCCGCGATTTCCACGATAAAAACGAAAAATCGACTCTATCTCGCCGCTAATAATGTTAATTTGTTGCGGTATCGGTGCGCATTCGATCGGCATTCGAAGTCGTATAAAAAGACGCGATAATTTAAAGAATCTTAATCCAAAGACCTTGCATATAATAAAAAAAAGAAGCAATCAGCTGATTTATCGCGCGGCGAGTTTCGCGCGGGTGCTGCATCGGATCGAGATAATATATATAGCCTTTCCCTTAAGATAATTATCGGTATGTTCGTACATCAGCCGGCTGTCGCGTGAATGTTACAATGTTTCTTGTATTGTTACACATACATATGCATATATACGAATATATTCTCAAGTATGCAAGTTTATTATAAGTAAAGGTAGCTTTATCTCCTCTTTAAACTAATGGATGCTATAAATGTTGTTCATTTTGTTGAAATCCTCCCCTAATCATCTTCGCGCTTGCCTCCTCCCTAGTTATGCCATGCTACATACAGTATGTATACGAAGCACAAGAAAGAGAAGTAGGCGACAAAGAAGATAGAGAAGGTAGCCGTAAGTAGCCGTAAAGAAAGCGGTGGAGGTATGTACAGCGTGTTTATTGATTACGAGACGATACCGAGTGGCGAATAAATAACTGTATTAGGAACAGCGGGAGGCGAAGAGGAAGCAGGAGGAAGCGATAACATCCGGTGGCAATGCAGCAACTGCAGCGATGCAAGGAGTCCTTCGTCCGACAAGAGGCGGTACGCATCAACGTGCATATTTCTATAATTATTGCCGGCGTTCTTTGATCTACCTCAAACCGACCGCTTTCTCTTTCTCTCTCTGTCCCTCCCATTCTTCCTTCCGTTTCTCTCTGCGTGTTCGCCGATGCTTACCTTCTCGCAAAAGGCGAATGGTATCGTTGCGAGTGTGCAAGCGCGATTGCCAATAAGCTGATAATGAGATGCCGACGCGCGTTTACGCAGCACCATGTGCGTACATTTTATACGTACGCTTGCCTCAGCGATATATCGGCAAGATAAAGAAAAGACAGTGTAGAACGATTTTCGCTCGAAATATGATCCAAAAAAAAGAATTTAAAAAAATTGGCAAAAATTTAATTTTACGACTTTGATTGATATTCTCTTCAAAATTCTCTTTCACTTTTTCGAATAAAATAGATTGTTACTATAAGCCTTCTCTTTTCGAGCAGGGTAATATATGCAATCATCTAAAAGTCTATTTAAATCGAATGATTTTTTTATCGTTCTGATTTAACTGCGTAAGCAAAGTCTGCGTAAGCAAAATCAAGAAACAGAAGAAACTTTTGCGTATCTAAGTTATTAATGTCAATGATATATATTTCACATGCAGACTATTGAAAAACATTTCTATAGTTTCGTCTAATAAAATTTATTCTTCGATCATTTATTTTTCGTAAGGATATGATATAGAGATACATGTACATAGAAAATTATTTACATACTTGAATAGCCGCTGCGTCGACGAGTCCATTAATCGCCAATCGTGAAAAATGGTCGCGTTCGATGTCTTCTAATACTGACAATCACATTTCGACGGATGATGACGACGGCACAGAATTTACGAAAGAAAGAATATACGACATCACTTTCTCACTCGAGAGTCACAGCGCGAATGATGAGAAGATAACTGTGTATAAATAACAGCGCTCTATGTGCCGTAAAGTTCGTTAAAAAACACGCAAAACACGAGCGCCGAATTTTGCAACGTATACCGCGCGCTATTGTTTACATGACGCGTCGTGACGTCATTCGTGCGCCGAGCCTCGAACCAGCGGCAGCGAGCAGGTAGACAAGGACGCTCGATACTCGATATCCATCCTTGTCTCTCGAAGCGTCTAGTCTAGCGTCTACGATATCGGTATAAGTATGAAGAAAACGCGGTAGCGTTTCCTTATTATGATTAACGATTATCAAGCCATATGATCAATTAATATATGCGATTATCGCGCGTATCAATTAACTATTAATTTGATTTATATTTTATAATATCGCGTAATATTGCGTCGCTGCAAAGTGAAGTTGCCGAGCACAGACACAAGGAGACGCGAACGGTCCGAGCGCGAGTCGCACGGCGTTGCCTAGCAACGCGTCAAACAACGTAATTCGATACTTGACGACCGTGGCGATAAGTCGGCGGTTAAGGATCCATCCAGTTTAAAACTCTGCGTACTTTGTGTCTGATCGAGGTCAATCGTGCGAGAATAGGTTAACTTTTTGATTATATTTCACGTTGTTCTTCCGTTATAATAATAAGTGAAATATCCATCGCATATTGTTAACATCGGGAGTGTCGCGTAAAGTATCGCGCGATAAGAAGTCGATGTTTAAGAATCCATCTCCTTTAAAACTCTGCGTACTTTGTATCTGATCGAGATCAATCGCGCGCGCGCGTGCGAGAATAGGTTAACTTTTCGATTATATTTCACGTTGTTCTTCCGTCATAATAATAAGTGAAATATCTGTCGCATATGATTAATATCGGGAGTGCCGTAAAGTGTCGCGCGATCGTTATATGCTTATTAGTGCGCGCGCAATTATAATTAACGCGAGTGAGTGCTATTGAAGAGGACAACAACAGAACGAGAGAGAAGGAAGAGGCCCGGGAAGGCATCGAGCAGCAACGATGCAGTGAGTATTTTATAAATTAATTATATTATGATCTGTTACTTCCTATTAATTGCTTGTTTAATTTTATACAAAAATTTTTATGTACCATATTTTGTAAAAAATACTTAAAAATATCTTTTTCGGAAATTAAATTCTTTTCTTATTAAATATCTATTTAAAGGACGAATAACAAATTTATTTGCACGTAATAATTATATTCTTTGAAATATTAATTATGTTCGATACTACTTTATAATTTGTGTATTTTTAGGGATAACAACGGAGTTGTTGCGCATCGTACCTGTGAGTAGTAAATTATTTCTTTTATATTTTCGAAGTAACAGATTCGTGAAAATATTAGAATACATATATTTATATATGTGTATACATGTATGGCGTGAATGTGTCACTTGTTAACATCAACAACCTTCTATCGAATACAATATTTAAATAATTAAATAATTAATTATAGTAACTTAAATTTCTCGCATTAATGCATAAATCGCGCGATCGTTTAACAATGACGGCACATTGACGTCCATAACAAATATTTCGTTTAAAATCGATATTCATTAAATTACCACGAAATTAAGTTATCGAAAATAAATATCGCATGCGATCGTTAAGTGTGGAATATCGGGAATGCCGATGTTGCTACCCGTTTCACAGAGAATTAGACCGATCTGAAAAATCTAAACAGCTCCGTCAACAGGCCATTACGGCGTTAAAAGACAGCGCCAATGGCGATAGTGTGGCGCAATAAATAACCGGCCAGCGCGGCCAATTAAGCGAATTTCGAAAGGAAACGTGGCAGTGCAGACGAAGGGGTTGGACGTCATTAGGGGCGCGATGACGATTAGGTCGACGTCGCCGAGAGCTCGTCGACTTGTAACGCGCGACTTGTAGCGAATACAGTAGCGAGATTCACCTGCTCCCGACGAAACAGCTGCTACCATTTCGTGCGCGCTTTTAAAGTACCGCGGTGCGCAGCTAATTAGTCCCATCAATGGCTCCAACGTTAATGACTTAGGAGCTGGCCTCCTCCGCCACCGTCGCCGCGTACAGCTTTTGTGAATTAATCGGAGTTTCGCTCCGCTTCTAGTAACGCGATAATAAAATGCGGAGATAAGCGCGCGCGGGATAAAATTGTAAGATTATCGCGTTTGGTTTTAATGAAATAATCAAAGTACATCGCGCGCTGTTCTGTATGCAAATACATAGATTATTGCATGTGCACATAAATAATTTTGATATAAAATTAATATAATGTTAAATACAAACTTTATGTACTTCATATTATGCTAAAAAAAGACATTTGCTTTTTATATGTGCACTCATATTTTCGATTAGATTAGATTAGGCTTAAATTATGAATAATTATTAAATCAAGGATATATGTGCTTGTACAGTGTTAGTGTTATTATTTTTATTTTTATTAATATGACGTTTCATCCGGCTTAACGTTGCGTGTAGCGTGAATTTTAATTTCGTGCATATTAATTGCCTTCTAAACAGAATATCAATAAAGAGTGGAACCTTTACGCACTGATAAAGATATAAATCGAGTGATTCGACGCGATGTACACGGGTTTATTCGTGCGTTAAGTTTCGATATATCGGTAGCACAGCGAGAGGGAAAAAGAGAGGAAAAGAAAGAGAAAGCAAAACGGCGCTCACAAAAGATCGATTGCGCGAGATGATCCCGAGTAAATAGGCGCGGGTACAACATCCGTTCAGTTTATCATCACGCAGGCTTGCGTGATCCGGTTGCATCCTTGCACCGCGTTTGTGAATGCACGCCTAGGAGGGGGGAGGGGAGGGGAATGAAGAAGGAGGGGGCGGGTTGGTGTATGAGAGCGGCGGAAGGAATTAACAGAAAATAAATTCTCTATCTCTCTGTCGCGGATTATATCTCGACGTCGCGTAATGCAGTCGATAACAAGTACAAAAAATTAAAACGATTAGCTTCAGCCGTGAATTAAAAAGTATGTTCGTTGCGTAACATTTTTGCTTGCCGTTTCTAGCGCACTTTCCGGAATGTTAATAGAGCGATGGTGTTTCCAAACCGCCTGTTTTACGCTATTAATACAATCATTTGTAAACGCGACCATCGCGCGCATTAACATATAAAGTTACCTTTTTTCAATCTCGTTACACGCCGGACGGGCTTTTTTTTTTTCGTTTGCACATAAATGCGAAACGCAGGCCCAACGCGGGATTCTTAAGAGCGTGTCGAACCTACGACCCGCAAATCAATTAATCAAATTCCTCCGATGGAATTTTACGCGTTCCCTCTGCGTGCGCGTCGATTTTTTGCTAACCACACGTCGATGATTAAAAAGCGGCGGCGTCAACAAGTTAAATTAGTAATTTTTTTTTCACAGTTCTATGTAAATCGACTTTGAATTGTTTTTGTCCATACATATCATATATCATCGGTACGTAAAACGGGCACACGTTGACACCCTGTCTCTCGAGTAGGCAAGCATTTATTAAGAATGAAGTAATTAATTCCACACGCATATTTGCTTGTAAAAAAATGTTTTTACGGTCAGATTCGTGAGTTTATCTGTAAATGTAAGGTACAACAAATGATAATCGCGCAGGTGAAATCATTAAAATAATATCCTTTCAAAGGGCTTCCGCCCTTTTCTCAGGCATCTTTCAAGTATTCTATAAACTCGGCCGAACACTCGAGAGCGTCCCGCACCTGTGAAGAGATGTCTGTGGCACTCGTCGCGTCGGGTGTGGACGCATATTTTCAAAGCGGCTCCGGAAGGAGCGTCCCGTAGACACCTACGCATCTCTGGGTCGGTTTTAGATCGATTAAAGTGCCCGACGATGTAACATTTTGTCGAAGATAGTTTCTCACGGTAGAATCGGGTACCAGGCGTAGGAACCGTCAACGAAGAACCGTCCAGACGTGATTAACTATCCCGGCAATCCGTAATTATCTCTGTTGGTAGAAAAGAGGAAAAGATTATTTTTAGAGATTTTTTAATTTTCTTCTTGTCATACGTGTACAACATTAATTTGACATAGGAAATTACGAGACCTTAAGCTCGAAATTTATATACAATTGTGTATGTAAAATTATATTATTACCACAAAACGACATTTTATCCATCTCTGCATAATAATACATCGTGATTGTATTATGCACAATCTTGACTACGTTTTAATTTGAAGTAATTAGTTGAATAATCTCTCTATATATAAAATACACTTATACAATAAACAGCATACGATATAATTTTAGTGAACACATAAAAGTATATATAGTGTATATATACGCGGAATATTAAATTATACAAGTATTTTAAAGTATAGAAATTAATTATTTATTAGATATGATTAATGTATCACGGAACTACTTCTTATTTTTTTTACTCGATCCTGCGATTCGATTGTTTTACTGCGCGTTCTCAATCCGAATTATATTTAGATCGTCAAAAAATCGAACGATGAAGCATCGGATGAAATATATTTGACTCTAAGTATTGCCGAAATATTTTATGTACTATGACATAACATGCGCGGAATATTAAATTATATACAAGCATTTTAAAGTATAGATTAATTATTTATTAGATGATTAATGTATCACGGAGCTTATTGTTATGTTAAATATTTGATTCTGCGATTTGATTGATTTATACTGCGCGTTCTCAATCCGAATTATATTTAGATCGTCGAAAAGTCGAACGATAAATAATCGGATGAAATATATTTGTGACTCTAAGTATCTAATTAAAAAATAATTAGCGTCCGTAAAGATCGCAACGGTAACTTATAATTTGGATTCCTGTCATTTCGATTCTTACTTGATTAAATAAATAAATTATACAAAAAATGCGTTTCGAGACCTATCGTCGCGATATATGTAATTACACATTAATTAGAAGTCAAGAACTCATTAATCATATTATCATAGCAAATAATTTTCCGATACTGATCGCGATCGCGTTTAGAAAAGGAATTTGACGGAGTGTCTCGCACCACTATTTTTTTGTTCGAGTGTCGGCGCGCGAATGATAACAGAGCCGAAGCACGTTAACAATAGCACGCTAGACGATACCAAGATCGAATACCATGTTATAGATAATTCGAAATATTACGGCAACGAATTATCTATATCTATAACATGGTATTCGGTCTTGGTGTCGTCTAGTGCGCTGTAATATACTTCGGCTTTGTTATCATTCGCGCGCCGACACTCGAACAAAAAAATAGTGGTACGAGACGCTCCGTCGAATTTCTTTTCTAAACGCGATCGCGATTAGTATCGAAAAACTATTTGCTAGGATAATATGATTAATGGGTAATTGATTTCTACAGTTAATGTATAACTACATATGTCGCGACAATAGGTCTCGAAACGCACTTTGCGCGTATTTTATTTATCTGATCAAGTAATAATCGCAGTGACAGGGATTCAAATTATAAATTATCGTTTCGTTGCGATCTTTACGAACAATAATTATTTTTTTAAAGATACTTAGAGTCAAATATATTTCGTCCGATGCTTTATCGTTCGACTTTTCGACGATCTAAATATAATTCGGATTGAGAACGCTCAGTAAAACGATCGAATCGCTGAATCGAGTAATAAGGATAAGCTCCGTGTGATACATTAATCGTCTAATAAATAATTAATCTATACTTTAAAATGCTTGTATAATTCAATATTCCGCGTATGTATATGTCATGGTACCTACGTAAAATATTTCGGCAATACTTAGTCAAATATATTTCGTCCGATGCTTTATCGTTCGATTTTTCGACGATATAAATATGTATAATTCGGATTGAGAACGCGCAGTGAAACAATCGAGTCGTAGAATCGAGTAAATAAAATAAAGATAAACTCCGTGATACATTAATCGTCTAATAAATAATTAATCCCTATACTTTAAAATACTTGTATTACTAATATATATATATATATATATGTATAATGTAATAATAATAAAAAAGAAAAAATGTTATAAATTGCTGCGTTATCAATAGGTAGTATGATAAATTGAATGATTATTTAGACAGCTCATTATATATTTTTCCGTGCAACTTATTATTGTGCAATAAATTATAACGCGTATAAAGCTCCTGAGTCCCTGATTTATCGAAGACTGTGCTCAAAAAATCGCAGAAAACCGAGATTACTTCTACCCTGTGCATGCACTAGACTTATCCATGCATCCCGTCGCGAAGATCGGAAAAAATTGCGGTATGCATGAAACGTATTAGCCATGTTAATCGCTATAGGGCAGCATCGTTGGCGGGTCGATGGAGCATGTGTGGGGCGGTGGAAAGGGGAGGGCAGATATTGAATGCGCATTAAATAAAGTTATCCAAAGGGAGATGCAGAGACGGAAGAGCGCGGCTTTCGAAGCGAGCTCCGATTTCATCGCACGGCGGTTTATGCATGCATACTATGTAATGCAACTATCGGTTGGTACGAATCGGTAAAACCTATCTCCTGTTGTTGTTCGCTATTACGGAGCCATAAACGATTCTACTCAGAACCGTGCGGAAATCGTCGATTGAGAACCTTGCGTAGTCGGCATCGCGTTACCAGCGGCAACGGCAGCCATACGTCACAATAATGAGCTAACACATCTCGATTAGTATTGGTGCCGACTTCCATACGCTACTCTTTCCGTAGTCACCTCGGGCGGATAAGCGGCCGAGGCCGCTGCCACGTGTGGTGGTGTGGTAATGATTTGGGACGCACCGCTGTCCCGCGGGAACAACTGTCTCTCAAAACCAATATCGAGGATTATTTAAAAAAAAGAGCGAGAAAAGTTGCGTGTCGTGCCGGGAATTGATACTGCACATGAAACGAATCCAATTTCGATGTCTTCGATATATTGCAGCTTTATTCAAACACTCACCGTGCTTAAAGAGATTACTTCACTTATTAATATATTAATATTAATATTTAACTATCGAAATAATATTTAATTACCGTAACAGATATGCCATACGTATATATATATATATTTTTTTTACAATTGAAATAAAAATAGAAGTAGTTCATGTTATATGTATAAAGAAAGGATACAATATGTCGAAGAAAAACATTAAACATGTAGAAGAAAATATAACGATATCGATACGCGTGATTCATTACCTCGTGCAAAAGCATGAAAAATATCCGAACAATTAATCGTAAATAAACGTAATCGAACGATTAGGAAGAGAAACGTCGCGGAAACTTGGGGTGGTCTCGTTGAATACAACCGCAATTCCCGTCACGTGATGCGCCATCGGCGTGACGCGGCCCCGATCGTGCAGCTCTTCCTTCACGGGCACGCTTCTCTTCCTTCGGGGCCGTTCCGGGGTACGCGACCCCTTGACCCAGCAAGGTGGACGCGCCGCGCCCTGCGGGAATCCCCGTGTGGATAATATATTCCGGGTGTATCCCAGGCAATTTTCGCGGGGCGGTGTTGCGTTGATTGCGGTCGTTCATCGCGGGTTCGCCTCCGTACCCACCTTCCTCGCTCACACCAGGTCCTCGCTTCCTCCTCCGCCCTCCTGACTTTCTCCCCCGCTTGTTCCCCTTCGCGTACGTCCTCGTCCTCGCCGCGGCCATTCTCCACCAGGAGAAACCTCTTCGTTCCGCGCCGCGAGAAGCGCGCGGCGATGCGCTGCGCGCCGCTACACTCTCGGCTCTAATTTGCGCACAGCGGGAGCGACGCGAAACTAATGCACGTTGCGCACGCCGGGAGGGAGTCCGCAGGATCTTTGTCTTCGCGCACTCCCGCGCTAACGCGCATCCATCATCGTGCGGCGGGACCCTCCGACGAGAGAAAGAGAAAGAGAGAGCGGAAGATTGTCCGCCCGAGCCGCGCTCCACCGGAACGAGGGCCGCCTTTTCCTCGCGGAAGACTCCCGACGGTGTTCGCGTTAGCAATCGGAACATCGCTATCTCATAATCATCCTATGTGGACCGCGCGATATTCTGCGCAAAAGAACATACGTTTCGCGTTTTGACAAGCGAGCAGCCAGTTGTAGCAAGAACTCGGAAATTTTAAGGGTCAAAAAATGAAATATACAAGATTTTCTTACGTTCGATAATAGAAGAAATTTATTCTCAAGGAAATATAAAAAAAAAACATTTTTTATATTATTATTATAAAGATAAAGAATTGTCCGTATTATTATTGTAAAGATTGGTATTCGAGTCTACTATTTTATATACATTATGTAACATTCGTGCGGATATTGATCATTTGGCACGGAAATGATGTCTCGGCAAAAACCAAATTATAGATTTGATATTATACAGAGGCGTGAAGAGGAGAGCTTAGGAGTAGTCAAATTGGATATCGATTAAGAAAGAACTGCAAGCAATGTGAATAACACAATCCTCGTTACTACTTCCGTTCGTGTGCATTTAAATATATCAGATGTAGCGCACAAACACTGGTTTGGACGGATGAGATCGCGAGAGGGCAAGGACGTTAATAATACCGGAAAATAATAGCCGTCAACAATCTATTATTATCGGATCGGTAGTTGTGCGGTGCGTGGCGTTGGTGATAATTATTCAGGAAGCCACATACATTATTGTGCTCCTCGATAAATCATGTAGAATAATGTTTCTTACTTTGGCGAGCAAACAGGTCTTAAAAATTTCGACGACTTGTCTTCCATACGAGAAAAAAAGAAAAAAAAAAACAGTTGTTAAGAATGATAGCTTTCTCTATCCAATCAAGCGCACCGCCGACCTTGAACAGAGACATTCACAGAAGAATCCTAAGAGAGAAGCCTCTCTCTGCGGACAAAATCTCCAGTTTCAGGGCCAGAAGACGATGGCCCCGAAGGCAGTCTACTATACCGGGGATCCTCGTTCTCCGGCTTTTGAATCTCGAGTATTCAAGGTTCGGGTAGACAACCACCTGACTCGAAGCTCGAGGGAATAATCAAACGCACGCAAGCCGAGTAATTTAACTTTGTTTTCGATTTTCTTTCCCGTAGTTGACAGAGATCGAGGCTGGATCAATAACGCGATTATCGTTATTATTTCGTATCCCTTTTCTTCTCTATGAGCTAATCATTCTACTTATTTTTAGAACAATATTTTCAAATACTACAACGCTTGCGAGCTAGAACATCATATATTGTAATTATATTCTGAGAGGAAATATATATTGCACATTGTACAATTTGACGTAAAGCGAAAAGCGATGAAGATATAAAGGATGATTCGAAATTTCGCACGCGATTTAATGACCGTCCTTGTCATTGAGACGACATCAGCGGGCAAACCGAGGATGAGTTCGAGTTCGCGTCGCTTTGTATTATAGAAGCTCAGATCTACGATCTATAATGATATGCGTATGAATCAACCATATGTTCGCGGCCTCATTTGTGTCAGTCCTCGCACATGCCGGCGCATGCATCGTTTTTCTTTCGACGCAAAAGTCACGCATGCAGCCCGGCTAGCCAGCACAGTCGGGCTTCTAGAGCACGCCGATCTTGCAGATTTAACTAAACCCTCGAGGTAAAACCCCTCGAAAACGCTTCGCTTTCTTCCGAAGAAATGCTGGTTGGTCCGCTCATTATACCTTCTGTTATTTGACAGTTGGTTCGTCAATAAATCCTGTTTCGTCCTTCATAATAGTGTTTTGTGTGCATGTGCGAGACGCGTGCGTGTTCTTAATATATCTATATAAATTTTAACGATTCCATACACACACACACATTTAAAGATATTTATTAACGAAAAAAGATATTAACAGAATATGGGTTGTTAAGGATATTGTTAGAGGAAGCGATGCGCGCGATAAAGCACGACGATAACGCAATAGTGGCGTGAAATTTTCTCAGGAACCGCACGTCGCGTCGAAACGATCTCTCCTTAACATCGGCGTATGTTGGATTTCTTTAGCTTTCAATTTTGAGCCGCATGCGTTTATCGGTTTCATTTACTCAAATACCCGGCGGCACGATCGGCGCGATCTTATTGATAGCCGGCAGTCACTTTCGTCTCCGTCGATCAACGGTACCAGCTGCGCGACGGTATTAAAGTCATCATTTTGTAACGCTTCGGTTCTCGTTAAATCGATTTTTCTCATTAAACGTAATCGGACGTATTCGCGTGAAAGGGATACGCGTACCGATTCGTTACGACTATTTCTTCTCGTACCCTGAGGCGGGCACGTGCGATAAAGGAACAAAACAAAGGAAGAAAATACTAAATATCGATACACGCGTAATTTGCAGGAACTCGCCGGGATAATTACGCGGCGTTGATAATACAAATGGCTTTTTCCCTACCTCTTCCTCGTCCGTCGCGAATGACAGGACAGCTGCTGCTATCCTTGCGCGGCGAGAAGAGCGAGCGAGTGTGTGTGCTCGCGCACGCACATGACGCACGACGCTTCGTGTGCATTCCGTTTGATCGATCGATTCGCGGATCGATGGATCTTTCGTACGCGAGAAACCATATTTATGAGCGCGCTGCGGCATCGCGGCCGCCGCGTTGACGATCCGAGTCGCGATAATTAATTATGCCAGCACTCTGAAAGAAAATGAATTGCCACGAGTAACGATAACAATGCTTAATGCCCCGCGACTCGTTTATCGATGATGCTGCAAAATAAATATCCCTTGTCGAAGGGATCATTTATCGAAGATTGATAATTGGCAGATCCACTCAAGAGTCAATCCTAGGGTCTTTAATTATCCTGGTCTGGTCGGGTATCTCATTAACATGTTATATTTTTGCTCGTTTATATTCAATCATCGTCTCGCGATTTTATCACGTGCAACTTGATTCCATCTAAATCTTTGTACAAATCTTCGTTAAGTTGACACAATGTAGTTATTCTCCTTTTCTTTCTTTTATAATTATGCACTTTAGGATTAATCCTTTACACTCCATATATGTATAGGTGCTGATATTCGATAATCATCAATTAAAATTATATATTCTTTGAAAATATCGTATTTTTTTTAAGTTTGTTTATTAGTGCGTTTTTACTATTATAAATAAAAAATAATAATGAAATTATTAAACCTCAAAAAACCGAGTTAGCAACGGAAAGAATTAATATATAATACTAATTGGAAAATATTTGCATAATCATACAAGTATCAGTAAAATAATTGAGATATAATTTTGAGATAAAATTATGAAATATAAAACATCACATAAGTTGTACAAAAATATAGATACTAATGCAATCATTGCACAGATAAGCGAGCAGATTGCTCGTTCACGTAGGATGCGAGATCGTCCTGGCAATAACGCGAGACGGAACAAATAAACTAGCTGCCCACGCATATAAACGTCACCGCTAATCGCGTGAGACGGACGTGCGAGTAAGTCGCTAATTAATACGTGAAAGTCACATAAGCCGTGGACAGAGAAAGAAAGGAAAAAGATCCCACGGATAATCCGTCTGATTAAGATAACAGCGGTTAATGTTCCTAGAAATGCAGAAAGGTGGAAGAAAGACGGGAAATATGGTAGCGCATTTAACGTTGCGCTCCTCTTCGCGACGGTGACATGTGCGAGCGCGCGACTTTAGATCGTAGATTAGATCTCGCGCGCAAACGAATCATTATCAAAGATCCCAGGACGAGGCTTCCGCTTCTCGGTGACACGTGGCTACGCATTCGTTCAGTCCGCGTCGCGTCTCTCCAATTACTGGCCTTTGACATTAATTTGTCGACCGGCTGACCAACCGGTGGCTGCGCGCTGCAGCATCACGGTGCGAGAAGGTAGAGATGGAGAAAAATAAATGTTTGTGAAATAGAAAATAAAAATATGTACATAGGAATTTTATTTCTCCGAGTGGACATTATAAATGATTAATGTGAGATATAATCAATGATTTATATATTCATTAAAATCCTTTGAGATATTTAATGGATTTTATACGAATCAAAAATTAAATACTGCAGATATGTATTTCTCTATTAGAAATTTCAAATAATCAATTATTTCTCATTTCATGAGCTGTAATATTTGAATATTATTTTTATAAATTTTTCCTTCGTCTTACTTCATAATTACATAGCATTTGAAATAATATTTGAAATGGTCAATGGCAAGTTCGAAACCTTCGAATAATTTCTGATATTTCTTGTAAATCTATTATTTTAATTATTGCTTTTCAAAAAGTTAAGTATTTTCTATATTGTATATGTACCTATCATTCTCAAAGGTAATAAATTTTTAAATATTCTATTTAGACGAAACAAACTATTTCTGATTATTATATTTAAACAAAACACTATTTATAATTTATTTCCGATAATCTGTATTTGAAATAATTTGATGTGCGTGCCTACCACTGAGAAACACGACCTTTCGTTAATCAGGAAATGGAGACGTTTACGCTCGTGTGTCGGGTAGGTAGATATATTCGTGCGGCGGCGCGCACGTTTATCACAGTAGACAAAGAATAAGCGACATTTTTCCTCGGTGACAGACTCACGCGGTGGCGACGACGACGAAGGAGTTCTCTCGTTCATCGGTGAATTGCCGGTCGAAATGTTTGAGTCGACTCGCACCACGTCGGCTCGTAATCCGCGATGATATACGAGGGAACCTTCACGCGCAACGGGGCCAACTTTTACCGAGAAACTCGGATTTCGAGAAGAGACGAGATGAGACGCGTCGCGATACGCGCCGCGATGCTTTAAAGCGCAGATCTGTCAAGGAGCGCTTTTCACTTCTCTTTGTCGGACATTTTTTCTCGGGTCGGAGAGATATATTATACGAACATCATATAATATAAATTTCTTTTTCTGAATTGTCATTAATATTTAGTATGACATTCAATTTTTAAGTAGATGACTATTTATATAATGACCATCTGAAAGTTAATTACACATAACCATCAGATTTGATCCTACATTTACTTTGAATTCTTTATTTAAAATGTGTTTAATAAAACTAAGATGATAAGATAATGGTTATAAATTATAGAAATTATATTTCCGATTTATCATCTTGATATTGTGAATATTTATTTCGATTTTAAGCGATACTCGTTTTGTTATTTACGGAAAACAATTAACAAGATAAATTGCAAAATATTTACTTTTTAATCTTAATATGTAACCCATAAACAGACCGATAATTCTCAGCTGATCATCAATCAAGGAAAATAACTGGCATGCAAAAGCATGATGTAAATGCCGATAGTAGATCGACTATCGCCATATCGAAAGTTCGACGATGAAGAATTCTGCCGATCGTTTCTTCTCTCCCACTCATCGCGGTTGCGACTTTCATGCAACAGCGTGCGCGATGCGTGCACTTCTGCGTTTCTTCTTACCTTTTAGGTCTCGGGCGGCGATATATATCCTGCGGTTCGCCGCAGTATCCAATAGTTACGAGCGCGTCATTATATTCAATCGATATCGAAAGTTTTGATCGGCTCCAGCAGCTGGGAAGATCGCGGGAGCAGTCAATGCGTGCAGCTTCGGTCTCTCGCGTCATATATGTTCACGTCATATATACATATATATATATATATATATGTATAATAATATATACATATATATATACACATATATAGAAAATACACATATCCGCAGACGGCACGAAGCAAACGTACATGGCGATTGAAAGACGTGTGGCGTCGAGATACCTCCGCTTCGCGTGATTATCTGCCCACATCATTCAGCCAGAGCCCGGACCCGGCTTATCCTCGCATAGGATATTGGTTTTGAATCTGATAACTGCCATTAAAGCGGCTTTCCACCCGTCGTCCCCGAGCTTGTCCGCGTAATGGAATATGAAATAAGACGGAAACTGTCTCGCGCGCGCGCGCGCGCTCGCGTACACACGGCTTGCCGCACGGATGATTTTTGATCGCTTATTTCGTGGCGACTACACGCGAATGAACATTAAACGTTGTCCGTGTCGATCGACGCCGTATCTCTCATCTCTCACGTCACAGAGAGGTCTCTCGGCTGACTTTGAGAGACTGCGGGATAATCGATTACACCCGCGACAATATTTCGCAGTCGATAGAAACGTCATCTCTTTATGCTGCGATAAAGATACGATAATAATATAATAGTGCCGCCAATATCTCATCAGCACACAAATGCGCTGCGTACAGATCGCTGTCAAATAAGCCGTAATCTTTTATAATACTTAAAGGTGCGCATGTGTTAAGGCGTGATTTATTACGAATAATCTTGTGTAAAAAGGGGAATGAGCGGCAATTTACTGTGTCGATGAGCTACGATGACTACGTAAACGAGCACATCGGTGTATCGAGATTCTTCTTTCCTTTTTCTTCGGAGATTTACGAGCGTAATCGTTTTTGATATTAACATAATCAGGCAAATAGAAACGTACATGGGGAAATGCCGAATATTATATTCAAGTTTTCTTAGCATGGCGTAGTCTGAGAGTAAATTTTACATTCCAACAATCTCTTTACGTACAATTTTTGATAATTCTTAATATACAGAATTTAGTTTTGTTAATTATATCGCACTATTCAGTATAAAGTTATATTTATAATGCATTAATATTTAATAACATCAAGATTTATATAACATTATATATAGAGGAAGTTAATATATGTATGTTAATAATTTCGTATTTTGTAGAGATTTAATGCATGATATATAATCATAATGAAAACAACGAATTACATTTTCTTATTCATTAAGTAAATAAATAAATAAATATATTTATATACATATACACACACACTTCCACATTAATAATATATTACAAATAAGACGATAAAATCATTATTTTTATAAATCTTTGATCACACACACAATACACGCATACACAAAGAATTTCGAAAATCAGCAATCTTTGTATGCATCGATGGCCGCTCGTAATTTTCATAACGTAATTACTACGTCATTAACGATTTCCATGTATAGAATGCATCCATTGTGATCCATTTCCCGTTACGAGAAGAGCACCCTAAATTACTATCGTCTAAAGTTTTCTATGCCTGAAGGGCCGGCAAGCTGACTAAAAAGAAATTCTTCTCGACTTCAAAACTTGAGTTGTGACAACCAGTTCGTATGATAGATGGCTGGCTCAATTGAATCTTCAGTCCAATCTTTGTTTGTCGGTGTGCTGGTTTGAGCTAAATCAACGAGCCGGATCAACGCGTTGACATATTTCCTTTTATTAAAGTACGCATTACATTCATATTGAGTACGTTACACGATGCAGTAGAATCAGATTCGATTGAATTAGACAATGTATGTATTAATAAGACAAATTAATCGAGATGTGGGTTATCGTTTTATCGCGCAGAGAGAGAGTCTCATGAAATATAAAGACATTGCGGATTTTTATAATAATATCGCGTCCGTGATACTTATTACAGACGGCTGCCTACTAGTCGGTAGTCGAAATATTTTCGTGCGCGAGCTAATCGCTCGAACGAATCTCTCGACGGGACGAAGGCAAACGACGAGACAAAATTCGGTCTCGAGCAAACTACTGCGAGCAAGTGGGCGGAATGTTCAGTCGTTGTATCGAATCGAGAAGCGTGTACCAGACTCGAGATCCTATCGAGATGACGCACTGCGTACGCACCTGATACCGCGACGATCGTGCGAGAAGGAAGAGTTATTTATCAGTAAGCTTATTTTAGAAGCCGAATTGCACAGATGAGACTGGCTAGTCCGAGGCACTTTGATCCGAATAAGAGCGAAAGAGAGGAAGAATAAGAAATTATATTTCGGAAAAATCGTAATTTTTTATTTTGAATAAAGTGAGGAACATTACCGAATTTCTTCCAGTCACATTGTATTTTGTTTCTTAAGAAATTACATATTTTATTATATTATAATATTATACTTATATATAAGTGAGCGAAAATTAATGGCTTGTGACAAATTGCAATAACATGGTGCGAAATACTTACGCAACTGATATATAAATGATAGATAAAAATACATCGATAAAATAAATTAAGAGAGAAATGGAATCGTAATTCGCACTCGGAACGTACAGTGTTTCCGATTAGTTTTATTAACGAATTCTCTCTCTCTCTCTTTCCCTATCTCTCCCCCTCTCTTCCGCCATATATAATATACCGTCAACTTCATTAATTTCGTCCGTAAAAACACGCGTTTTGCCAAGCCATCCGTATAATTAACAACATATCTGCAACTTTATCATAGTTTGCTGCTATGACGTGCCTGCAAAGTACCCAACGTGTTAATTAGAACTTAATATCTGATGAGTTTCTCCGCGTGCCAGCCGGATAGGGATTTATGCGCGCCGTGAGAATAAATTCGCATTATTCGTTATGGAAATGCTGATCGCCTCAAGCAGATGCGCACGTGGTAGCAACGTGTGTAAGAGACGTATTTTGTAGGAATCACTGCTGGTGGTAAGTCCACATGCGGAGAAGCTTAATACCTCCCACGCGACGTCGCGCAAAGTGACAGACGGCCGAGGTCAGCCACGGATTGACCCTTACGTAATGCGCGATACAATCACATCGGTTTTAAAAAGTTGCACCGATCCTGCGATGAAATTATCATCGAATCGAATAATTCCGAATTGTTAAAAAAAAAAAAAATAATAATTATATGTAAAGAAAATCTGTTAACAAATCTGTAAAAGAAATCTGTTAACGAATACTCTGTAAAACACTTGGCTATATATGCGTACATATGCGTATTTATTATAAACGTAAATAATTGGAGGGTAAAAAAATAATTTGCAATCCAAAGAGGAAACGCACTTTCTCCAACGTTGCGAGGTATGAACAGCGCAATCCCTTTAATAGATTCAAAATCTCTAATCGCACGAATGAAACGGAGCGTGCTTATTACTGGCGTCATACCAATCACAAAATTAGATACGTTTCACCAGCAAGAATGCGGCGGCATCAGCATCGACAATTAGTTCGGGCAGAATGAAATTTTAATCGCGGATCGGCTGCGCGAGATTAGCCGTGTTAATCGCTCCGTGGGTGTGTTGCAGCTTCCTATGATGAACGTGCCAGCGATTATGTTTCCTAATATAAATTTTGCCATTTTTCTCGCTGTTCTCTGTCATAAAATAAAATCCATACGCGTGTTCAATATGTATATATTTTTTCAAAGTTATTCTTATCTATAAATAATAAGAGAAAGATTTTTATCATAAAATAAAAAATTTGACGGATTTTATAAAGTATCCGTGATTGTGGATTAAATTCTATTTCCGAATTTTTTTGCTCAGTTAATCACAATAAACATATAAATATACAAATTACTATTTTATATAAAATATTTATAAACAATAAGAGAGAAAGAAATAACTTACGTAAATACTTTTATTTACTAATTTGAATATTATATTTTTGTTCACTTCTACTATTGTTCTACTTGATTAATCTGACCAGATACGCAGGTTTCATATGTTCGCCGGTTCGAACGTTGCAATAACAAAGCTGCCAACGGGAGGATTAAATAAAAACGTAGGACAAACTAGCAAAAAAATTACAGGGGCAAGGAGAGGAATTGGTGGTCGATAGCGCTCGTTACTGAAACGAACCGGCCACTTTTGTAATTGAGGATAACGCCCGGAGGCTCAGTTCAGGGGAAGGTGGGAGGGAAATATCAGTGATGGAGTTTACTGCTTTCCTCCAGAGAAGAGGAAGAGAAGGAGGGTGGGTTGATTATTATTTATACCCGACAGGAGAGCGTAAATCGTTGTACGAAGAAACCCGCAAAACATCAGAAATTTCGCGCGCCGACGAGGCTCTCGCGAGCCGATGACTCCAGGAAGTATCTTTCGTCGCAAAAAAAAGACGAATCGCTGCTTTTACGGTATTTGCTAATGAAAAATTTGTTCTGCCTTCAGAAAGAGAGAGAATATTTGATTTTCGTACCTACATGATATTTTGCATGTGCGCACGTATATATAATTGCATCCTTATGGTCGTACAAAAAGTTATAAATTGCTGAAATCCAGCAAAAGCCGCGATTTTGCATAATATTCTTTGGATACTTATGATTTATGTCCTATATATGATTACAGCAAGATCTAACTTCTTAATATTTACGAAGAGATAAATAAGACAATATGATTTTGTCTGCAATTTTGTCGATAGATAAACATCGACGAGCAATTGATTTTATCGTTCAAAAATTATTACATATTCTCCAATAATTTTATTCTTACGTATTTTTCCATCATTCGCGAATTACACGATTTTATTAAATAAAAATTGTTTAAATAAGAGAAATTACAATTATATAAATAGATTTTATATCGTAGCGGATATCTATAAAACAATTTAATTACATATTGGAGCTGTACTTCAGGGCGCGTTTAATTTTCTAATCAGTCGGTGCAGATCTCTGGAATGCTTCTTTTTCTCTCTCCCTCTCTCTCTCTCTCTCCCTCTCTTTTTTCCTCTCTCTCCTCTTCTCTCTTCCACGGATACACTCCATGCAGGGACCAATTAAAAAGTCGTGGACCATCTTTTATCGCGCTGGTCGACTATTTTCTCGTTAAGTCTCTAAGAGTATGTGCGTAACACTCGGTAACAACGCTCGAAACAACCGTGCCGTCGATCGATCGTTTCGTAAACCAACCGGGGATCGTATTTCCGCGTAGCTGCGGTTCCCGCGTCTTATCGGTCGATTCGATCGCGCAAAATTTATCCCTTATCAGCCGGTTGCCGCGCGCGGCGCATCACGCTCTCTTTCTCTTTCGCTCCGCGATGTTCGGGAGATCGGGATAACGTATCTCGGCAAGCGATATAACCGGATGCCTTCTACGCGCCTGGATGACGCGTCTACTGGCCCGATGTTCCGGACGATATGTTCGGGGGGGAGGGGGGAGGGGGGGGGAACGTTGGACTAAATACGGACATCGTTATAGATCGCACGGTTATTTTACTCCGGCGAGGATTTACTGAAATGTCTGAAACGCTGTTCAGGCCGGCCGCGAAAACGACGCCGTTAATTTTACGAAATTACCCACGTAAAATCACATTCACCAAGTCCGACAACTCTACCAATGATGGAATGCCAGATGAACGCGAGATCAAGATACAAGACGACGCGACAGTCGTGTTTCCTTGCCACCTGCGTCATCGCCGATTAAATTTCCACTGACGTATGCTCGTTAATTCTCCGTTCGATTCTCGGCGCGTTTTACCTCCTCGGATACGACAAGCGACAGCTTAGCAAATTCGTATCCGCGACGTTCGTACAATGTACGCCGATAGTAATTATTGATACGCCTAAATACGTATTTATAAATACCATCGCCGTAACGATCTCGGGATGGTCAGAACGGCCGGGACGGATCGACGGTTTCGATCTCGACTCGTTCGTCAACACAGCCATCCTTTTGCTTCGCTGACTCGAGATCAACGGCACACCTCGAGTTTCCGAGGCAAGAGAGCTAAGGTGGACGATTCATTATGCATAATATTCACCTGCTCGCGGCGGAATCGGTAGGGCGCGAGCGACGGGTTCCTACGCGAAGAAAAAGACTTAGAACGGAGGCGCGCGGAGACGAGGAGGAGGGCGCACGGTCGGACGGCGGCTACGTGTAATAACGTAGCCGGCTTTACGGTCGTCCTTACGAAATAATTACGACAATGCGAGCGTAAATACCCATTTAAGGTTACCGACACCTGTGAAGAGAGAAGGCTGTCTACGCGACCGGGAGACGCGGTTAATCGGCATAGCTCACAGCCTCCTCTTTCTTCTTCGCAGCAATCAGCCACTCGGGGGCAGAGACGCGCTTCTTTAATGATCGAACTCGCTCGAATATCACTATATGTCCAGTTCACCGCGATAAGAATCGTTTCGCGATGTGGCGGCGGCGGCGGCGGCGGCGGCGGCGGCCTGTCAACGGATAAACATATGAGATATGTATTTCGCTCCGAAAATAGAAGTCGCCTGTCATCTGTCAAATGGATATTATCGGCATTAAACATTTATATGAATACGGACGCATGTTCTGCGCTTTTTATGTTATTGATTAACGTAGTAATATCTCGAATAATACTTGCGTATATAAACTTGCGTCGTTAAACTTTTTCAATGTCTAATGGATATCGCTTCGTTATCTTCCGCTAAGGATAAGTGAAGAGGAATCGCTGTTATTCCCTTTCACAATCGTCAAGGTGAAACGACGACCGCCTAATAAACTTACGTACGGGCAGGTGTGCCGCGATCTTACAGACGTCAAACCCATCGAACTATGAACGTGGAGGGCGGTTGAGAGCGCTGTCACGACGTAATACGGTCTATTGTCTTTCATTGTGACGCATTCAGCGGTCGAACATTGGTAAGCTCGAGAGCACCTGCTACCCACGAATGACACTTAAAAGCCTATCCAATTATAAATCTTCCGCCGTAACCAACAAAGTATTTTTAGTTTCGCATTTAACATTCACCTTTTCATCCGGTCTATTAAAATTATAATTTCTAGAGATCTTTCATGGAATAAAATTAGAATTATAATTCTCAGGTGAATACACCTAAGTTCGCTGTCTTAAAATTAGGAATGTCAATGTGCGCAGGTTAATAAATATTGCTAGAAAATTTAATTACTTTATATTCGTTTTATATATGATTTTTAGATATGATGAACAAGATTGAAATTTCCGCTGTACTATTTAAGATAAGTGATAAGAAGGCGAATTATTTAAGATGATAATTAAAGCAAAGTTATCTTAAATTTCTCTAGATGTCGTGTAATTACGCATTTTCCTGGGCGTGATGACGCGTGTAACACGTCGAATATTACGTGATAAACCAGTTAAATTAATTAAACGACCGTGAAGGTGTCCGGTGACGATCGTTATTGACGATACGCCGCGGGTTCGTTAAGAGAAAATCGTGAGCAAAAAAAAAAAAAGAAAAAAAAAAGAAATCGCGAGAATCTCGCTCTCGGAAGGGTCCCCACGATCGACAGTCGCGGGGGCCCAGGTTAACGAACCGACGACGACGGTTCCCGCGGGACCTGTCTCTCTTTGGCAACGTTGTCCCAAGAAAGCGCGCGCCGGTCGACGAGCGCGGCGTCATTATTAATATTTCATACAGTTTATGGGCCGCTGAGTGGCATCGCCCGTTCCGTTCCTCTCGTCTTCCTCGTCCTCTTCTTCTCTCATCGTCTTCCCTTTCGCGCGTCTCTTCCTGCTCTTCATTTTTTCTCGCGTTCCTGCCGCCGCCGTGTGTCATCCACGTGGACGCGCATCTCGCGTAGGCTTCGGGAACCTCTCGCTGAAATTTCACATTACGCTCTCGCGCTAGACACAACCGGGACCGAATCGCAAAAGCGCATTGCGAATCGAACGTCACGAACAGGTTATTAACATCTCATGCATTTAATGAATCGCATTAGATCATTATGTGTGGCACAATCTGCCGTTATTATTCGCCTCTTCATACTCGTATCTTTGTGTTCGACGCTTTATTATTCTCTTCATATCCTTTTTACCGCGTGTCCTTTGGACACCTGTACGCATCAGTGTGGATTTTTATAATCGATCTGACTAAATGAGAGAGAGAGAGAGAGAGACAGAGAGAGAGAGAGAGAGAGAGAGAGAGACAGAGAGATATCGCATGCGATAAGTGGCGCCTTTGCGGACATTGAATGGCAATGTTCTTTGTACCTCGTTATTCTCCGCGGATTGTTGTTGAGGCAGTGACATATTGTAAGAATCCTCTTTACGAGAATCTATTATCGCCAGAAAGCAAAAAACTTGATTTGCTGCGCGTTCATATTCAACAGTATGAAGCATAAAGCAAACTGTTGAACAACTAGGAATAAGCTCTGATATAAGAAATCGAGAGAAATTTCTATTTTAAGACTTTTAAGACTTTTTATTTTATGATCTTTTTTTCCATGTGTACATTGAATGAAAATAACAGTAAAGTTAGCAATAAAAAAGAAGGCGAGTTGAAAAATTCTGAATGCCTTATTTTCGGACAGCTCTCGAGCAGCAATTGGTCCTGGATACCAGATAGGTTTTAATTGATTATAGACAGCTTCGATAAAATCGTTTTTGGGAAGGAAAAAGCCGAAAAAGGGTCAAGTTCGAGTGAAAGACACTAGAAAAGGCAACAAACCAAATTCGAACGAGAGCTGCCGAAAAATGAGAGGCAGTTGGAAATAAGCGACAAAATAAATAATACGAAAAACGTTCAGGTTGACTTGCAAAACGAAAATTGTTGAAGACAAATACGTAAGGACGATGACGTACAAGACGAATAAGTAACGACATGCAACTGTGCTTGCGATTAGCGAATCATTGGACCGATACTTACTTATTTAATTCTTGCTTAATTATATACCTATTGTCTTAAGAGAATACTATATATCCTATATATACTATATCTCTTACCTATAATTTCGCTATAATTTCCTATTATTCCGTATATTCTTAAATTTTTTATAATAGTAATGTTATTGCTCCTGTGCGTCCAATTGATGGATTGCAGATTGAATACACAAATTAGTGTTCATTATAAATCTATACAGCTAAATATACAGTTATTTGTTCAATACCTATGTATTGAATCGAAATAAATAATGATTAGATATTCCTGCTTTCTGCTATAAGAGTAGAATAGATTAAAATAAATAGTAAGACATCACCGGATAGCAAATATGAAAAAGTTAATTTATGATATGAAGCGAAATATCCTACGTATAAATTAACCTGAAATAATATTGGGAAGTGTATTAAAAACCTTTTAATCCTCTTTCTTTTAATAATTAAAATGATTAAATCTCCCAATATACTATAGTAATAACAGTAAGAATATAGGATATATCAGGCAAGTATTAAAAGATTCACTCGTTAAGTAGTTGAGAGAAAATTATTATTCAATCTTATTCTGGAGATAATGTTTATTTCATACAAATGTCCAGGGTAAAAGAGTTTGAAGGGTCATTAATATCTCGCGCGCTGAGAAAGCGCGGAACTGAATTGAGCGTGAATACTTAATCTCTTACCAGTGCATGTTTTAGCGAATTATCATTAGAAACGAAAGCCTTCACTTCGAGCTCACGTTACTCGGGATAAAATCGATTATACCACTACGGAGAACGCGCTTTCACCGAGATACGAGCGCTATTCTAGTCACCCACGCGATTTATCGCGAAAGAATTTTTATCTCTTTCCTCTGCAAAAGAAGAAAATCAACTTTTAAATGATATTTAACAAGGATCAACTTAGAGATCTGCATTAGCATATCGTTATTACAAATCCAGCGTCAATTGAGAGAATTATCATATAATGCCATTTCGGAGCTGCGTTAAATATAAAAGCAGCAACTTCCGCGAAATCAACTGGCGATCCATTGAATGCAGTCGCAAAAATGTACCGCATTAATTGAGTCAGCTGATCGCCGCAGTTACGGGGCCACATATCCCATTCGCGGCTTATTTACGAAAACGGCACTGACGATGAAAGGGTTTAACCGAGGGTTTAACGGAACGTGGGTGATCCTCGCGAGTCAATTAACATGAGCGCTTCGCGGAAGCGGCCGCTCGCAAAACTGAAAATTTACGTCCCCGTGAGATGTGATGCGCCGCGGCTCGTTAAAACGCGCATCTCTCGCGGGGTCAAGAGTGCAATCGAGAAAAAAAGAAGGTCTGCACGGGAGAATAAGAGAACCGACAAAAAAAAAAAACAAAGAAAGAGGAAATGGACTAACTGGTAAGAGAACATTGCGCCGCGGAGGACCAACAGATGGGACCTGTATCGAGATGCGTTTTAAGGTGCATACTCGTGCGCGCTCGCCGAAGCTCCTCGGCGGAGAAGAAAGCAGCTCGTCCCATTTACATTGAAGGCGGCACGCGGAATGGCAGTCGAAGGCTCGAAAGGCCGGCAGCAATAAATAACGTAACTCCGCCCAAAATATAAATTGAACGCTACCGGTGTGTGGTCCCCCCGGTCCCCCATCTGCCACCCCTCTCGTAATACACGATGTTCTCGTACGGGACGTATGAAACGTAATACGTATGGAAACGCGTCGTTGCTACCGATTTCTTTTTTGGTATCAGCACATTACTGGCGATCGATATTAAATGCGCTGATTTATGTAATATAGAAGTCTAGTCGCGGCAGAAAGAAATTTCGCAAATTGCTATCCTTCGTTCAGAAAGAATGCGGCTCAATCAAGGCAAACATCAACTTCCCTGTTTTATCATTATAATTTATGATTTACAGGATGTGAGTTTTAATTAAAATATAAACATTTTATAAGATGGTTTCATTGTCACTTTGACGATCATATACCATTCTGTTACAAGATACTATTTATCTTATATATCATTAATTATCATTCAATTTGTGGTAAATAATTTATTATATGCATGAGGAATCAGTGACGGGCACATTTCAAATGCAAATTATTAATAAAATAATATTCAAATATAGGTTTAAATAAAATATTATTCCAAACTTGCAAACTTTCCATTTCAAATATTTTATTTTTTTATTATCATTCTTGTATTATTCCAAATATTATTTTAAATGTTATGTAGTAAGGAAAATAATTAGAAAAACAAATATGCATTCTTCAAAAAGTCTATCGTTTAGTTTTAAACTAATTTACCAAAACAACTAATATGATTTAATGAAACATGAATTGAGCTCTAAGAAACATAAGAGTCGCAGGAGAAAAATAAATAAAAGCACAAATTTGAAACTCATATAAATTTATTTAAATGTAGTATGCATAGTTCAGGTTGCGTTGTATTATTACGCGTAGTGTTACGCCCTTTATAATACAAAGGTAGCCAAAGGGCAATCTTGGTAATACGCGCTTTTATACGCACTGAAGAAGAGAAAAATAGAAAACCGACGACCGCAGAAAGGGAGAGGAAATGGACGACCGCGCATAATATCGCGCAATCTATGAAGGAAGAGACAATGTGCTTGAGAGATTCCATCTGTTTCCCAGTTAAATCACTGATCCGTAACCTCCGCGGGGTACGAAGAACCAACCATGTGGAGAATCTTCGTACTCCTGTTGATCTGATTTCAGTTGCCACTGCATAGCCGCGCTGGTATCCGCCATACGTAACGACGATATGTATAAAGGCTAACAATGAGGGTGCATTAAGACGTATCCTGACTCCCCACCGGTTTATTGTCTCCATACAATTATCGCGACTGTGCGTGTCTACGTTTGTATACGCGTTCTTGTATACATTTGTATTCACCGCTCGACGAGATGATACGAACAACAAGATCGTGCAGCGGAGCAAAAGTAACAACGCAATATCATATTTATCTTGCTCTCGTGAAAGAACGCATTCATTATTTAAGCATAATTTAGATTGGTTAATCATCATATTATTCTGCGATAAAAAAAAGTTTCTTTGCCAGAGATAATATTTCTACAAATTTAATTAATTATAAAAAATTGCGTTAATTTATGCAAGCTCGGAAGAAAAATGGTGAAATGATTACTGTCTAGTATCGATTTACGATTCTAGATCATTTTTCAGCCGTAAGATTGATCATTTCGATAACTCAAAATAACTCGCCAGTGATGTGCTGCGAACTAATCTAAGATTCTTTTTGCGCTGCCCGTGTTTCCTAGATCAATAAGATAATATTAAATAGGAAATTTCTACGCGACGGTAAACGCGGCAAAACGAGAACAATGACGCGTTAACTGTAGCCTCGTGGAATTAATCCGGCGAAAGAATTGTGGAGAAGTGCGCGATGCGGATTTACGGCATCGTGCGAACGATGTTCAATGGACGTTCGATTAAGACGACCGGTAATTTGCGCCGTCGATCGAGGAAAAAGAGATCGCCGCGATCTTTCTCCTTCCTGTGCGCGTATAGGCCTGTGATCCGGAAAACGTGATATTATCCGATGATAACGAGCCGACGCAGATGCCTCGTTACAAGTAGCGCCGTATTAATCACGGCAGTTTTCTCCCTATCGCAATGGTTTTCTATAAATTACTATACGCCTTATCCCACACATTCTCTGATCTTTCGCGTCGTGACGGACGGAGGATGGCGATGGCGTGGCACAGGAAACAGTGGGCACCGATGGGACACGGATGTCGAGATGCGCGAGATGAGAAGAGGAAGATGTAGAGAAGGCTGTGGATGAAAAAAAAAAAGACCAAACTTGTGGCCGCGAATTCCTCGCGACGTTCATTCGCTTCGCCTTAATTGCTTTTCTCGATTAGTCTCGCGGACGTGCATATACATACATACATATATATATGTAGTCGGATGTCTTGATAATTTATATTAAGTGGCCGGGTATAGGACGACAGACACAGAGAATAATAATAATTAAATAATGAGATGTCCAACAAATAATATAAGAGTGCTTGTTTATTGCGAAATGTATATATGTATGTCGAGGATGCCGCCACCCGCTCGTTGCTTGATCTCAAGTTCGTAATGCTCGCTGTTCGCTTCTCAAGTTCGTTGATTCTCAGAAAAGGTATTATCCGTGAGAGAGAGGATCTAATCCAAAAATCACCGGTATTTATACGGCTTCCCCGAATTTTATCCCTTCCTCTTAAGGTCAAGCCAATCGCTAAGCGACAAACAGCCCGTGCTCCGGTCTGTCAATTCGAACGCTCGTGTTTTATTGATTTTAGATCGAGTCCCCGTTGTCACGTAAACACACAATAATCGAATCAATAATCGAATAATATCAATCAAATACAGGAAACGCGAAGGTGACACGCTAAGTCACAGGCGGAAATAATCGCTCGATACATACTTTTTGAAAAAAATAATGATCGCACGCCTACATGTATATATATATATATATGTATATGTATAAAATATATATATATATATAATATATATTTTATAATTATATTATATATACATATATATATATATATATATATATGTAGCGTAGATAGGTATATTAAACTGTGTATCCGCGGCAACCGATAAGTGATTTGTATTAAGATCTCGCTAGGCGCGGTGATAAATTACACGGTGACTTACGTGCGTGCAACGCAGCGGCGCCATGCATGCGCAGCCTTCAGCGAAAAAGCGTCTGTACGCGGATGTACATATACATATACATACAGCGGGGATATATAAGCGAAGGCTCGCGCTTGAGGATAATTGGATAATCGATCCCGCCCCGTTTCCAGAAAGCGACGTGAGAAAGAAAACATCGATTGGCGCGGCTACCGATAGCTCGGCGAGATCATTGGCGATCTTCTTGTTCGGGAAAATTCATTACGGAAGGAAAGATGAATTGCAGGATCGTAGGTTTTTCCTTTTTCTTTTTTTTTTTATTTGATTGAATAGTGGTGACGTAAATAATTGAATGATTCCTTCGTGATCTACATACGAATCGAATCGATTGGAAAATCATCAACAAGCGAGATCAAAAGCGGTATTCACTTGCGCTGCAGGAATAAGTTCGTTGAATTTCGCTGCGTCTCGGACGCTGACGAAGCGACTGTCGGCCGCAAAAAATCGCTGCCATTATCGCGCTGCATCGTATTGTCGCAAGAACAAACACGGCGCCATGACTGCACACACCGCATCATGACTCGCTCGATTCGCTCTCTCGGCCGCTGGATGTTTAATTAGTTTGGGCGACGGGGAAGACAATGGAGGAGACTTAAGAAGGAGATAAAGAGAGAAAGAGAGGGTGAGGAGGAGGCAGGGGGGAGGAGAGGAATAGTGAACTCTTCACTGTCGTGTACTGCCCACGTCGCGGAGCCGAGCTCATTAATAAATAAATTACCGATGACCGATCGTAAGATGGCGTCATTGCATCGGAGAAGCGGCACCATCAAGCTGACGCCGAGCAAGCGATGGCTTCTCGTGTGGCAGGTGCACCGCGTCATAACTTGACGAGGCCTCGACCGGCAGGAGGTACCAGCTGATTACCAGAGGAAGACATAAGCGCCGTTCTCGGCAGCGCCATTCTCCTCTTAGCCGTCCTCCTCCATCATCACCATCATCATCATCACTACCACCATCATCATCATCATCATCACCACCACCTAATACGAGACTCGTATGTATTTTACACTGCATTTGGCACTGGTGCACATTGCTGTTAAATATCGGCTAATGTTACAAATGACTTCTCGGAAATATACCCCGTTATCCGACGAATATGTGTCTTTTCATCTCGTTCGACATCTAGTTTTCGCGCTTCTCCAATCGGAAAATATGATACATTGATGAAAACTGACAGTGAACCAATCTGTATTCCAAGAATGATATATGTATATGACTGGAAAAGTGATATATATGACTGGAATAAAATTATAATTAATATTTGCTAACAAAGCTGATTCATTATGAATTAATTTTTAATTTTTAAGTGATTAAAAAAAGGACTTTGCTTTAAATTAATATCGCCTTTTCGCTTTAAATTAACGTTGTCTTTTAATTAAAAAATTAGAAGTAAATAATTAGCCACACGTATATAATTAACATTTATACTTTCAAATATTTGTTTATATATCAGATGTATAACAAGTACAAAGATAAAGTTGCTTATAAAAGATTTTTATATAATATCAATATCACGCTATGAAAGAGAACAGAAATAATTTTCTTTGAAACACACACACACATTCATAAATTAATAATTGCACGATATTGAGACGTAGCAATATATTACTAGAGATTGTAGATGCTTCAGAGATTTCCTTTCCAGATTAATAAAGCTTGATAAGAGGGTAAATACAATTTGGTATTCCAATGTAGCCTCGCGGAGCTATATGTACTTTGTAAGAAAATATAATGTTATTTTCATGCACGGCATATATGGAAGGTCTTCACTATCCATACGTGTAAGATGTTTTATACTGTTTGCAGTTAATGCAAAGCGACTTATTCGGAAAGCGTGACGTTGTCTCGCGTTATGCCCTGTGGAGATTCAATGCGGTTATACACGTAACTTGTGAAATTAATGACAGATTTCCTGTTACAAACTGAGAACGTAGCGACGACTCGTTGTTAAGCGAGCGCCATCGGCACCCGGAGCGAGACTCGTATCTCGAGGAATCGCGACATACGTTTTACCGGTGCGATAACGCGCGAGATAATCTCTTTCTCTCGCACGTTTCCGGAAATGCTCGTTTCTTGTATTGGCGGTTTCGTGTTATAACAGGGAGATATGAGCGCCGTAGTGTTGCTCTCTTTTAACGAGGCACCATCCGAAGCGAGACTTACGTCTTACACAGTACATCCGAGCGTAGGAACGATGTCCCCATTATTTATAGAGCCTGGTATTCCACTTGGACTGGCCGAGACTGTTGTTTGAGAGTGCTAATCAAACAAAAAGATGCAGTAGCTGTGAATTCTTGTGTCATCGTTGCCACTGGCAATATAATTTTTAATGCCGCGATATCTTCTTAAACTTGAAAACATGCTTCCCTAATGTTATACAGATTGTATTTTAGACAAGATATATGTATACATATAATACATTATATCGATATAAAAAAACTAGTTAATTAGAAATTGAATATAAAAATTTGAATCTAATGTGAAAAAAAATACATTACATTTTTCAACAAAAAAACTGACTTTAACCCTTTTGGTGTAAAATACAATTTTCAATATATGTATACTTATAAATTATATTTAATATAACTTTTAAGATAGTAATTTCCTTATGACATATTTAGAAGAATTTTATGACATATTTAGTAAAGTGTAAAAGGAGCACGTAGATGATAAAAAAACATGTATAAAATATTAGATCGCTTGTAACAGAAAAGAAGAGGGAAGAAATAGGGAGTGATAAATCCTTTCTATTAGGAAGTTATTAAATAACAAAGTGCTCCCTAGATACATACTTGTCGGACCTTTAAGATAGATTATTAAACGTCGAAGCAATAAGCTGTCTGCTCATTATTTTAGCATGTGCAAGGCTCAAATGGAAAGCGACATCGATCGATCTCTCGGCCGATTTCCAATCCAATCACGTAATTTGCCGATCGCTTTTCGGTGCGCCCGTAGATATATCGTACTCGCCTGATTTCTAAATCGCACGCGCAGACTACGAGATTTATGTCGCGCGTAAATGGTAATTCCCCGCGGAAATTAATTATTCGCGCGAGAGACGTAAGCGGGCTCTCCGCGCGTGTGACTTATGCGCGCGCGACGCTCGAATCGGACAATCCGGTCGTAGATTACAACCGACCGGCGTACGGACGGCGGTTGCTCAATTACCGGCCCGTCCGTTACTTTATTCGGCGCGATAGCATCGAACCGCCGATCGACCGAGAGCGGCGAGAATTTTAACGGCCGCACGCGATGGAAAGCCGCGCGATAGCCGGTGGTTTTCGTACCGAGGAGGCGCGTAGGCGACGCGCATCTTCAAGGGCGGAGTAGGCGAAGGAAGGGTTTTCAATTTGGAGCACCTGCCGGCAAATTGCGGCTCGAACACGCTTCGGGGCCGAAGAGAAAGAGGACAGAGAGAGAGAGAGAGATAGAGAGAAAGACAGAAAGGGAGAAAAACGGTCAGCGGACGCTCGCGCAAGTATATAGCTCATATACCACCGCGTGTTTTTTTCTTCACCGCGGCAAATAATTTGGATCTTGTCTCCTGAATTTTACTGTTATGTTCGAAAATTGCTCAGGAATGAGACAGACGAAATGTGAGAGGTGTTTAGATTTATGTCTTACTACATTTGTGACATTTCTCTCGATGTTCTTTCCATCGCATATAGAGACGCAGGAACGTGCGAGCGAGAGTGCGTGTGCGTTTCGGGTGATTTCTGTCGAAGAGATTCTGATCTCCCCTGAAGTTACATATGCGCGATTCGAATAAAGTCCTCTCCATGGCGCCTCGTGCCGCCTGCTGATCGTTCCGCGCGCAACGCAATTAAAAAGGTCATATAAATCTGAGAGATTCATCGCGCGAACGCCCTTAAAATTGGACCAAGAGGCCACCTGCCGTTCCGAGGCGAGCGAGGAAATCGAAAATTGATTTGTAGACAACGAGATATAGCGGGCAAACGTTTATTACGGCCACCGTTCAACGCGAGGAATATTAATATTGGATTAATTTTAATTAGCGTACACAGAATTAGATATTCTTCCAACCAACGATACACAAACAAAGAAAATAAAAATACATCAGCAGTTATGAAGCAGCAAAACATGAAATAAATTTAAAAAAACTTAGGAAAGTAATTTTAGTTTTTAATCAATTTTACTTCTCATAATAGTTTCTTAATTTAATTTAGTTAGTCGACACTTTTTTAATATTGTATACAGAAAATTTAAAGCCATCTTTTGTCATAAAAGCTGGAATAAAAAACAATATTTACTAGTTCTGCAACATATTAAGTAATAATTTTAAATATATCTCTAAATAACAATTTTATATATTTTAAGAAATTAGAGATGAAAGTAGATGAAAATAATATTTTTTGTATAATTGTGTAGGAGGCAAATAGTCCTCGTTTCACTCTCAAGCGCAACGCTCTCAAATGAGTACTTGTGAGAGGTGTCTCTTATACTCGCAAGAGATCGTTGCAGTTGAAAATATGAACTGCACGCGCAAGAAACATCCTCTGCGCACTTATGTCTCGTCGAATCGGCATTAGGCAAATTGGATATTTAATTAACACCTCTAAATCAACATGTTGAGAAACCAGCTCCGCTTAGCCGGTTCATTACAAATTAAAACGATGTTGCGTGATCAAATTGAGCTTTCTTAATGAAAATTACATTTTGCGAGATAGTTATTTCCATGTCAGGCAATTAAATAATTTCAATTATTTAATAATTTTAATAATTACAATTTCGATGAAAATCAAGACATCTCCATCATTAACTCGCTATCTATTCGCCTCCGATCGAGGATATATTTATAATTATATCAAAATAATTAAAAAACTTTACTAATATATACTTACTTAATATATAAATACTTTAGAAAGAATTGATGCGTTTTCGCCAACGTTTAATCTCTATCAAAGTCATGTATCTTGTAGCATGACGGAATAAGAATGCTTCATTTATGATACAGCTATGAAAATATATTGTACTCAATAATTTAATAAAAATCGCACGCGCGCACTATGTGTATTTTAAGAATTTAAATTCTATGTTTCTAAATTCAAAATGTTAGTTCAATATTGAGAACTTTGAAAAAAATGATTATATGATCAATTTTGCAGCAGCTATAGATATAAAAATTACAGCAAGTAATTCGGAAAATAGAAATAATTGAGCATTTTATGCTTCTTGGCTATACTAAGGCTATTGGCGGTCGCGTTAAAATAATCGAGGATAAATCATCAAGGATAAATGATATCGCGGATATTTTCGCGAAACGCGCGCGTTATTATCGCTTCATACGCCGGCGGTAGAAAATGAAACCCGTCATAAAAGAGGCTTAACGGAATCACGAGCACCGATTGTGCCAGCAATATATAAATCCTTTTATGTATACACACACGCGGTGCGACTGAAAAGCACGTCTACGATAGCTATACGGGCATCGGACAGTAATGAGAATCGCTCGCGATTGCCGTCGGCCGGGAACGGTACGGGTAATTACATTGAGCGACAGTCGCATACACGCGTTTCAATGAATTCCGCGCGGCAGTAAACTCGGAGTTAATACGGGACTAACAGCTCGCTATTTTAATTAACGAGTGTCGCGCGGCCCCGGAGGACCTATCCGTTCTCGATACGCGAGGACGAAATACGAGTCGCGCGCGTAAACGCACGTTTCCGTCGCGTTACACCTGTACGCACATTGTACATACTTGTCGCGTAAGAAATGCGTGTAGTAGTATGAAGTACACATACTGTACATTCGAAATTCAGTCCATGTACAAGTTACCATCAACTGCTTTCATCTTTGGGGAAAGTTTATGAATAAATATAACCCTATTCATGCTATCGTATTTCTATTTCTACTTTAATAAGTAAACAATCTTGAGTGTTGAGATGAATCTCGTTCAATGAGATTTTGATTAAACTAGTCTGAACGTGTTACTTTTTTTTTATTGTTGAGAATTCCGATGAAAAACATTTTTTGCATTGTAATTCGTATAGTAGGTTTTACTCTTTCAAGGCACTTCTGTACTTGTCACTAATGTTTTGAAGATTTTGAGTGCGCTCCGAGAGTGCTTCATATCCCTAGAAAATCTCTTTGCAAAATATCTCTACTTGGTCGGTTACTTCAAAAGCGTCGATCGAGAAAAACGAAATGCAATATGCCAAGCGTAAACATATAGAAATATTGAATGCATTCCTGTCGCAGCATTAACCAGTCGCGCAATGGCGGATATTTCTATAAATTATCTCACATGTACAGCGGTTACTCGGCTATTGGCCCCAAGGTTTATTCCTTCCTGGATCAACGCGAAAGTCCTCTTTTCTGATAGGGCCATGATAATTTAATTGTGCAACCGATAAATGTACACTGACAGTGATTACGCAGCACGATGATAGCGTCCGGCATAATTGAGAAAATGATCGTATATTCAGAGAGACGTAACTACGGAGAGAACGAGTCCAGGATCATTTTACGTTCTGAAATACGAAATCGTGTTTGAATTTGAACGGAGAAAATTTTCTTTAAATTCTTGAAACATAGTCATCGATCAAAATTGCAATTCTTAAATTAAATTAGTAAAAACATTACGAAAAGTTAAATATTGTATAATTAGAGATCTTCAAATAAATAAGACAACACAATTAATTATTTTAATGTTTTCGATTATTTTTTGTAAATAAATATTTGATATCTTTTAAATGTTTTATAATAAGCACAAAATTTATCGTTAGAAAATCATTGTTGTTTTGTTCATTCAGGGATCTCGATTATAATACTTGTCTTTATAATAATATTTCATCATCTCCGCGATTTTCCTTCCAAATTTCAAGACAAATATGTACAACTGGCCCAAAGTTAAATGTGTGCTATAATATGCTATATATACATGCATACATATATATGTGTATATTTTTTAACTGCCGAAGTAGAAGACTATGATTACTGCCTTAGAGGCGAGAAAAAAAAGCGACGGAGGATAATGCGGCATTGATAAAAAAATCGAAGTTAAGCGCCCACATCCGCTTAAAGTGCGGCATGTGACGGTCGGACGTTCACGCGAGGCATTTACGAGGACAATGGGGACGAAAATCCCGCGAGAAGGACTCTTTCTTATAGCGCCAGCTGGTAGTCGTCGCCGTGTCCCTATACATACGTGATATACGTCACTCTGAAGGTGGCCAAGAAGCTGCACCCCGCCTAACCCGGAGTTTACGAGGGTGCCTAATCGTGTACATACACGTCGTGTTTCCGCGCAGTTAGCACAATGCAACGACAACACTGACAACACGTTGTATACTGACCGCTTGACCAGCCGCCCACCCGGTCGTTTATCAAGCGAATAGCGACCGTGTCTAAACATGGCGCGAGGGTGGCCTTAGGCGCTTTTCACGTCGGTATGTTCAACGAGATAGATGCTAACGACGACTTTTTGCCAGATGCACGTGGCGAACAGTGAACTTTGTTTGATGATCGTCTCACTGAAACATATATTTACCGAGAGTGCTCATAATTTTTATATTGTAATGTAATTAATATAATTATAAATATAACACATAATATAATTAACAATAATACGGTTGAAAAACGCATAAATTAAAATTTTTATTAGAATTTTAATTAAAAAATTTTTCATTAGAATTTTTATAATTATTATATAATAATTTATTTACTATACCTATATATAATTGTTGTTGATAAATGTTCAATTATATTATATAATCAGAATTATATATATAAATTATAGTTTGTTGGAGTTGGTATAGCAATTTAGATAACTCAGTTTAACTAACACCGCTCGAACAGTAACGACTGACCAAGGCTACATGAATAGAAATATATTTAATGAAATATATTTAATGAAATTATAAAACTTTATCACAAATAATTAAATTAAATTTAAATTAAAAAAATTACAAGTGAGAAAATATTTATCTCTCTCTGACATTTGCCATTTCTATTTATCTCGCTAATCATATTTATCAAGAAAAAATAAGATATTGTCCCATTTAATTATAAAACTTCTTATATCGATCTCATCATTGACGGATTATGTGAAAAGGGCAACGATAATGATTGCATTTTATTACATCATTCGGAAAGCATATATCTCTCCGTATGTATCTCTAGCTGAATCGACGATCTGACTGCTCGTTTAGAGACGACAAGGCGCGATACGGCGAGATATACATCACGAATGTAAAGTCAACTTGTCGCCTCTTCGAGAATAGCAACGGGCCTCCGGGGAGACTAACGCGGGCGTTGTTATTCGTTTTCGGATGACAGCGGGTCGGTCGCGCGGCCGTTCGATACGATCGGGTCAAGATCGGCCAGGAGCCAAGCAGCAAAGAGCTGGCTTTAGCTGCCAAGAGTAAAGGAACCGAGAGCGCAGCTGCAGCTGATCGAGGCCGCTACTCCCTTGCCGTTTACGTTGGCGCGTGCCATCCCCATGCTACCTATCCTTCTTTTTTTTCCTTTTCCTCCTTCTGAAAGGTTCCAGGTAAAGGTCTCGGATACGTTACCGGATCTCTTGCGTAACGTACATTCTCTACATGTACCTGCCGCGAAAAATAAGGAGGCTGATGCGTTCACAGAGCAAATGCTAATCTTCATTGCCGTAGCCTCGATCGATCGTATTAGTTAATTTGAATTATTTAAATCGTTACGCCAATTATAGCAAACTATAGCCAGATACAAAAAAGAAAACATTTAATTATTTAATTAGAAAAGAGATAAAAACTCTCTCTCTCATTCTCTCTCTTTCTTTCTCCATTATATTTAATTTTAGCAAGTCATTTTTGTAAGCCTTAAAAAATGCGTTAAATCTTTTCTCCTAGCTTCTCTATTTTTCTTATCTTAATTAAGTAAAAAATGATTATTTTTATCTTAATGTATATAATTTCTTCCCTCATCTTTCTTAATTTAGTAAACTATTTTTTGCTCTTTTTTATAATCACAGCGATCAGATATCGCCTCATGTTAATTAAAAGAAAAAAGCGAAATATGTTGATTCGAGAGAAGCTATCATTTTCTTTAATATTTCACAATACTCATCTCTTTTTATCTGGCGGCAGATAAAAAGCAAAATTCTCTACGTTCTTGCCAATGGACGGCACTATAATCAAATTATAGTCTCATCACGCGCGAAACGTAACGGCGCCGCAGGTAAATCCAACGGTTCCAACGTTTTTTGTTGTCAAAGGACGCGTGCCAAAATTGAAAGTTTAGTTGCCCGAGGCACGACGGGGTCGTAAAAAAAAAAGAGAGGAGAATTCTCGGCGGAGGGGGCAAACAGCTGAGTCGCATTGAATCGCGTCGCGTGTGTGCTCAAGGTGTTCACCAACGGCTCAGATTCGAATTCAATGTGCGAGAGGATCTTGTCCCGTGCCTTCTTCCCTCCTTTCATAACGCTTCTTATTATGCTCCCTACTAAGCTTGTCCAGGAGCCAGAATTTCGGTTAGGCTATTTCCTATCCCGAAGCGGATGTCTTCCTGCGGGATAACTCGAGGATCCACGTGTCGAGCGCTTAATATACCGTGACTTTGGAGTAACGTACCGATTTCGATTGTTAATCTTAGAATTATCAGAGAGAGAGAGAGAGAGAGAGAGAGAGAGAGAGAGAGAGAGAGAGAGAGAGAGAGAGAGAGAGAGAGAGAGAGACAAGAAAGTTGATATTTATGACATTGCTCGCTTCTTATAATGCTTAAATATCATCTTTGTAATTTGCGCGTTCTGTAATATAGGCCTCTTAATATCAGCATTAAATTACAGGAGCTTAATCTATTTTCTGATGAATATAGAAAACAGCCTTCGGAAATAATTGATTCAGATTTTATATTTATTTTGCAATTTTTGCGTATTCATTATTCATATATTTGCATATATTATAGTTGTTCGATTTCTCCGACAACTCTGTTTCATTGATTAAGTTTCTGTGACTTGTGGTTTCCTGAATTTTTTCTCTTTAATTGAATTTGCATAAATTTTTTTTTCTGCTATTTTTTTGGATCGTCCATAACTCAAATGTGAGAGAGTCTTCCAAAAGTTTCTTTTCAAATTGTATGTATAAACGCGTTCCATGTTTTCGTGCTCGTCCGCGTTGTCAAGACTTTAAAATTCAATTAATAAAAAGCAGTTATCTTAAATGGCACAGATGTAATTAAAATAGCCACTGTGTATAGGAGAGCGGAAAAATAGTATTTGAAATATAAACTAAAAATTCTTAAGTAAGCTATTTGTCTCTTATTTGATTATAAATGATTAATGTGTGAATAATTTATTTTTATGTTAAAATCTTATTTGAAATATTTAGTCTCTCTTTCTCCCTCTCTCTCCCTCTCTCTTTCTCTCCCTCTCTCTTTCTCTCTCTCTCTCTTTCTCTCTCGATTTTAGACATCAAAATAAATATTTCAAATATACGTATATAAAGACTTCAATTAATCAATTAAAATGATTATTTTTTTATCATATAAACAGTAAAATATTTTAATATTATTCTTTATATCGATTTTATTCGTATTCATTCTATTTATTTTTCTTTTGCGACTTATGTCTCTCAAATCCGTTTTTGTTTGTTTTTTTTTATTCAAGTAATTTTTCATCTAAACGAAATTACTTAAATGATTATTTTCATAGTCTGCATTCAATAGTCTGCATCTGAAATTTGTTCAGCACTGATCCAGTACAGATCCGTGCCGATTAAATTTATAGTTGTGCGCGATCGCTCACTAACGAGAAAGGCGTACGCAAGATGCAAGAAAGAACGAGATAAGGCCTAGGCGTGTTCGAAATGCGCACACGTAACTATTTAGATAAGATAGGCAGAGGAATCTAATTTAATTTTTGCCAGGTGTGATCTCGAATGTATATCTCTCGCAACATTGTCTCGCGAATATGGTAATCAGCGAAATAACATCAGAGATATCGGTCCATAGAGAAAAAAATCTGTTACATAGAATTAGTTACCGGTGAATCGTTGAACTGTTATCGATGATTGTCACTAATGTTAGCTCTTTCGTCTCGTCTCGGATATATTTCGCTAGTTACGCACCGCGAATTATCAACGATGAGAGCTCTGATTAATTGTCTGAAACGCAGCATCGAACGAGGTATCGATCTACGAGCGCTCGCGCGAGATGTATTTGAACTGGATCTCTCGCGTACAAAGATGCAGATAGTCATCGGTAATTATCGTTGAATCCTCGATAACCCGCGGATAAGCAGAAACGCTGAGAGGCGATAAGGAAACATCCAGGTGTTATTCGAAATTAATTTCGAATAACGGATCGTAAACGGTTTACATGTCGCGGATTTAGCACGCATTAGTTTACCGTGAGGGAGGTTTTATCACTGGCTTTGTATTTCGATTGCGGGTTGCGATAAAATATCCGAAAGATGTGGAGAAGCCACGTACCCGTTACTAATCGCAATAACTCGCATGTCTCAGATGTGCTCCCCCGATAATGCAACAGTGAGTAGACATTCCGGCACATGTGTACGAGAGCGATAATAAAATAGTAATGGGCATGCTTTTCATTATAGTGCGTCGAGCTCCGGGCGGATCTGTGGAAGTCTGCTTTCCGTTCCGGGAAAAGAGAGAAAGAGAGAGAGAGAGAGAGAGAGAGAGAGAGAGAGAGAAAGAGATTCTCTCATTTATTATGCGCGGGTAGAGGAACCTGCGTTGACGCTCCCATTTCAAGATACAAACCGATCTCTTCCTTTTCACTCTCGGCCTCGTCCTTTGTAAGTCCGTGAGGTAAATGCACTCGCGGGTCGAAAATCGATCGCGCAGGTATGCGGCAGATGCGGCGCGAACCCTCGAGGATGTCGAAAGCGGAATGAAGGGAACGTCTTCATTCTGAAATCGAGTTCTTAGCATATTTATTCAGCGTAGACGTAGTCGCGCGAATATATTCGTCATGAAAATTGAATACATTTCCGCGCGATGCGCAGGTGGTCGCGAGGGTACTTTCCGGTTTATCTAATATCTAATACAAGCAATGCTACCGGATTTCTTTCCGATAAACGATCTCAATCTTTTCAGAGGCAATTCTTGTTTGCAAGCAAAAGCCAAATTAATGTTTTACGTATTATATTTGTAATATCCTGGAGTTAATATATTCACAAAAAAATATTAAAATATTTTTTTTGTTTAATGAAAAAAGAGAGGCAGGAATGTATATCATGTTAACTTTTATGACTTGAGAAAATTTAAAAAAAATCAAAACTGAATAAATTTAAATCAAAAAATTCTTCAATTATCATCTGTACTGTCATGTAGGTTTCTTAATATCAACATTAAATATAATCTTTTGATATCATATCTTAATATCAACATTAAACATAATTTTCTACGGAAATAATTAATTTGTGGTAGTATTCAATATTCATAGTGATATTAACATTTATCATAGTCATCCGATTTCTACTATTCATCTTTCTTTCTAAATTTTTTCTTTTTACTTGAATGTGCGTAAATATCTTTTCTTTGCAATTCTCATCAAATTGTCCATAACTCAAATCTCGAGTCAAAAATTCAAGAGCTCTTTTACACGAATCTTCGATAAATATTGAAATATCCCTGTTGCGTTTTTGTTCAGAGCCAATCGGTTCAGTATGATCGTCTCTTATAAAAAAAGTATAATCGTATAATCGTATAATCCTTTCGGCACGTCGAAAAGTTATCGACTATGCGATGACATTACGATCTTAAAATCGTGCGACGGCGATACTTCGCTTATAACCGTCTAATCAGATTGGAATATTATTTTATAATATCATCGCTGTCGATTGTAACGAGCAAGCCTACGTATTGTCGTCTCAATATCCATATCTGTACTGGTTAATATCTGGTTAATAGTCTACCTACCTACTGGTTAATATCTGGTTAATAGTCTATCTTACCGTTACGTCGCATTTTCTTAGCCTCTTCAAGCATACCGTTCTTCTCATCCGCAAACACGCAATGCAGACGATCGAGATCGATATAATCAAATCCGCGCGCTATCGATGGACCATCCTGCTGTTGCCATTAATTTCATTATGCGTGACTTTGCTACGATTCCACATCGCGGAAGTAATGCATGAAATCACTCGAAATAATTCTTTTAATTGTTAAAAGAAAAGTATATGGAAACACCGACAATACATATAATTTCGTTTTCTAACTCTAGTCTCTAACTGAAAGTTCAAAATAAAAATTTAGATATTAATATATAGTTATCAGATATTATTTACTAGTTAAACTGCCTCTTATCAAATTATATAATTTTGATAACATTGTTTTAAACTATTTTTTTTTTTAAGCAAATGCTCTTCTTTAAAAACAAAAGAAAATTGAGGTATGAGAAATTTAGCATAAAACAAGCAGCGAATAAACAGATTATGAGTTTTGGATAAGTAGAGTAATTAAGCGAATAAAGTTTTAGCATAATAAATTGCCATACTTAGAAGCTGAGGAAAAAAGAAAGCAAGAAATGTACCTGAAGATTATTTTATGACAATTACGGCAAAGTGGCGGTATATCGCGATTCCGGTTCAAAGGACTAATCCGACTTCCAAGCTGTTCGCTCAATCAACGCTTAAGCTACCTTAACCCTGTTGAGAGCTCAATCCAGAAATACTGGCACTAAGGCGGACACAAAGCAAAGGCATTAAGAGTGGAAGGAACGGGCGTGACATATGATATCGGTACGAATTTAAGTTCATTCATTTGCGAGCAATCAGCACAGGCGAGCTTTTCATAGAAATCAATCAATTCCATTTATTTTACGATCAGAATGAAGATATTATTTGTTTTTCCACATTAGTGATTTTTTTATTTCACTTACAAAAATTAATAAAATTTTGTTTTGCAGAAAATATAAACAGAATAAGGATATCTATTAACTATGTATTAATATCTAAAAAAATTTTCAAAAAAAGTAACGACTATTGTTGCTTGTCTATCTATTATAAATAATATTGAAATTTGTTTTAAATATCCTCTTCGATCTGCGTGTTTCACGGTATAATGTACAATCCATTAACATTAAGGAGTCAAAGTCAGTTCGAGTACTCGTTTTGGTTGATTTCTTGCGTGTGATTCGCGATCTAAATTTAGTTCGATTCTCGACTTAGTAAAATATTCGCGAACCCAATCATTCGTCTCGGTGGCATCGCTCAATGTCCGACGTTACAAGGCCTGATGGTTAGAACGTGTTCGTTGTCACGAAAGAAGCCAGATTGTGGTACGTAGATCATTGCATAAGTGGAGTCTCGTTTAGGTCGAGTTGAACCCGCGATCAATAGAGAATATGGGAACATTTTGTACGATAATGATATTAATATTAGCGATTTTTTGTGAGTATCGGAGTAATGTTTGAATAAAGATACTTCACAGATAAGAGTTTTTAAACTAGGTTAAATATTTAGAAAAACGCTGATACATGATCCCATATAAACACTATCAATATTAAAATACGATGTCATAAAAATTAGATCGAAATATATATACCAGTCATTTTTAATATCAATAATGATAGTCTCAGAAGAGAAAGAGAGTAACTCTTTATATTGGAATCTCTGGAGCAGCAGTCTAGTTCAGTTTAATTTTAATATAAAAAGATCTTTGTCATAAAAAATCATATTCAACACATATACATATATTGCGGATACTTATTAACCTGTCTACATATAATGAAGTAGGTGAAAATTCGAGCTATTCCGAGAATAAAAATCGAGGAAGTCGTCCGTATCGCTGCATGACGTCGTCCGTAAATTTTTAATAGTTGCTTAGATCGTAGAACCATCACATTTTAACGAGATCCACGATATTGAAATGAATATAAACATAATAGAAGAAATGTGTTTTTGTGTCGAAGCTAATTAAAAATTTTCTAAATAAATTATAATGAAGCGCGTAAGGACAAATATTAAATATAAATATAAATCCATACTTAAAATAAATGTTTTTACAGACTCTTAGAAATCAATAATTTATTAAGGAAGAAGACGTTTTATGTTTTCAATAAAATATTTTTTATAATTTTTGGTAAATTTTAGAATATGTCGAAATCTCTTTAATTTGTGTATTCGTAATGTTCCTAATGTTTATTTCTTCTATTTATTGTCGTGTAAAACTTGAAAGGACAACGGGAATAATTAACTTTTTTGAGAGAAAGCACAATATAGCGCGTCGCGCACGAGAATAAATCATATTTATTAGAAATATCTTTGCCGCGCAACAGCGGCAGTTCTGCATAATTCCTCAGAGGGTATTCTTATTATTCCGGGGCAATTATAATCTCCGATGCACCGTGCCGTCGAGGCTATATTAATTCGCGACGACGCCGTCTGAGAATGTCTTGCGTATTAGCAGAGGCCACTGGACTCGCGCTAGTCACAAGTTTTAACCAATAAAAGTATGGGAGCATTCTGCCAGCAGAGAAATTACAAGTTAGAACTTCATAGATTTCAACTACTTTTTGTCGTACTTCTTTGTAATGTAATTAGATGTCGCGCGAATTAGATGCGAATCCTATAAGCATAAAGTATTGTATAAAGCTTTTTTATATAACATGACAAAAATACATGTTTCCATATAATTGTTATTTATAAATCAATCTTTCTTTAAAGAAGATTTACGAGATTAATGCAAACTATAGAGAATTATCTCGAATTTGTACTCTATGGCAGTTTTTACAGAATAAAAATATTTATAAACACAATTAACTAGAGGTGTTATAAACGGAATTCCAAACAATCGGATTTGTTCGAGATTAATTGATAAGTAGATGTTGCGTTGGAAACACATATGATTTAGGACCTCGTTAAAGCTAATTTAACAAATGATAGCTCCTTTTATAGCCCAGCCTTAACAATCCCATTCATCGAATGATCGGTATTTTACGAGGACGCTCTTTCCTCCTCTTTCTCGATCGGGAGTAATAAAAACGCTGCGTATCATCCGCGCGTATTAATAAGCCGCTTTGTCGTGATAATGCCGTGACACGGAGTTTTTCACGTGAGACGACAACCAACTATATATAATGATGTAAAAAGCTAGTCGCGATATAAAGAGGTATCGGATCAGATAATGAAGATAAAGTTTCTTGGTCGTGCTATTGATATCAATCGTAATAACGAGATAAAGGGAAGCAAAGGAAACTTTTTAATTGCTACTCGAAACAAAAGTACATGCACGAAAATACATTGAAGATACATTGACAAATATAGGATGAATGATGCGGAATTCTTGAGGCAATGGGTATATGAGATGTTACACTTATCTAAAATATTCTGTCGTAGATTTATTTTATCTCAAATTAAAATGAAAGATTTATCGATATAATGCACAGGAACGAAGTTGTAATATGAAAGTTGTGATATGTACACATATATCTAAATTACAAAAAGCAGTGGCCACGATATATTAAAATATATGAAACGTAAAAATGGATGATATTACTTTTATAAATCAAAAATATTTCGCTTGTGACAAGTATTCTCTTCTTTAACTTTAAGTCAAAATCGTGAATTTATTGTACTAACCGCATTACAGTATAGCAGCGTCGCCTGGAGACATTAATTATGTGACATATATATTTTCTGTTAGCTTCCAGGACTCCACCTGTAGCTCTTGATTTATATAGTCGCGTCGATTCCACTCTGGAATCTAATCTAATAACATTGGCAGTTATTATAAGTTATAATCCTTAATACGAGTCGAGAGAGAGAGAGATCGGGTTCGCGACTAGCAGCGCACCTCAAGGGCGTCTTCTGTCAGGCCGAAAGGTACCATCCATTCGCGCGAGCTCGGATAACGCAAACAGGATCTGAAACGCATCCGGAGTATGTCGGCAGGGCATTATCGTTCGTTCTTCGCGTGTTCGCGACTCGACTCAAGGGCGGACTGAATTAAGAAGCTCTGATGCAAAGTTGTGAGCATGTGTATGATATTGAATTAACGTACGAGTAAGAAATAAAACTAAATTATTTATAGACTTAAATAAAAAAATATATAAAGATGCAATAGACATAGATCAAATTTAAAGTCAAATTTATTTGCTTTTGTATTTTGTTCATAAACTGTCTTTAATTATTTTTTTTTTTTTTTTTTTTTTTTTTTTTGGTCAAATAACATTTGTGATTTATCTAAGAATCTAATGTATCTAATATTTTGTAATTCATGAACGGCTAAGAGCTCACATGCTGTTTATATTATTTCTCTATATGGTTGCAAACTTTCCATGTCTCTTTGTGAAAAGTTTCTCAATTCGTCCTTGCCACGGCATACGCGACTCGTCCTAATCGGATGACCATTCGCTTTAATAATAGAAGTAATAGATCTAAAATGGAGACATGTCTTTTTCTCTTGCCGCGGTCGCGATACGTCCTTGTCTCATTAAAAGGCGTTTTCATACACGAAGAAAAACCTGCTTGCGACACGTAACGACTATACCCACAGATACGCGTCGCGGATATTCATGCGATCGTTAGTGTCGAAGGTGGTTCAGGAACGCTTCTCGAGGGGACTTTAAGACGTCGATGAGTTCCGTTGAGATTGTAACGATGACCACATGCACCGGTTCGTTCCGTCGCTTCCGCTTTACAATTATGTAATGTAATTCAATTAAGCAAAGTCCGAACGTTAAGTTCTGCCATTTAAATAAGTAAGGGTGTATTTAGTGTCATTTCTTTCTGCTCGGAGATAGGAGCATGTTCCGAGAAGCTACTGCGTACTTTATAGCTACTGTTGTACTTTATAGTACAATCATTGAATAAACTCGTACATGCTCGTCGATAAAATTAGTGTTGCATGAATTAAATTTATTCGTAATGTGAGTGCCCGCATCAATGTAATAATAATTAACGTTAGAACGCTAACATTGTCTTGAGAATCATTATCGCTTACATACAATTGTTCGTTCACCTCATTTTCAAAAATATTATTTTGCTGCATTATATAATTAATCTTAAATAAACTAAATAAAATAAAATAAAATAAAATTTATCTTAAATAAACAATAAGAAAATCTGAAAATAATAAAATTGAATATAAGGAGTAACAGCAAAAGTTTTCTTTGGTGTGTTTTCGTTCCTATTAGTTGTTCTAGGATTAACAGAAATTTATAAAAGTTTATTAAAAAATTACAATTGTTTTATATTAATTAATATAATTAAGTTTCATGTATTCCACTCATCTCCTACCTTTTTAAAACCTTTACGCATCCACAAAAAACGGCATAAAAAATTAATTTTAATTAAGTACCAATAACTATAGTATATAAAAAAATGGAATGAGTCAAGACGTTTCTTTTGATGTTTCAGCTCATACCAAACATACAAATGTTTATAAAATTTTATAACTAACCACACACACAATCATTTTATCGTTCATATATTGTTTTTATCGTTGGATGATATACACGATGGGAAATATAAACCTTACAAGAACGCGAACACGTGCGAATACATGTGGATCGTTTTTCATAGCGAAGGAGGCGAGCTCCGAAACGCAGGCGCGTTTGCAATGTCGTCGATCGAATTCCCTGATTCTCGGCTTAAACTAAGACCGCCGCGCGGCCGACTAAATGTGCGCGCCACTACTATGCAAATTTATCTCGAGGTATGTGTAGCCGCGCGCGGTTTCATTAACGTCTCGCACCGGTAAATCTGTATGCGCGATGCGCGAGAAGCGTCTGAATATTTATACATATCGTACCTTAACGTAGAGCGGCGCTCGCTGAAAATCATTGTTATAATAATTCATCTTTGAAATTCGAATCCGTGTAATGCAGAAGCGACTACCCGGAGGAGTCTTCTAAAAATTATATACATAACAGATAATCATACACAATAACGTAAGACATGTTATCGTGAGAGGAACATCACGCGCTCCTTCCTGAATGACTCTCCCGTCTCGGGCATCGAGAAAGAATTTAAAGTCACTCGCACGGAACCGTACAAGATCCCTGCATCAGGTACGCGATATCGAGAACAGAATTACGAGACAACGTGCATCGTTACTATTCATTTAACATGTTATGTAGAAAAATCAATAGTATCGTTTTTGCGCGCTTATAAGGACATATATAAGGACGAATAATTATGTGCCTTGCTTTGAAATCAATTCTAAGTTAAATGTGATCACTTAGCTTTAATATGTAAAGGAGATATATAAAAAAATAGCAAATAAAATAATAACTTAACACTTATTCAGAAGTAATTATTTGTAACATTTACATTAATATTTTAATAGTAGGTTTCTAAAATTTACTATTCTCTGAAATTATATTATTACATATAAAATAGTTCACGCACACATGCTTCAACAGATATTAAGATATCATCAATGAAAGCCATTTTCAGACTTTTTCTCATTTCAAGAGTATATGAATGAAAAAGCGATAGTTTTCGTTTTAATGCAGAATTTTTGGAAAATTCTGTATTGATTTTTGAAAATAAGAAGAATGCTTGTTTTTTTTAAAGATTTTTCGATAAGAAAAAAATATTAGAAAGAGAGAGAGAGAGAGAAAGAGCAAAGGGGGGAACGATATAAGGGGGATGCTCGTGTATGTATCTACTACCTATCTACTACAGGCGGCAGATATTAGTAGGAGGCGCGCGCGGAGCAGTAAAGCGAGCGAGGGCCGATATTAATCTACATCCAGCGCCGCGGCGAGGGACGGTCGGGCATTCATCATCTTTATTTTAACCACACGACGCGGGCCGGGCGGTATATCTGACTGCGATCTGCACTAATAACATTCGCGTTATGAATGGCGTGCGCGATCCCTGAAACACCGCGAGCATTAATTCGCTGGGCGAGGGAAGGCGCGTCGAAAATTGCAAGCGGCGACGATGAGGGCGGAGACGCACAGCAGGGAGAAGAGCGACTCCCGACGGGCACGACCGCGAAGAACTTTGATTAGAATTCGCGCAAATTCGCTGACGAGACGATTTCGATTCCGGAGTAATACAAACGGATAACTATCTATTTCGCATTTAAAAAATTGAAAAATAATATTGAAATTTTATTAAAGACCGCAATTCTAAGAATTAATACTAGCCAAGTATCTATAATATGTGTATGAAATAAAAGATAGAAATTTTTTTTTATAGAAAAGATAGAAAATTATCGAATATATTCTAAATCGATAGATATACATATATTACTATCCTAATGAGAGAGATCTTTATAGAACTGGATCGAATTTTTTTTTTTCTTATAATGTTTAACGTTTAAAAAATTAAGGGAAATCAATAATTCTCATATCTCATCGGCATAGTTGTAGCGATTGAAGAGTATCCAGTTAAAAACTGGCGATAACAAACTAAAAACGCCGGAAACTTAAAAAACACAATATCCCGAGGTTTCGAAAGGTCGTTCGCGAGCAACTACTAATTCCGTTCTTCTCATTAATCTGCCGTTATCTGGCAGATAGATCGGCGTCGATAGAAATTTCCGAGCGCGCGCCGTCTTCGGAACGATGCGGCGGCGAGCCGATCCGTTAAAATTAGACGCGGATGCGTATATTAACGCAACTGCGACGGGATTAATAGTTCGAAAATATAAATTACGAGGATTTACTCGGTGGAGGAATTTCATTCTATCAATCGACGATTCGCTAACGGACTATCAATCGGGAGCGATCCCGGCGAGCCGAAATAGATCTCTCTCCGCAAATCAGCTGATCGATCGATAACGCGTCGATTGCCATAAAATATTCTTCCTACGCGATTGATGTTAATGAGGGAAATAATCGAGTCGAGTTCCAAGACAGAGGAAGGCACACGCCACATGTACGCAGCAAGGCATAAACGACGAGGAAGAGGGGAACGCGAGAGAAAGAGAGAGAATATGTTGAACAACAAGAGAGCGCGGCTAAATTAGTCCGGAGAAAATCGCGCGACCTATTCTGTCCCGCGGGGCTTTCTTTCCTCGCACCGGCGTGTCCCGAAATAATTGGCAAAAGAAAACCCAGGACTGCCCACCATTCCCGACGGACAATGTGAATTATTCGAGTTGGCGGCGTGGAAAGAGAGATAGAGAGCGGACCGTGAACGCCGTCGACCGCGCGCACTAACTCCCCTTATTGCACTTCGTATGCACGTCGTGATGCATCGCGAAGGCAACGAATGACTGCTATCGAATGGAAGTCTAGAAAAGAGTCACGCTGTCGTAAATCCCATTGAAAAGAGAAGCCGTAAGACTCGTTACAGCGGAGACGAGCGCTCTACTTTTTGCGTTTTCGCGCGCAGTCGTCGAATCTCGATTGAATCTTAATCCTAAAATATATTATTACGTGACTTCTCGATATATATTGCGTTTATAAATATAAAAAAAAAAAAAAAAATTCTCACGCATATTTATTGAAATGTGAAAAATACTGTACAAACTCGAACCGTTAGAAATCAAAATAAAATGACAAATTTTAATGTTAATAAGTTTATATAAATTTTATTCGCGTACTTTTGCTGGCGTGCTACATGTATTTACGACGCGATGCTCTAATTAAACGCTGGCTACATAAAACAATACGAGTATCACAGAGATGGAATCTCCCGTCGGGAATGAAAAGGGAAAAAAGTTAAGGAGTTTGTCGCGCATCCGAAAAGAAGGCCAGCCAGCCGGTCGGCTTTTGTTCACAAGAAGAGAGGGATCGGATCTGCTTCGCGGGTTTGCGTGCTTACGATAAATGAAGGGAGCGAAGCGCCGCGCGCCGTTGGGGAAGGAAAAAGGATGAGGCGCAACGAGAGAGGAAACGAAGAGAGGTGAAGGAGATAAAAGAGAAGACGGTGGTAACGTACGTACCAACGCGCGAAAGCTCGATGTGTTATCCTCCTTTTGCGACGAGTCGACGCGCATTGTGAGAATCCTCTCCCCTGCGCCACCCTGCTCTTTTACGACTGTGACGTGTGTTACGGATGTAACTTATTTTATGCTGGCAGTCGTGTAAAATTAGGAAGAATAATGGTAATCGAAAGGGAGAAGAAGAGAGCTCGTAGTAAAGCGATGGAATAATAATATAGTACATTGAATTTATTAAAGGGAATATTTTGTGGAAATATTTAAATTAAAAAAATTATATATCGATCTTCGATGAAGATCTCAAGATTTGTTAAATAGTAGATAAATTTAAAATACCGAGAATCATATAACATACATATATATTTTATTAATGGATATTTATTAATGGATAAAATAAAAATAGGAAGAATGCGTGTGCAAAGTTTGACTTGTTTATCTTAAAGAATAGAAAAGAATATATAGCCTGGACATATCGGAGCTCTTTTGTGAGGGAAGATGGTACCTATAGATCTAAATAGATCGCCGACCCAAAATCTATGCAGTCATTCTCTCTGGTCAGCGAATCATCTCGTCTTCGACGCAATTATCTCAAGTAGGCGCGAGATCGGTAAGCGCGATTCGCAGGAAGGCGACTTCTGTCCTCTGTTGCTTATACATATAATTGAAATCTTGTCTAGTATACAAGATGATGTTTGATCGTGAACAAGATTATACGTAGTAACACGATCATCGATCTCTCTGCAAATTGATCGATTGATGCAGCTACACCCAGATCTCGAAATTAAATGTCAATATTGATTTCTCAAAAATATTTCTCCGCCGATCTATTTTTTTAACGAGATCTAATGCAATTTTCTAAAATAATCGACGTGATTGTGTGCGTACATGATAAATATTGATTTCAATCGCCATACATTGGAATCATTTTCCCAAGAGAGAACTAATGGTTATAAAATGTGACGAAAGCTCATGCCGCCAGATTTATTATCTCGTTGCCGAGAGCTGAGTATTCTTTTGTCAGCGCGATCCAGCGTGTCATATATGACATGAAGCGGAATACTTGGCTTTTAGCTTACTCACACTTTGTGCAGCGTGACATTGCATTTCGGGACGAATGCGTCGGCGCGAAATCGCACAATTGTTTTGTCTTCGGATTGTCCTTCCTCGATGACTACTGCGCGTTTCGCTGTCTCTCCTCCGTTTTTCTTTTTCATCCTCAAATTCCCTCGTCTGAAATTTTTCTCTCGGAAAAGAGCGGGCGCTCTCGTGAATAATTTCCTCTTCTCTTTCTCCATTTGTTGATTCGACGATAGCTATGCACTATGTGCGAGGAAGGAACGTCTTTCAGAGGCTCGATTCTATCACCGGACAGTATTATGACTACACGGTTAATTAATGTCTCGGATTATGCTCCCGCGAGGCACTTCTTCTTCCAGTCGTTCCCTCTGATTTAACCGCAAATTATAATCCTCCCGCGCTTTTGTACGAGAGACAAATCCGTCGGCCATTTCATTTCTCATTGCATATTCTCAATGTGTCCTCGCGGAGTGAAGTTATTATAGCATAATTCCATTTCTAAGAGCATCGAGAGAAGCGCGACGTGTGAATGACTGTTCCAACTAATCGCGCTCGCACGAGTAATATGAAATATTACTACGAATCGTGGAAATTGTACGATGTGACCGAGGACGATTGTTATAAAGCGAGAAAGCAGCGGCCGTACATGGTACATCAATTTACGCGACTTTACCGCTAACATTTGTCTTCGTGGTACTATTGTGGGACCAAATTACCACGGGGCACGAAGAAATAGAGTATAACGAAAACATAACGGATTTAGCTGGGAAATGAGCAAATTGCATTTATACTAGGAAAAAAATCGGTTTTTTTTTTTTTGATATTTTAAAAATCGAGATGGAAAGAGAAACTTTACATACGAGAATAAAAGATTGATTAATTAAATCTACAAAATTCCGTCAACTATTTCAATGATTAGTTTATACAAATCACCATGACACACATATCAATACGTATTAATTATACCATTATGATAATTATTAATTTTTTTATTATTTCTCGGAAAATTTTGAAATTTCATGTTTTCATTTTAATTAATTTGAGTTAATTCTAGTCCAGGCTAGACAATCGAAAACTATCGATGTCACGATAATGAAGATCTGTCGTTCTATTCTATTGACTATTCTAGTCTCGTCCTTTGTAGATAATATCCATGTAAATCATAACGGATCGCAAAGTCGCACTCACAAAGCCTCGGTCGTCATTGCGAGCGTAAAATAGATATTGCCATCGCGGTCGGCGTAAATTGTGTTTCTCCGCCGCCACCGACTTGAGGCACAAAGGCAGCCCACGGTAAGACGTACATTAATCAAATCCGGGCGCAGGCGTACATCCAGCACAAAGGGCTAATTGAGATTTCTGACCGTTACGGCGCGATCCAGTAACCTTGCGCTTGTTGTTTAGTGCTGATTTACGATTATTTTCAATAAGGCCGCCTTGAAATGCCCGCGAAAATCAAGAGCATTGTCTCATCGTCAGTCAATTCTCCAAAATTGAAAATTGTCCTACAGTTTACAGAAGTTAACGTTTCTATCGTTCTATCTCTAAGCTCTGATATTGAGCTTTATAAGGAGAATGATAATTTTTCCTATAGGCACACTATAATATTTATTTCAACTTCTTCAGTCTTTAAAATATTAATCTCCCATGTATTAAAAATTTTGCTTAATTTTGTTAACAGTTAGTCCTTATATAAAAATAAAATTGAATAGAATATTGAATTCTTAGATTATAATAACAGATATGGGGGGGCAGAGACAGACAACTTGCTTATTTCCCTGATACTCGCTATTTTCTGCGATCGGCCTCGCTATGACTTTCGCACCTCATTTGCGCGAAATAAGAGACAGACGGACGCCCTTCCTTACATTGTCTGCAACACATCCGACACAGCGATAGACAGGCACTGTTGTCGGTATCGCACGCCCAATGCGACGTAGCCCGAGCGTGCATAATGCGTTAGTGCTAAATTTACGTTCTGGCGACACGAATCTAGACGTATGTGGGAGGAGTCCGCCTCTCGCTTTATCTCCTTCTCTCTGTTTTACTGTCCTTCTTTCTCTCTCTCTCTCTCTCTCTCTCTCTCTCTCTATCAGTCTTTCTCGCACTTATGTTTCCCCCTTGCGGCCCACCATTATCATTATATATCTCTCTCCTCTCTGCAACCTCTTTCGATCTTGTCTTCCCCTTGCTATATATCCACTCTCTCTCCCCCCTTTCTCTCTCTCTCTCTTCCTTTTCTTCCTTTTCTCGCGTCTCTTGCGCAAGCTGCTGACGCTGTTGCCACTTGACTGGCGATTTGTTACTCGCAACCATACGCGATGAATAATTGCGACGTCACGCCGCCAAGGCGTAAGACGCGGTTTCCACGTCGGCGACGGAATCATTTCCTACATCGGGACGACGAAGACGACGACGACGACGACGACGACGACGAGCGCGACGCGACGACGATGACGCCGATGAGGGCGTCCTTTATACTCGCGAGAATTATGGTCTCGGCGGTTGCTGACGTCTTCACCAATCTTAATCCCGTTCCATCGATTCGTTTCGTTCGAGAGCGTAACAAATATCTACATTGATCACGACAGCTTCTAACGCTCGCGGGAAAACTTTACGATTTTTCAGTTTGTGAAAGCCGTAACTTAGTATCGATATCGCATGATAATCCTAAGTACCTTTAATATCATACTCCTTACAAATTACGAGGACGCCCAAGGGTTTTCCTCTAATAATGCTACTGTGCGCTTGTTCTTGTATAAAAGTATCTTTAGATAGCCGATCTAAGATTTGTATCATATTCATTTTTGTGTTATCGCGATAGTGCTAATAACACGTTATTAATCTGCCCACACGCAAAGTAGGATCGGAAAACGCTCGTTTGCTATCGGCTATGGTGGCTAACTTTTCCAAATTATACCCATATATAATTATTTAGAATCATGCAGCTTTTATATCGTAATCTATATATCAATGCGCAACGTGCGCATTCTAACTTTAATAGCATAATTGTAATTTTCATTGGTGTAGAGGATTAGCCAGATTGCAAAAGTATCTTCTAAATTCTTTTTAATGCTTTTATTCTCCCATATTTAAAATAGAAAATTCTCTACAATATAGCAGGTGTTAATCTTGTAATAACTGCTCTAAATATTTTCACACGATTAAAATTTATTAAAATAAAGACAAATTAAAGCAAACTTTTTTATATGTACACATATATATGTGTGTGTTTTAAAATATTCCATCACGCAAAAGAAGTCTCTATAAATCTATTAAATCTATCATTTATATCTTTATAATATATCGCGTTACTGTATTTCCTAGTAAATAACACCGCCGCGTTCGCGCTTAAATACGCCAACACACGCTGATTCGCTATCGAGTGTCGCGATCAACTAGCAAAAACTACGAGATTTTACTCAGCGACACTGTGTGTAATCTCTCTCGAATAGAGCCGTCTGAAAGCGCGTGGGTACGCGAGAGGGGGGCAAAAGGGGCACGCGGATCACGGGTAACGCTAAGTGCCAGCGAGTCATTAGCTGGGCAAATGACGTTACGGGTGTCTGGAACACGGTGGTATATAGGGTATGTATCCGATTCTCGCTCGCTCGCTTGGTCGCAGACGCGACCAACATGTCATAATCAGCTGGCTGTGAAAGCAGACGGAGAAATGCGCAGCCCATTAGGCGAACAACGATGACCGGTGTTCCGAGACGGTGCCGGCCGTTTGTCGTCATATCGCGCCGCGACGAGATCCAACCACAGTCGCGATGATTACAACGCTGACAGAGGTGCGATTCGCGAACGAGCGAGCGAGTGAATAACCGAAACGCGGCTGTGCCACCCGCCGCAGCCCATTATCCGCTTCCGCGAAGCCCATTCAGTCGTTTTCGCGAGATTTCAATGGACTGGAGAGACACTGAGCCCTCTCCCTGTCCGTCATTCCGACATCTCTGCCCACGTAATTCGGGATATCAACGAGATCGCAGGATGTATAATTAGGCATCGCGCGTGACGGACGCGCCCCGAGCGTTTAAACGGCACCGCGGGCTAATGACGATATAATGTAGCCTCGTTACTTACGCGATTATCACCGGCCGACTTTATCGTTCGTATAACGCGATATGTCCGGGATAATCCGACCGGTTTCATAAAAGTTTCACCGTTATATTATAAATAAGTGGCGAATATGTCGCTAAAAAGAGTCCTCAAGCGTGATTTAATCTCGGTTTTATTACTGGCGGTTTCTGAGAAGAAAGATTACCTTCCTTAATTGCTGACTTTAAAAATTACGTTGGAAGGTAAACATTACGCTGATCAAATATTTGTACATTTTAATTCTGAGGGAAAAGACTATTAACAGATAATAAAATATCTAATAATATATGTATAACAGTAGTATAGTATTAATGTGTAACTGATATTATCGGTCTTGATTTTATAAGTATATTCTAGCAAATAATATTCTAAATTTGATAAAATAATATATGTATCTCTTTAAAATATATATAAGTTTGAGATGGATAAATCACCTTTTTTAATTGAAATTTAGGATTAACATATGTTACTTGATTGTGAAATGTAATACAGTAATTGAATAATATTGTACTATATTAATATTCGCTAATTCCTATTAATATCTCACAATCAGCTATAAAATTTCATCAAAATCTATCTTCCAAGTACCGACTATTTCGCAGTATTTTAAATTTAAAATTCGTGCCGTGTATTTAATTATGATTCAGCAGACTCGACTTAAGCAATTCACCATTGCAAAGATCTTGCAAGTTTATAAATTTTAGCGTTTACTCTCTTTCTCTTTTTTTTGGGCCATTCAAAAATCGATTAGCTTGCTTCCAGGCTTTGATTAGAACGTATGAGGCACGTAGGTCGATGCTTCACACTTTTTGTGCTATCGCACTTTTTGCTTCGTACGGAAGAGCAACCGGTTAATTCTCCTGACGATGAAGGAGACGGAGACGGAGGAAGGAGAGGGTGAGATTGACGAGCGACACACGAGAGACAAGTGGCGTTTTCTCCGGCGGTCAAATCTTTCGTCCTTCGTCGAAGCGAAGGGAGGAATTTTCGCGTGCGAACGCGCATCTCGTCCGTCTATCTTTTTTCCGTCCGTACGACACCGATCGCTGACAGGTTTGCGGTTGTCCTTATAATAGCGCCGCACACCGTGCGACTATCTAGCGGGTGCTGCATAACCCGCCATGCTGGCTTCTATTTATAATCGGGAGTGTGCGCGACTCGCTCGTATACGGGATGTCACGTAATATGTGAAAAGTACCATGGGATGGGGTTTTACTTTGCATACATCACGGTGAAAAATAATATTTGGAATTGCCAGCATATCTCTACGCAAAAATGATTAAACGTTATTAAACAACAAACTTGTATTGAAATTAATCTGTCGTAAAATACTTTCTTAGAGATTAAGCGTAAAAATTCTCTTGTCGAAATTTCTAATAGAAATTTGCTCAAGAAAAAAAGATACCGTTTTTAAATTGCATTTTATAAAGGAAAAATATGTTTGTGTATTTGCTATAACAGCGGAAATAAAAAAGTCAATCCTTCTCTCTTACTTTGAGATACTGAATTTGTCTTATAAGTACTTTCCACGTATAATGCGACACCCTGTATGGTTGCTATCATATCGAATATGTATGTAACGTATGTGCGCACATAGACGTAACGACCGACGTTTTCATATAGCTTATACGCTATTTTGGTGATGCTGTACCTACCACCGAGCGCGACGAGCCGATTCGTTCGGCAGGTGCTATCAGCCTCGACGACCGCAGGTGAGCCGAGATGAGGTGAGCCACGAAGCCATCTCGCGTTTACCAGTGAGATCGAGCGCTGGAAAATGGCTAGTTTTTATTATTATTGAGTATTATCGTTCAACAAGAGAAACTATTCTTATCAATTTATAACTAAGTTAGCACTTGGCAGAAAATAGGGAATTAAGAGCGATATAATCATGTGTGATACGTATAAATAAGAAATGAATATATTATTTTCAATTTGGAAACGCTATAGGTATGGTAAAATGTGTATTTTTCATATCAATTACAATTTGTATAATGCCTCTAAATAAAACACTGACAATAAAAGGCAGATGAATAATAAAAATCACTTATTTGCTGAAAATAGGAGTTAAATTTAAATTAACATTAGGATAAAACGGCTAAATTTAAATTAAAACAGAAAAAATAGAAAGAAAAATAGAACAAATTTTTTTAAATGTCATTTTAAATTAACTCTTTTATATTTTTTTTTTTTTCCTCAAACATTTATAACATCGAAATCTGAAGTCATAAAAATTATATCGGCTTGAATTTCTACTGCAAAAGCTAACTAATTCCTGACATATTATTTTGTAAAAAAATAGTAAATTTAGTTTTATATCATATATTATTCGATATCGAATAGATTGTATACTGGTTCGCAATTGTTAGGGAACAATTATCCAAAGAGCAATATGACTTTGTTTCCTAGCATTTGTCAACTAGTATATTATTTCATACTCCCAGTTTTTTTCTCAGTATAATAAAAAGTTTATAATAAACTTAAACTTCACACATTTTTTTTTCTTGGCACATTTAAATTCCGTCGCTGTCACTCATCGGCTTTTCTCGATTGACTGTATCACAGTGATTTAGTAGAATTACTGCAACAATTGAAATACTAATTGAAACTGCTAACACTTTTATTTCGACGTAAAAGACAAACGACAAATTTTTTTATCGTCCAATGCATAGCGCGATACATAAACTCGAAAACTAAACACAAAAAGTCCTCACGGATAAATATATATGTATATCGAGGCGGTATTTCCGTCACAGTTTATCGAGGAATTAATTACGCTGGTAACGCCGTCGTTCCTCGCGAAATTTGACAAGCAAAAGGCATGAATTTGCAAGACGCGGCCGGGTTAATCGACAATCTCGAAGAGCTATTTCGAGAATGGAGTAAAGTATATAATGTATTATGAGCGCGTATCGAGGAGGACGACACGAAGTGTGCTCGAGGCACCGTGGGACGGAAACTCCTAATTAACGCGCGCATTTTAATATCGATATTAACGGCAATAAATCTACGCTGTCTCAAGACCGGCTTTTTCGGCCGTCCGGTCCGGCGAACAACTCGCCGGTGGGAAATTTAAGCCGTCCAGGTGTAACGCTCGGACCGTTAACAGAGTCTTTATCGCGTTCCCGGCAGGTTTTCAGAGTCGATTGCTAATTCAATGAAATGCTAATATTTTCGTTTTATTGATGATGACGCGGTTCTAATCGCAAATGTAACAAACTCTCTGTATATAATGTATTAGCAGCGGCTCATTAGCTTAATGGTCAGTAGCCACAATACGCTTTTTTCCTACGACAGGATTTCCTAATTTGTGCGTATATTTCTGCATAATTATGTTATTGATGTGAGCATAATCATATGATCGAGAATGCGATAATATTCTTGCTATTGAAAAGATCATCGCAAAGTATAATATTGAGAAATTGATTAATCTGGTAAAACGTTCTTTCATGAAATTACAAATATTGTTACAGAAATTGCTATTTCACTAGATCTTTAAAAATATAATAAAGATATTTGCTGCATTCTCTGATCTTTGTTTCATTTTTGTAAAAATTAATTAGTTCAATAATTATAAAATCAAAGTAAACTCAATAGAATAAAATGTTCGAGAAAATTCAAGTTCTCTTTAATTCGAATAATAATCGCCACGTTTTCTAATTCAGATATCGGTTCTTCTGTATTTATAAAAAAAAAAAAAAAAAAAAAAAAAAAAAATGCAAGAAAAGTAACACAGAGAATATATATTCATCTTTATAATTAGACTTTACTTTAAAGCATCGTACATACAGATGTTTATTATAACAATTGCGCAATGCGCGTATGTTTGTCGCAAAAGTCCCTTTCGCAATCTCTGCTACCGTAAACTTCGCGCGGACTTCACTTTAACACATTTTACAAACCGCGGGACATAAACGGGTCGTAAAGAGTTTGTGCAGAATGCGCAGTGGGGTATGTTCATTAATAATTGTCACACTGCCAGGCGAACGTCAACGTCATTCGTCGCACTGCTTGCGCGAAAGATACTTGCTGGCGACAGGGAGGCGTGCAAAGAAGAACAGTTTACGTAAAGGCGCGACGGGAATAGATTTATCGGCGTTACACCGCATTCGTAATGACGCCAATATATTTAGATGATTGATCCGACAGTAAGTAGCCCGGCCGCGCGCAGTATATTCCTTGGCATATATGACTAACGGCTACGTCGATACGAAGGTGGCCTTTATCGTTATACGATATGGTGTAACACGAGAGTAAGAAAAGTTTATTAATGTCATTACCATCGTCGCTACTTGTAACTGTATTCTGTACAATCATACGTTAAAAGTAGTCCGTATCTAAATCATCTTGCAACACTCACAACCGTTAACCTCTCTTGAATTCATTTTCATATTCCACTTCATTAGCTCTATAAAAGTGATACTACATTTTTTTTATTATTTATTATTTTTTATTTATTTTTTATTATTTATTTTATTATTATAGTTTAATTTTTTCTTGAAGCGCCCTATACTTTTGCAATATCTTTAATATAAATTATTATTATATAATAAATAAAGCAAAAAAAAGACACTCGACGACGAAAGTTATTCTTAGTACATATTTTACTTTTTAGTCATACTATCTCGTCGCGAAAGTCGAGATCGATAATATTTAACGGAGTAGATAAAAGGAAAATGAAAGTGAAGGAACACAATGACTCGGAATACACGGTTTCCGCTACCAAATCGAGACAAAGACATTCCACGATGCCATTAATGCAATCGGACGTTGAATCATCCTCGGGCACGAAGGCTCATCCTCCACCTACACCTCCCACGTGCGAGTCGATAAAGAAACGTGGCCAACACTAATTGTTACGATGATGGATCGCCGGGTAGAACGTGCGAGAGAGATAGAAAGAAAGAGAGAGATAGAGAGAGAGAGAGACAGATCTTTGTTCCGTGTGCGGCGCGTCCCCATAATGCATATCTCTCGCCCCATAATGCATATCTCTCGCCAGATATAAGAAGTAAAGCGAGATAAATTAGGTACAACCGACCTGTCATATTCGATAATAGTCTTCCAGACTTTCACGCTCGGCTCATCGTCGCAGTTTTGGTGAATGCTCGAACTCTCGCCCACGTTTTTAAATACACTATCGTTCGGTCGAGTCAGAGTATCATTGGAAAGTAGATACGTGCGATTTCATGCGTTGCGTGCGACTTGATATACATATATGTATGATTTCTTTTCAATAAATGTCGCATACTTTTCAAATCTTATCCCTTCTCTTTCCGAGAACATTATTCCGCGACGAGATCTATTGCGTAACATCATATCGTAAATTCCGCAAGCATCCGCAGATAGCAACGATCGTCGATCATCGCCGTCCTGATCCTATCACGCGATTCCTAAAGACACTTGAGACAACTGTTAACCGTTGTACGCGAGTCAACTGTTGCGTTACGCGTTGCCCCCGCGGGCTATTAATTCGCCGAAGGACAATGGAGATATCATTCCGCGGCAGGGAAGAGTTCTCGCGGGGCGCGATAATAATTTATTAACATCCCACGCGCGCGTAATGCGACGCATTATCTCGCATCCGCCCACGCGTTCGGGCTACTCTCACCCTCCATCCATCCCTTTCGACCTGCGTACGGCAGCCGATCGTGTGTCAGCTGCAATTGTCATTTATCGTCTCGACGATTTACGGTTCCGTTTACACCGGCCGGCCGCGGCCGGTTGGCGATACCGGACCGTTTCGGGACGCGTCCCCGAAGTTTCGAGCGATTCATCAACGCGCGATAGCTCATATATCCTGACCGGCGACAGCGCGTCGCACCGTTTTACCGTTCGTGCTATCTCCGCGCATTCTGCATCCCGCGAGCGTTTTCGTCGAATTTGTTGTTTAATAGGTATTTTTTCTTTAATAGCTGCAATGAATATCTATGTTAGATTGCTTGGCGCGCGGACGCACCGACAATATTGCTGCATAAAGGAAGCTTTAGAATGGCGTTCTTTAAATAATAGACATGTTAGAGCAAACTAAGAAAAGTAAGAGTAAGTTTAATAAAAAAAATATCAGCATGCTCGTCCCTTTATTTATATTTATGATTAAATTACTAATAGAGATTGATTTATAAAAATAGTTTACATTTATATACGTATATTTTTATATTTATTTATAAAAGCCTGAAGATATGACTTGGCTTTCAACAGATGTAAGTACACGTGTATCGAAAGATTATCGTGAAAATTCGCGAAACTCGTGGTGCAAACACATCCTTCATGGCGGCACCGGTATACGTTAGGAAGAACGCAACAGGTTGTCAGTTCGGTTCCCTGTATGTAATAATTAATGCCTGTTAGCCGTATCCGGCATTCGCCGCGCAACCGAGAGAGCTTTGTAATCAAGTCGTAATATGCGTGAAAAAAAAATGATAGAAAAGTCAAACTGTGCGTAGAGAGACGAGGAGACGTTTGCGTACGTGTTTTATTATTTCTCAACTCTTCCCTTTGTTCTTGATCACGCGTTAGACATCGCGTGACTGAAGCAAGACTCGCGGCGGGCGTGTAACTTGCAAACGAGCAAATAACGGAATAGCACGTTCGATTTCTTATCGCTGATTAAACGTCACTATATTTTCCAGCGTACTCAGTGAAAGGGCAAATAAACTAGCGGTAATATCGAGTCTGCTTGAACGATCGAGAATTGTAATAAATAGACGTGATGTGTAAAATGCACACTTTGCTTTTACTGGGATGCAGATGTGCAAATATTTGGAAAATATGATACGTGTATTTTCTGGAAAAGAGTATCTAAAAAGAGGTACTACATACGTAATGGGATAAGAATTTTTAAGAATCATCTCTGTAATCTATAAGAATCTTAAGAATCTATAAATAAGTATAAACGGATACTCGCGTCTCGGTATTATACATATATCGTTGTTAATATGAGTGGCAAAATATTGATATTGCTAGAATGACACCGATTCGCCACGATTATAGAGGATTTGAGCGTAACATTTTATAGAGATTATTTCCGTGCGCGATAATAAGTATAGCGAAACGCGTGTGCAGTATCGGATAAAAAGGCGAGGGGCGAGCTTTGATGAGAAACCCGGAACATTTTAACACCTCGATTAACGTGTATAGCGATACTGAAAAAAAAAAAGAAGAGGAAACTTTCAAGGGATCGTTATATCCGCGTACGTCGTAATTGCTTAATTCTCTGTGGCGTTGCTTCAGGCCAGATAAAAGAGAGGAGATATGATTCTGGAGGTTTTATGGATGAGAAGAAAGAAAAGGGGAGAGAGCCAGTTCTTTATATAAAACGTATGTAGGCAAGCGTCTCGTTAAGCAGATCTATCCAGGTAAAAGCAGTTGGTTATAAGATACTATTTAAACATGTTACACGAGGGCTCATAGGAAGGGGGTCGAGAGGGGGGAGGGGACTTACTGCTTGAATTTTCTTTTACAGAATTATAATTTGTGTATATAAAATAGTTTATTTTTCATTTGAATTCGTGCATTGTAATTGTACAAATATACATAATTAGCACTTCGGTTCTTGCGATTCGAGAGCCGCTGTGTGATCTAGTTTACTTAATTATTATTTAATAATTGTGTGAGGAGCACATTATATGTAATGCCGGTCCGATTATCACGCCATAATTTAACTACCATGAATCACATCAGCGACCGAATATCCCTGGCTTTGTTTCGTATCTCAACGAGCAACGACATTACCTTATCCGCGATGATCTCTGTAAGCTGACTTTTAAGAATTGGAGCTGCGGACCCGGGGCAGGCAAGTTACTCGATGTTCCTTATCTGAGGAATTAAGGACGGCGCAATGACGGCGAGAGAGAGAGAGAGAGAGAGAGAGAGAGAGAGAGAGAGAGAGAGAGAGAGAGAGAGAGAGGCAAGCAGACACGTACGTGTCGGAATACGCCGTCACATGGAAGCGATACCCTTCGGCATGGCCGGCAAAAGGTCCGGACCGCGCCGGGCGAGGGTGTTAAAATTCTCGTTATGGCGCACCGCGAACGACCGTGAACGAGTTCAACGACCGGCCGGCGGGATTCACGATCCACGTTATAGATCGTCGTTTCAGATCCCGCGGGCTTCGTTCAAATATTCCCCGAGTGCCCGCTTCACGAGTGGCCGTTTCACGTCGTAGGCGTCATTCTCACGGTGCGTCCGCCCGATTCCGGACGATGTATTTGTTTCGCGCGTCGCGCGGAAGGTGCGCGATATCTCGCAGCGAGCCCGAGCATCCTCCTCGCTGCAGCCCGACCTTCGCACAGTCGTGCTAAAGATAGGGCGTGACTCAACAGATTTGTCGACGAGCGCTGAAAAACATCACCGCGAGAGAGCTTTGGATAAGCGCATAAACAACCGCGCGACGAGGAAGGATATACTAAAACGCCACTCGCTCTTTCATGTAAATCGAATAATTTCTTGACCGTTCGCCAAACGTCATTGTATAATATAATCGATCCTATCTCGTCGTCTCGCCGCGCGAGGAAGTTTGCTAGGCCATCGGTCGTTGCCATCGGAAGGCGTGCGTCATCATTATGCCTGTGGATTCTAATGAATTTATTTATTTATTTATTTTTTTTTTTGAGAACGGGAACTGCCCTAGCGCACGATTGCCCACCTTGCTCTCGTAGATCATTCTCTTGGAAAAAGAGGAAAGGGAAGAGGTGACAGAGAGCAGAGAAAAACGATCGACCTACGCGCGCCTCGTCTCGCAACCCCCGCAAGGAAACGGAATTACCTCGATAGGTCTCTCTTCATCGGTCACGTCTTAATCGACGACGGGGCACTCCGTTTCTTCGACAGCCGCGGTTGGGGGTCAACCATCAACGTAACCGAATCGCCCGTACGCGGAACGATATACGGGTGGAACAGCGGGGGAAAGAGAAAAGGGAGGAGCTCTCAGAGAAAACGTTTGAGAACCAAGGAAGGGCCAAAGGGTATGAGCCCTTGTATACGAGTGATTAGTTTGTAGCGACACGTAATAATGTAAAACTTTTACCTACCCGCAGCCTCGATTAGAGGACCCCCTAATTGACGCGATTATTAATTGATCGGTTATTAACTTGGAGAAGGAAGAGAATCACGAAGATATACCACAATCGTGTCAATTCATTACTATCCCGAAAGAGAAAGAGAGTCGAGATAGAGATAAATCAATTTTCTGTGTGCGCGATTCTCTCGGATCATTTGTCAGCTGTTCATTCGTTGTCTGTGTTCGTTACGACGTTAAACGTAACGATTTCCCACAGTACGACATCGTCGTATAAATACGTAATGTAGACGTTAATTATTGCCTCCGTATTTTTCAATGAGTTAAGTGTTTTTCTGTTCCAAATAAATTTTTCCATAATCTTAGTTTGACATATCGAAATGAGGACGACTTTTAATTACGTATATTTTAGAATTAACTGCGCCAAAAATGTATTACGATCGTATATGATCCGATACACGTGAATATATGGAAGGATAAATTCTTTATCGGATGAACGGCTAAATTTGAATAACTAATTAATATGTTAATGATGAAGACATGAATTTTACAAATTTATGTCTGAGTGTTTACTGATTTAAAGTGCTCCTTCTTTCAAAAAAGAGAGAAGAATAGAGGGAGATTGTATGAATACTGAATTATTCTACAAAAAAAGGTAACAAGATATTGATAAATATTAGTGACTGTCAGAGGAAACGTTCAGAAAAGTTTCGAATTTTTCTGCGAAAAAGTAGTTTGTCAGAAATTAGATTACTGCAGAAATGAATTAGCTACGACAGTTGAGGTAAAAAGCGCAGATATACACGAGATACGATCGCGCCGAGAAAACGGAACGTGGCGACTCGACCTCGACGAAAAAAAAAAAACTGACGTAGAATTTTGCACGGCGAGTGGCAAACGGGAACCTGGAGATTGGCGCGACGAATTGTCAGTATTGTCGGATAATGCCGATTAATCGATTGCCAATCGCGGATCGTTCACGGCGCAGCGTTCTCGGCCGTGCGCATGAAGTGGATTAAACCGTACGTGCAGTGGAGAGAATCGCTTGCTTGAAAATATTTCAATGAGATTATCCTCACGAACACAATTTGTGTCTCTCGCATCTCTGATTGCATCGAATAAAATAAATCATCCATCACGTCAATTATTTGCAATTTAATTCAAGATAATAAGATAATTATTCAATTTAAAAATCGATCGTAATATTTATAAGATTTAAACTATTCAAGACGATTCTGAAATAAGATCTCTTTAATTATTTAGAATAGCAGATAACTCTCTCTCTCTCTCTCTCTCTCTCTCTCTCTCTCTCTCTCTCTCTCTCTCTCTCTCTCTCTCTCTCTCTCTCTTATTTTCTAATCTCTCTTATCTGTGAAAATACTTTTATCTCTTCTCCAGATATTCGAAGCTGTCTCGTTTTATTCGGCTCTATGTGCTTACCTCTTATCACGACAGACGGAAGTTGCGTTCGACAGCTTGGGACCATATGCGTCTTTTTCGGGGAGCGGACTTTTCTCGAACACGCTTATCGCCCCGTAACGGGTCGTATTTATTGAATTAATGAGTTCCTACTTCGTCGACGATTGACAGATCGTCGGCGATAACTATTTTTTCGATTTTTACACGTACGGGTGCCGGTGTAGGACGTGTTGCGGAAACGATATCGCGCGATAACTCGTGTACCCGTCAAATGGCTCGTTCGGGGCCACTTAGCCGAGAAATCGTCGTCCTGGCTCGAAACGGCGATGGGTTAATGGAACTTTCCCGAATTTTCTCGATTTTCCGATACTTTTTCTCGGGATTATGTCGCGCGCGCCGAGCCGAGAGAGCGTTTGGAGAAGATATATCGCCCGATTAAAAATCTATTTACGATCGTGCTGGATCGGCGGCGAGCGTATCCCAATCACGACCAGACAACGGATATCGAGCCTTCAACGGAATCCAATTACTTGGCAAGCCGCAGATAAATTATTCTGTGATATTCTCAGGCGATGATTTGTCGTTCGATATGAGAAAACATTTACGATATCTCGGCTTATTAACAAGGACGAATATATAGATTATTACAGAAATGTCGTATTGATTTTTTTTTACTTTATTATCTTTTTTATTGCGGACTGATTGCTGCATAATTAGTTCATTATTTGTTTCATTGTTCACAATAGCAACACAAATCGCTATTATTTCTTTATCGAATAATCATTAAATATTCACAGGATGAAAATATATATATATATATAAAAGAATTATTCTTTTGTATTTTTAATTTGACAGTAAAAAGAGTCGAATCCAGTGATTGCAAAAGTCAGTCGAGCTCAAAATATTGAAGTAACTTTAATGTAATGTTAGCATACCTCCTACGGGGGTGCCTTTCACGAAGCTCTCCCGTAAAGTGAAAATGATATTCCGAGCTGTCGGCCCGCGCCGAGTAGTATTAACGATCTTCACCATGCACAAAATGGATACTCTTCTCCGCCAAGTAATCTATTATAAATCCATCGACAGCTTGGACGTGTGTCTCGTAAAATCGATACATCTGCCTCCCTCGGGTCCGCGCTGCAGGTTTCCACTTTGGATCGTTCGGTGAAATAATAATTGACACGTGGTGAGGGGAAAAGTGGAGAGAGGCTGGCGCGCGGAGCGCCAGTGCGTAGAGTTTGCGTGTGACGCATTAATTACACACAACCATTAGCATTTAAATCGTTTTTTAATTGCAAACGGCGGTGCTTCTTGCCGCGCTATGCGTCCACGATACTTTCCGACGCGTATACTCTCGCTACCTGCCCCTTGTGCTAATCCGTTTTCTCTACTTACCTATCTATCACCGAAATATAACCTGGAACGATTTTAAGTAATAGTCGTTCTGACTATCCACTAATTATATTTATGGCCATGCAGAGAGATATGCAATAGTATGTACATTTTAAATGCAGATAATTATTCAAAAATATTGAATAATTAAAATGAATGGTATACACTACGACTCCGCTATTACGTATCGTATCGGTGTGGTAAATTGTTTATTTTATATTCTCGAAAAACATGTGTATAATCTTTATTTTCGAATATACATGCCCTTTCTTCTTTCTGAATCGTTCTATTCCGGTTGTTCGTCACTTTTATCGCATTATTGTCTCTCGTGCAGCGCAGAAAAATTTTCTGAATTGAACCGATGTGTGGGTTGCGTGACTCGTATGGTCGTTCCTCGCGAGATCGTTGGCTTAGTTTCGTTATAAATAAACGGATAAGCCCGCGACCAGCAAGCTATATGTAGCGTGAAAAAGATAGCAACATGACAATATGCTGAATCCAAGATAATTTATCTCTCGTAGTAAAGAATGCGTGTGCGAACGCGGCTCACGAAATCAATTGCAATTATAAGAGTCCATGTTTTTTCGCGAGATGCTCGGTTACGGCACATATATATATACACACGCACATAGCCACACACTGATGAATTATGACTCCGGCGTAAATGTATGCAACCCCGATTATTTCTTATTTGCTTAATTAATACTCGACTGTCGTGTTGTTCGCTCGTGTCTTTCTTATACTGACGCCTATTATCCGCTAGTTCGTACTAATTATCGCGTAGACTTTTTTACACGACATCAGCAGATCCCTTTCACTCTTTCTTGTGCCACAATATCGTCGATAAAATGCATCGAGTCTTAACTTTCAGTTTCAAAATGACCTCTTAATGTCGAGAAGATCAGAAATTACATCGATTTTCTTGGACTCTTGAGAAATTTCAATTCGTTTTAAATTTTATTTATCAGTGAAGGGTTAATTAAAAGTAAAGAAAATTAAAACATTGAGTTGTATGCATGGCACTGCTTTGCAACAATTTTTTTCACGTGTTGTATTATATTTTCAACTGAATTATGATATTTAACGTACCTTTGACATAACAAGTTTTCTTGTATCAATCTTTTTTATTTTTAATTAATCCTATCATTTTTATTACTGTACATACGATTTTATTATGCTTTTACACAAATACTCTTTGTCTGTAAATATATTTTGTGTGTGTGTGTATGTATATTGATATTCTATAATTATAAAATATATATCAAGTAAGATATTGCACACGATATTGCACTTTATCGGATATAACATTTTTAATATTAAATGAAAGATGACGGAATTGAATTTTAGAATATGCATAATTTCTTATTCTCAATTTAACTTTGCCTCCCTTATCGTGGAATTCAAGATTAAATATTCAACATCCTATTGACCAATGGTGTCATAACTCGCGTAGAATCGTCGACTAAACTCGGCGCGATCCGAATATCCATTTCGCGTAATAACGAGGGTGACGCCTCGTTACAACGTATTATTATTTTATGAGATGTACGCGCCGCGCGCGTACGTCGCAAACTACCTGCTGCGCGCGTCGCGGAATTAATTTCGCGTAACGCAGGTAACATCTCGCGAATGAACGAGTTAACGCCGCCGTAATAACTCCGGCGGCCGGTTAACGTTTACACAGGTGCACCGCAAACGTGACTGCGCCGCGGCGCGCACGTGTGCAGCGCTGCCGGTTTGCGTGTGCACATTCGATGCGGCAGAAAGATCCAGCCGATACCGGGAAATGTCGTTTATTTACGACGGTCATTAATCTCAGGAGGATCCTCGCGGACGACGGAAACGGCCGTAGCGGATCCTGCTCGACTTTACGGCGCGGTCAGCGACGACAAACGAACCCGCGTGAGATTGCAGGCAACGTCGGTGCAATAATTTTCGAGAAAAGTTATATACTCATATGTTTTCTCAGTTGTTTATTTACAGCCCGTAATTTTGCGTATTGAATGGTTCGCGTTAGATTTTCTGAAGTAGGCTTATATATTTCTCCTTTAGCTGAGCACTCTTAAAGTATGCATCTTTATTACTTATTTGACCTCGTGCTAAAAAATCGGCGAATCGGATCGGATCACCAAACTATAATTTGTGCTTGCGAGTTAGTCTTATATGCATATATCTTTTATCTGATAAATTATAACATATTTGCTAATTAATTTCTTAAAATTATTCTTATTATAGATTATGATATTTCCTACGATTTATTGCGATACGATGTATGCAAGTAGTACAGATGCGTAGCTTAAAAATTTTCAGCTAGAAAGGAACTAATATAAGTCCGTTCTAAGAAATTTAATGTGAATCACGCAGAGAGAGAGAGAGAGAGAGAGAGAGAGAGAGAGAGAGAGAGAGAGAGAGAGAGAGAGAGAGGCGAGATCGAGCGATGCAATTATGTTTGCGTATTATTACAATTCGTACACGCTGTATGCTGTGAAAATCTTGAAATAGGGGAACCCCGAGTTTTGCTTTCACTTCTCTAGTCTCCCTCGCTTCATATCGGACTCGGCAAATTGCCCGGACTCTCTCTCTCTCGGAATTTTCTCTTTCTTTTCCTCTTTCGATTCATATGCAATATGCAAACACATATACGCACACATACACACACGATTGTTCAGATTTAGCCGTTTTATCGTGCAGAGAAACTGTTGATACAAACGATTGTCAAACGGAGGCAGGCGAGCTAAGCAAATATTATTCTAAAGGCCGGTGAATGGTGGCGATGATGAGGCGAACGAGTAGAAGGAAAGAGAAAAAGAGCAACGTCGAGATGTCGATATAACCGGAACGAGAAGCTCTAACCCTCGGTTAGCTGATTGGATCGACGTACGCGAGAACGAAGGATGTGCGAAAAAATCGGCGAATGGATCGGATCCCCTATCTAGGAACAGGATGCACTCATGACTCAAGTATTCGCGATGATTATTAGCAAAGTGGTACTTAAAAAAAAATGCAGAGAAAGGACGATCCGCAGCCAAGCGTGATGCCGGATTGACTGATCAAATTAGCAAGTCGATTAAGAATCTTCGATTAGGCCGTATATTCGTTACCTGCCGGAAGTAAAATTCAATCGCGCGATATACACGCTCGCTCGGACGCAAATCCGCAACATTAGCTATCACATGCCGCCCGCGAGGATCGCGGACGCGATTGCGAAGTTCTATTTGCTCCGCTAGACTGGAGCAACGATCGCAACGAGCTCGCATTCGCGTCCAGATTACACCGGATAATCGCGATATTTGCGGAACGCGATTATCAATCTGGCTCTGGGAGTTTTGCCTTACTTTCTCGGTCGTACTGTCACTTTCGAGCAATGACTCCGTCATTGTGCTGCAACGTGTAGTGGCTTGTAGAGGTAGAGAGATGGGAAGAAAGATTCTTATTATATGACAATTTAAATAGACTTTTTCAAGACAAATACAAGAATTAAATATATACAAGAATTAGAAGAATAATAATATTATCAATGCTTTTATCTTCCTAGATTACCAACATTATGATTTTCTCGGTGATTAAATATCAAATTAATCGATATAAAAGATATAGATTAGTTTTAAGTTATCACAAAATGTTTTACATTGTTTAGAATAGCATTATCAGAATAACAAATCATAAAACATTCTAAATATAAAGTGCGAGATTACTCAACAAGAAATGGCTGATTGTATATCGCCAGATACAACTCGTTATACAACGAGAAACGATCGCGTTTGAACGAAGCAGCCGGACTGCAGGGCACAATAATCACAATATTTGTGCGCTACGATTATTATCGCCAAAGCACCTCGATTTCCTCGGGCGCTCTAATCCCTCGTTTCCTAACGGATCTTTAAAGTTCCAGTTAGTAAGTAGTGCAGTCACGGAAAAGTATAAAATTGTCTTAGAAGCGACGTAGGTTTTGCACAATTCGAATTTATTTGTAGCACAAATGTCATACTACTTAAATATTCCTGTCTAAGAATCGATCTGACACTCAGAGATTTATGTTCTCCATACATTATATAAGAAAAGATTGTTCGGGTCTCTGCAACGTTAATTCGTACTAATTCTCCTTTTATGCTTCTCGCATAAATCACCGAAAATTCTATCTTATTATACTTTAAATAATTGATATAATTTTTAAATAAAAATTGAAGGCTCTCTCTGTAATTCGCGCTGTCCCATTCTTACTTATCGTTTCTGATTATCATGCCGCCAGGAGGCAGAAGGCCTCTGAGGAAAAGAAAAAGTTAAAAAGCGCGCGCGCGCGCGCGTCAGGTTTCCAATATTGCGCCGCGTACACCTGTTCTCCTTATCTCTCCCTGGCTTCGTTAAATTCGATATTTCGCAATACACACGCGCCTTTCTCGCGGCGCCGTGGCACGCACGTGCGTCGATGCCGTAACAGCCGTGGTCGACGCACGACGACGACCACGGTCGTAATATCGGCGTGTAGCGCGGGACACGAGAGAACCCAAGAGAGAAAAAAAGAAAATTCGATGATTATCTTGTGGCTAAATTGAGGTAATTTTCTATGCCCGCGCGAATCGCGGTTTATCGGGATAGATATTTGCATTTTTGTCGTAACGGGTGATTGCGTCGCGGCCCTACGCGTTTTTTTTTTTCTTTGCGGAGAAGGAGGATATGTCTCGGTGTACGCTTGAAAAAATTTCCGATCTGTGTCGTTTCATAACAGAGTCGACATTGAGCTAATTCATTTCTTTTCCGATCCGTTTTTACCGTTCATTGCGTCGGCGAGACATTGATGAAGCTGGACTGAATATCTCCACGTATGATTTCGTTCGTGATAAAACATGTTGTACGCTTTTTATCTCATAGATACTTAGAATATTAATATGTAAACTTTTTTTTATAATAAAGAAAATAATTGTACAATAATATCTCTCGTTCAACTTTAAGACTTATGCACTTTCGATATAAAAATATAATACATATATATGGTCGAGATATAACGCATGCATGGTGTATGCTAAGAATGAGAAGAGTCTGTGATATATAAAACCATAACCAGAAGGCCAATTAGGATCTATATTAGACGACGATGACACATTGCCAATGAATATATAATTCAAATTAGGTATAAGTTATTCGACGTCTCGTTTAACCGGCGAGTAAATTTCTTCCAATCGTCCGATATGGTCTGCGAGACGCGCATAAATCAACACTTGCTGGCTCTCGTACTCTTCTAATTCCGCGTATTCGACCGATAAACGATATTACGGAGACCGACATAATTTCAAGGTGGATGCGCGTCGAGAGTGAACGGCAGCACTTTGTAAAGGGCCTACCGTTTTAATAAACAACAGGAATCTATTATGGAAAACACCTTAGAACACAATGTACTTAATGACCACAAAGATAACGATGTAACCAGATCTGCACACGCGTGCGCGCGCTCGCACATGTGTACACAAAACACACATACACACGCCACTCGGCTTGAGTATGAGTAAGCGTGTCGTAACATACGAATACCATGCAAGGGCATGTATGGTTTGTGCACCTTATGCTCACTCTCGCCGCATATCTACACAGCATCGCGCCACGTTGCATACTGGGTGAATACTTTTGAAGATAACAATGTCCGATAGCTATCGTATTTCTAATTATTCTGCAACTGACGTAAGCAGTCACCTACGCCGTTTATTGCTTTCACAATTCCTCGGGATATCATTTTTCAGCTGGAAAGTAGGTTTTTCCCTCCTGAACTACTTACTTTCGCACCGATTAAAAATTAAACAATTGTAGATTAAAATTTGCAGATAAAATTGAACGGCTGTATCGTTGGACATACTTAATGTCGCGATGTATTTTATAATCCAGTGTATTGTACTGACGTATGTTTCCTCAAAATATCCAATCAGATGATTTGCAAATTGATCGAGATGGAATGCGAATCGAGGCGTATTTTACGTGACGTAAAATAAAAAAAAAAAAAAGAAAAAAGAAAAAGATGCTTTTCATGCGCAAACACCCGTTAGACGTCAGCCTCGGTTTCTTACGGTACGTGGGTTAGGTGTATCTACCTGTCCGAGGCCCCTCCCAGCTCACCTGTGTGTAGTGAAAAAGGGTCAATAGCACACACAACGAGAGAGCACGCACCGCGAAAGTCTGGACCGGGATGCTGCGCTGCAAACTCATCACGCCAAAGAAATGTCGGTCGACAATACTTTTTCCGGCGAAGACCGACTGAAGAACTCCGGTCATTGGAGCGCCGTCAAGAGTCGCATAGAGAAATAATTAAAAAAAATCCGATCAAACACACACACGCATATACATTATACGTAAAATAGCTCCTTCTCGCTCGCGTCTCCTGTCGACGCGATGTCATCCTTTCGTGATTTTCGAACGAAAGAAGGAAGAAAAGGGTCGAAAGTCCGTCGAGATGACACGACGCGATAATCCGCCTCGACGGAACTGTGGGAAACAGTGAAATCTCCAACGTGCACAATATTCATGAATTACGTAATGCGTCGAGCGGGCGCATATTGTAGAAAATTAAATCTCGCGTTCACGAGAAAGACGAGCGGCCTCCGCCGTCGCCGCCGTCGTCGAATCGTCGTAAATATCGGATCCACCGTCTATTTTTAAATTCCAGGCGCTCGTCTCGCGACGGAATTTAAATGAAACTGCAGTTTCTAGGATAACTAAGTCCTTATAAAAGTCGCATATCATCGTTTAGTGCCGCTCGAGGCGAGGCTTGATTAAACCAAAGTGATCGGAAACAGGATATTTCTTATCTCCAGATACGACACGATACTAATTTCCAACTAATTGTAGCAGATAACAATCAACGTGTCACGTATTCTGAATATTCTTCATGTGTTAATAATCATTAAATTTCACAATAAACATTAACATTTTTATAAAAAGTATAGGAGATATATAAAATTAACTTTCCAATATTAATGAGTTGAGAAATGACAGAAAATTTCATTGAAAATTTTCTTATATTATAGATTTCTCCATTCTTTGTCCTCTTTCACAAATAATAAGTTAAGCAATAGAGATTTAACTATTACAATTCTTCACACACATTTCTCTTTATTTACTTTATTTTTAAACAATTATTTCTACACCTCTATTTAAATTTCGTAATTCATCTTTTTTTTTAAATTCAGTTCTTTCTCTATTAAAAATTATCTCTATTAATTCTTTCTATTTTTCCCAAAACGCTGCTATTACTTTGCGTTTAGTTTAAACTATTTCATTCCCTCTCGTCGAAATATTTCTAAAGAAATGGCAAAGGTTAACTTTCTAATGTCCTTTGGAAAAGGGCGACGACTCGCAGAAGGTGAAGGACCGACGCGCGATGTCACGGGCGGAATCGCGACGCAACGCGTATACGAACCGAACGAGAGAAGCGGCGAGAGGCTCTCTCTCTCGAGGAAGTAGTAAAAGAAGTTTATTGGACGCCTTAATGACGTAATGGCGCGGGTGCGCCTCGTGAAAGATGCTCGGGGAGATGCGCGAGTGTCTCCCATGGGCGATCCCGAAAACCGGCCTGTGTAAGCCGCGTTATAATAAGGGCGGCGCGATCGCCGTCGTAAAGTCGACGGAATCGTTAAATTCGTGGTACCGCTCGGCCAATTCCCTCTCCTCCCTCCTTCCCCTGCTCCCTCCCCCCGCTTTCGTTTCTTGCCGAGAGAGATCTTCGATCCCTCTCGCGCGCGCGCTGTGTTATCCCACACAAAATTACCCGAAGAGAACGGGGCCCTTCTCTCTTTCTTCTCGCGCCCCCGGAGGACTCGGCGATTACGTGACGTGCACATTCGCATGTGCGTGTCTCTTTTGACCGGCAATCTGGAGCGCTTCTGTCTCCCTCCCTCTCTCTCTTTCTCTCTCTCTATCTCTCTTTCTCGCTCTCCGGAGAGAGAATCTATCATGCTGAATCCCGCTGGGTCGAACGAAACTCGACAGTACGCGCGAATCTTGGCTGAATAATACACGACGAAATTGCCGCCCCGATAATGTTTTCTCCTTCTGTGCTCGGCGAAGTCATCATTATTGCGGTATTCGAGGATTTGTATTATTCAATGCTGAACGTGCTTGAGAATTTGTAAAATATTTGGATAGTGGATGAGAGAGATTTCTTAAGTATTATACGTGTACGTTCGTATATACGGATATTCGTATATACGAATATTTAATTACTTTAGCAATTTAATATTTGCGGCATTCGAGTGTGTGCTTAGTTAACATATCGATATTTGATTATTTTTTTTCGCGCATTTCTGTACTTCGTTATTTGCGTTATTTAAATATGCGATTGTTTAGCTGTTCAGTATCTGCGATGATGGAATGCTTACTTTTGATATTTGATTCGCTTATTTGGTGTTATGTATTTTTAGATACGTTATAGTGAAATATGAGCAATATGCTAGCTGTTGTTTCTCTCGCTATTTATAGAATTTACGATAAAAATAATTATTTTGAATATGTCTAACATAAAAGATCTTTGCGCTTTGCTGTATCGCGGAGATCTTCTTTACTGTCCGTAAGATTGTGCGGCGATACGCCGAAATTGTTATAACGAGCGCTGTTAGGGCCTTTTTACTGGAACGTAACGGACGGCAGTTAGACTTTATGGACGAAAACATAACGGAATTCGTTTCAAGACAACTTTGAGTACCGAGGCGCGAGCATAAGTATCGGTTCCTACGTCTTGCGGAGACTCGCATTATCTTCGCTATTTACCGGAACAATGTGGCAACAAAACGCGTCGCCACGGAGATATTTTTCGTATAATTATAATTTTTTTGTGACGTAAATATAACAAGAAAATTGCGAAATAAAAGAGACAGATTATACCTTCATAAATTCATAAAGATATATAGAAAGATATATAAATATTACTTCAAAATCTATTATAGCGAGATATCATCCATTAATAAATAAATAAAATAAATATTACGTCAAAATCCATTATAGCGAGATATCAAGTTACATAAATTTCATTAACATATGCGTTTTTAATTAAGCGCAACGCGCTTTGTAAGAATAGTCATTCGCTTCCTCGGCTTCTTCGTCATCCACAAAGCGAAAACGCACGTTATCGATCGGTGCTATCGATTGTCGCACGCGCTCACCGCGAGTCCTTGGACACGTGGAAGAAGGTGCGTGCTGCACGCAGCGAGAGAACCTGCGTTATAAGGAACGCGCGATCCATCTCTCGATTTCTTCGCCTCCTTTCACTTTCGACAGTCTCTTCAGCTTCGCCCGCGGCCGAAGATATCTCGCGGGACGCGGGAGAGAGATCGACTCTCGATACGCGATGACGACGGGTCGAGCCGAAGGGCTTTCGGACATGGTTCTCGTCGCACGCGCATCTATTCGCAATCGTACTCATTTCAAATCATTTAATTTTCTTGCACGAATTTATAAAATATATATTCAGATCCAAGAAAATTTGGAGAATTGTATTTTGATGTTTCTCGTATCATTTCTCCGTCGATGAGAGTCTAATATTTCGAATATCTGATACAATTCGGACAGACAATGAAAGATATTGTAATTAGATTTTTGGACATTTTCTGTTAAAATCATTTTACAAAACTTTACAAAACATATCACTGAGAGATGTCGCCGAGATATTCGAAAATTATTGATTGTAATCACGTTCTCAATATTTGACTGCTTATGATATATGAATGAAGAATTAAGTTCTTCAATCTTTTCTGGTTTTACATTTATTTCACTCGTGTATTTTTGAATCTCTACGAATAATTCTGAACACTCGGAGAAATCGCAACGTCGTTGATTGTATCTCGAAGATGGGCCGCGAAGAGAGCAACCGCGATATCACGGTATTCATTTCGGGGCCGAATCCAATTCGTCGCTTCCGCTCGATGCGTGACGGACGCGTGTCTGAGAGGCCGATTCGAGCTGCTCGTTAAATTATCTCATTATAATCGGCGAGTTTCGATCGATCTCCGGACTCTCTCTTTCTCACTCTACCTCTGTCTCTTGCTTTCTCTCGGCTGAATGCGATACGAAGTCGCAGTTGCTGGATAGACACACCTTGGAACAGCCACAAGAGAAAATTAGCATAGGAAATTGCGCGGCGCGATGAGAATCTTAAAGCGCGATTTGTCTTCGCCGGTCATCCACGCGCTGAGACGCGGTAATCAATATACGAGGTGCCACGGTACGAAATTATGCAATTAAGCTCGCAGCGATCCTCAGGAATCGCGTACGACGCATTTGACAAACAAGCACCGTGCTAGAACTTCCGGTATCACGACGTTACGAATTCATCTTCCCTACTGTCTTGTTCCTTTTATATTTCTGGATGTTGGACGAATCCAAAAAATTTCTTAATTATATGTGTCTTTTAAAAGTAATTTGATTAAATACTCTGAAAACTTTTCATTCTTTATTGATCTATCTACAATTTTTAAATATGTAATTATTTAAAAAAATTTGGTAATAATGATGAGAAATATTATTATCAATAACTTATAATAATAATAATAATAATTATTATTATTATTATTAATTGTCGGCAAGAATATATGAAAAATTATATACATACACATATGTATGTATGTGTGTATTGTCGGCAAGAAAATTCGCAGTACAGCTCGTAATCTCGTAATCAAGAATCGGCACTCAATGAATTCGTAACATTTTGTCTCCATACACGTGCAACTAATCTGTAACAAACTTCGTCCTCGGATAGAAGTCGATCGGTTGTGAAGTAACGATCCAAAGCACACACACACACAACGATATAACACCACTTATTACGACAATATCAGTTGTTACCAGAGTCGAAGTCAGTAGGAGAGGAGGTTGTTTTTGCTTAAGGCGCGCAGTTTCTTGCTCCGGCACGACCTCTTCCCCGTCCGTCTGTTTCTTCGGAATCGATTTACGAGTAAATGCCGTTGCATCAGTGCGGCTCGGCGGCCGCCGCTATCACGTGTGCGTGCGCGACGCACGCATACGTCGCGTATGCTATACTCGTCTATACACCGAGGCAAGACGGTCTGCAACCGACCGGTGAACAAGTGGCCTTACAAGGACGTGGTGCGCGACACGGCGGCGGCCGCGAGAGTATTCTGAATGTGCGCGCGGCAGTAGCGAGGATTTACATGCATGCGTACGAACATGCGTGCGCAAGTCGGTCTTATGTATCGAGGAGCGAGTCAAAGGGCTTATATCTGCAGCGGCACGTGCTCAAAGCGTCGCGCCACGGTGGGATTATTTATATAGGATTATCAAAAGTTGAAATTCATTTAATGCATTTTCTATAATGAGCCAAAATTAATTGATAAACAAATTTTGATTAAGAGAGAGTTTTGATTAAATCAAATTATAATTAACAGAAACAATATAAAATACATTTATATGCAATTCAGGAACATATACAATGTACAACATAAAATTTTTATATCATTGATGGCCGACATTATTACGATAAGTCGATATTTCTCTCAAAGTGCAAGTAAGAAATAATATGATCTTCAAAAGGTAGATAATTATCTACAATATATTTAATCCTTAAATATATTCATACTGAGTCCATGTGACAAAAACGTTTTTGTGACATATTTTTTTGAAGAAGTGTGGGAAAGTTTAACTTTATCTAATACAATTTTATATTGCTAAATCTTTAAGTTTTAAAGGTTTAATGTTAAATCTGCTTGATATAGAGATGAATTTAAAGAGGTTAATGTAAAATTTAACACATCCTGTTCAGGTGCATAAGAGAGAAATATAAATGTAATAATCTTTCATTGATTGAAGAGTTTCTTTTTTACCGTAATATTAACAGAATATTTGAAAGGGAAATATTAAAAGAATATTCGAGACAAAAACTGATTTCCAAATAATAAAAAACATATATAATTTATTCTTATTCATCTCACAAAATATTGATTAAAAGCTGATAGGAGTATAAACTCTTCATAGTCGATTTGAAAACAGCGGCCAAAATAACCGCTTCAGTTGGTCTAGCGTTAAACAGTGAATAAATGAAACAACACGTTTTATGTTCGCTTAGTGGTTAGCAGCTGCTTATTTTTAGCGGAGCAATAACATGCTTCATTATTCCACGCTTTATCACGTTACGATGATTATGGCGAAGAAAGTTTTAGTGAACTAGGTGGTATCTGATTAATAAATCAAACGAAATGTCGGGAATAAGTAGGGCACGCGGCGTGCAATCGCCAGTCGAGTAATGAAGTCTTTTCTCTTTAAATGTACTTTAATTGGTACTTAAACCATGCTCTGGTCCGAGATGCGCCCCGAATCTCGGAGCCGCACCGTAAAATCGTCGAGCGGGCGGATGCGTTTCGTGCGGTAGGTAAGAGCGGTAACTTCGGCCACAAAACCTGTACTTAAAATTTTATTTCGATAAGAGTGTGAGGGAGAGAAAAGGACATGGTGAAGGAAGAGAGACAGAGAAGACGGAGAGTAATCCTTGTATACTGAGAGTACTCGAGGAAGAGTCATACGCGAAGGGAGAAATTACAACGCGCATAGAAGTACGTGCACGCGGAAGAGGAAGCAATTTATATAATTAAAACGAATTCCACGTCCCGCAACGCCGCGTTTACGAGGAGACTCGAATATTTAACAGTTTTAAGAATATTTTCCGTTGTAAGAAGTACGAACTTCCCCGATCGTGTTTGCCATATCAAATAACAGCGAAGCAGGAGCGTGTTCGACTGATCGTAATATCGGATATCGCTAAAAAAGAAGCAAAAAATAAAGAGAGAGAAACAATGAATAACGAAAAATGTAATGTATATAACGGATAACAGAAATTAATACTGCGTTTGTGTAAGAATAGAAAGAATTCGTCGTCGCGTAAAAGTATCATGATTATTGCAGAAATTAATTATTTGCATTATATATTGCGGTAACAATCTCATTTTAACTTAATAGTTATATATATGATCCCAGCGTCCGATATATTTTAATTGATCAAAGCAAATATTGTATTTTATTACCTCGAGAATAATTTACACTGGCGTTGCATTCGTAATCGATATATTCAAACAAATAAGTATCTACTATTACACATTAGCTGCGAAAAGGAAATTAAATTATTCAATTTGATTATTGCAATAAATATTCTGAAAGACGCATTACAAAAATTCGATCACGATCAAAGAGAAAAGTGCAAACACTGTAAGAGACAAACACAAATGGTCAGTAACGGGTAGCAGGAAGAGGAAACGCGCGCGCTCGCGTTGCGAGAATTTTTCCGGAAAAGTCGAACGCGATGACTTGTTCCTTGTACGCTCGCTCGACGAGCGGACTCGCTCTTACGCGCCTGCACTCGCGCGGATCGCAGCACGTGTAAAAGAGTCAGCGAGGGAGCAGTTTTTGCCGTAATCTTCGCGGCTCGTTTCCGCCGCCGCGACCGCAGAATTCCGCCGCCAGAAAGAGAGGAGCGATTTTACGCCGTACGCCTCACCGGCGACGCTGATCGTCGTGCGGCGGACAGTTTCGCAATTTCCGCGATAATCCGCGTTGCGGAACAGACGTCGAGAGTGTATCTTGTATTATGCGCGTGGTACCTGCTGTCCGGGTCTGATAAATTCACCGGAGACGTTTATGGTCCAGTTAGAAGAACGACGGTCGGACTCTGCGGGTCGCGCCGTGTATTATTTTCTATCGGTATTCGACGATCATATTTCTCTCTCTCGTAAATATCACCGATGGTCGCTTTTCCGACGATAAAGCTCGTATCAGCGTTCTACATTGCTATCTCATCGTGAAACGATAAAACCTAACGGTACCTGTGCGCGTGAATGGTGTGAATTGGTGTCTACCGTTGCTTAATTAGCGTGTACGATTTATGGGCTGATCCAAGTCTCGAATTTGCGGAATTTTGTCAGCTGATTAATGTATCATGATATCCGGAACATGATTGCAGAACACCAAATAAATGTCACTATCTATTTATCTAGCCTTTTACACTTATACTTTATGCTTTTTTCTTATCGATATAAAAATCCGAGAATTTTAGCCTGAAAAAAGGTATCTATAAAATTTAATGTAGTATATGTAAAGATGAAGATATAGTGCTGTTTATTATATTAGATATAAAGTCTAGTCGGATAAATAACAATCTGAAAGACACTGATATTGAAAATAAATATCTTAATTTAATGTTTCATCTACGATATTCTAACAATTTTTTTATATCTGAGAAATTTTATATAGAGAAATTTTAGCTCTATGTCATTAGAAATTTGTCTCACGAGCTCATGTTTCGTATAGAAATGTAGCGTATGATTTCGCAATAACATTATCCCAAAAGACATTAGACGTCTTAATTAAATCCGTGCGCGAACGCGTGAGAGTCATTTGTATCACCGGGCCGAGACCTTTACGAAATATTACGCGCTAATTATGACACAATATTGGTAAATTATGACGTAATAAAACATTAGACGCATCGTGTCGCATGCTACATTGAGCAAGTAGCGCGCGCCTGGCTCCGTCGAATTTGCCGCGCTTGAGATCGCTCAAAATCGTATTTAACCATAATGGTTAATGGCTGGCCGTGATTAGAGGGCATTACCGGGTAACATCGAGAAAGAGAGAGAGACAGAAAGATAGAGAGCGGGGCCACCCACCAACCTCAATCAACCTCTCGAGAGCGGGAGCGCCGGCCACCTCCACGTCCTCTTCCACTGCGAGAACGGGATCCTCGAGAGTCCCCCTTTCCCTCCCCCCCATTCCCCCTCATTTCTTCCACAGCGATTGCTACGGTTCTATAATCGCCCTCATGGCCGTCGCCGCTCATCCTCCGAACGGAACGAAAGCGAGCCAAATCCATCAGCAGCATCCGTGTACAGGTACTCCTCGTGAAAGTGAAACTCAGATTCAACCCATTCTCGATAACAACACACGTACTCTGAAAATCGAGTGACAATGACTAGAATTTAATGACAGCGAAGCAAACTAATGGCGATCCGAACTTGTTAAACCGCTCGCATCTTTTACTCGCTACTTTGAAAATTTTAATTGAAAAGCTCAATTAATATTTCTACGCGTAAACAATGGTATGTCGGATTTAAGAACCGGAGCGTTTATTTAATAATCAAGATGACATTATTCTGCTTGTTGAATCAACCCCATTACTAGAGTTTTTTATTCTATAGTAAAGATATTGCGAATTTTCAATAAATACGGAATTTATATAGAAGGAATAAGATCCAGGAAATTTTAATTAATCGATCTCAAGATTCAGGATGGAAGAATTCAAATTATCTAGGATTCGATATTTGAAAAACGGATAAGCTGATAGTACAGAATTAAAGAATCACATTATATTCTTATTCACGTGTCACGAATATGCGTGAAAAGACATGTGCATCGCAATAAAAGTCAAATAAAATCGATGTTTTCCATAGTTGAAAGGATACTCGCTTTCGGCAGTTCTTAACTTCTCGCATGAAACGACGCTGAAACGGTCGATTTGATCGCTTTAATATGCTTATATCTATACCGATATAGCGTTAATCTCGCGATTTCAACCATAGTCGCTTCTTGGCGAAGTAGCAAACTTTATCGGCGATATTTTAAATTGTGCGCTCGCATATGTGTATTCGCCGACTTTTACACCTGCCTGTGCGACTTACAATCGTGCCTTACGTGCTTTCGCGCAGCACCAAGCTTAATATTTACAACTTAATTATAGAATCGTATCGGGGTAAACACGTGCAAATGATTGCGCGCGTGATCGTATTTTGGGGGAACGAATAAAGATACGTGAGAATCGATAAGTTGCGAACCGATAGAATACCAGCGAGTGCTATTGTATAAAACACTACTACAATAGTTGTACTAAACAGTTGTGCCGCAACTTTAATGCACTCAATGTCATCCGTTGGTAGTTAAATAACATAATCTCTCGCGTGTGAGATTTAAATGGAGGAAAGTTCTGCCGTTGCAACGGGAAATAAATGGACGTTTGCGACAATTTCCGCTGTATAACTATTTCTTTATCATAATACATACATACATTCGCCAATCGGATATGGGATACGTGATAAATGAAGTCGCGCGGAAAACGAATAGGAGGTTCACAATAATAAAATAGATCAATATCTATCTATAACAATCGCCGCGGCGGCAATGACACTTCCGATTTGCCCACTCCTTGTATAATTTTAGTATCTTGCAGCTGCGAGAAAAGTAACCGTAAGATTTTATTTACACGGGTAATCTCGGAGCGAGTTAGAGTTGCGAGCTGCATCGCACTCGCGGTATCGCGCCGATATCGAGCGTTGTAAAGATTGTAATAAACGGCGCAGCGTATACCGGCAGTAATTAATTAAAGGCAATAGTATTCAATAGAAGAAGGATATGTACAATATATACTAGAGATACGATAAGGGAGCTAATATACAGTTGGCGAGAAATCGAAAAGTACCAGCGGTAATAAATTTTGAATGACTCCTCTCTTGCACGGCACAAACAAATATCATATTCTTCCTTGGCATATACAGGTTGCGTTTAAAGCGCTTCTTAGCTCGATACTTTATAGCTATCGAGATTAGATTGTTCAATTATCTATTGAATATCCTCTTAGCATATTAAGTAATAATAAAGATAGAGATCTTCGAATTTGTGTCCCGTAATTTCGAAATCTATGAATGCAGCATTTATATTTCTTTTCTTCTGTGATGGACTTTATATGTAGATTATCAAAAATTATTTATATATAACATATATGTCTTGTTTGAATAAAATATTATTTAAAAATTTATTTTCCACAAGAATGATGGGAGTATAATAAATAGGAAATATTTATTTAATACGCAAGAATTAAAATTTATTAAAATAATTTTAGATTCATTAAAAATTCTTATTTGAAATCATATATTTAAAGTTTACGAATCGATCACATTTTAAACATTTTATCACTTATATTACTATCACTAATATTATCTTAAATGTAAAGAAAATAATTAGAAAAGTGATACACACAAAAAAAGTGATATAAGAAAATAAGTATGCATTCATTTCAAAAATAATAATTTATTTTATACTAATTTTCATAAAAGCAACTAACATTATTTAAAATATAAGTATTTTTTTATAAAAAGATAAACTATGAAACAGAATAATAAGAAGCCTTCCATCAGTCAGCTTGTTTCTGTTTCCTGCTTCAATAGCTTCGTGCACACTGAATCCCGTCCACGTAAGCGTACGTGGCTCGTATACGCATAGCTCGCATTGAATGAACGTGCAGGAAACACATGTATGCGAGGTAGCGGGGCTACGAAGCTCGTACGGTTTGCCGGGTAATCTCAGGGCGAGGTGCGCGGCCTTCGCGACTGCTGGACGGCCGGCATCGCAGGTGGTGAACCCGTGCGAAATTGAAATTGATTCCGCATCGGTAATAAGCGGCTCCCTGCAGTCCCGGGTTCCACACACAGTGCCACGAACAGCCCCCGAGGTCGCCGAGGACGGCGAGATTGGCCCACACATGATCGCTACGGCGGCATACAACTTATATATATGTGCATCTCTAGGCAGGTGCATATGGCTAACGAGCCGATCGATGCGTTTCTCCCTTTCTTTCTCTTTGCGCTTATTTCCCGGGTCGCGCATACTACTTATCTCAATAATTTTTAGGTGTATATATAGAAAGATTAAACTTGTAAATACAAAGAAAATTATTTAGCGTGGAAACTGTATCAGAAACTATTAACGCTATTGTATTATACAGGGTGTCTCTCTGATAATAATTGTCCCATCCATCGTGTGCAGGTGGAGCGGGTTAAACCGAGTAGGAAAGTCCTCTACCGTTTTGCGATCTTCGCAATAATTAATGACAAATTAATTATAAAAGGTCGGCCAATTCGCGCGAATATAAGCGCGGGGCAAGAAGAGATATAAGCGTGTATAATACGAAAATCATTGCCAAATATCATAAATATTGCAACACAATGTCAATCTTATCAATTTAATTAATTGAATGATTTTGATATAACAAGTACAATTCGTTTAATTCCTAACGAGCATGCTACATTATGTGCAGTATGCTCAGAGAATGAAAGCGATTCTGTCACTTGTGCCAATCTGGACACGATGCGTAAAGTTGCGATCATTTCTCAAAGTAATTTTGATTATTTGATTGAAATAAAGACGATGCGTTGCGTAAAGTTTACAATGCCGATTGTATTAAACGCGCATTCACACGCAATCGATTCGCAGCGCAAAACTCTTTAACATCGCAAAACTTTTTAACATCGCAATTTGTCATATAATTATATAAAATTTAATCGACAAATAGTTGTATGAATATTAAAATTGCTATTTAGAAAGGGAATAAAGATGGTAAGATGCAAGCAAGGGTTTTCTTAGCATATGTATTAATGTGTATTAATTAATCCGCGCGGAGTCATCGCTTGGTAGCCAAATCATAGTCATTCTATTATTATAGTTCAATAAAAAAATCGTAGTTTGGGAGATGCATTGACACGTCTCACGGTTTATCGGTGGCATGCCGAATTTCCTGACCTAAATACTCCACGCGGACTCCTCGGGCGATGATCAATAATCAAAGTCGCTCGATTCTCTGATCCAATAGAAAAGAGAGATTCGTGTCTTACTGGCGTTCTCGATTTTCTTCTCGTATCCTTCTTTATCCTCCTCGCATCCTTCTCGCGTTATCTCTAATTATTTTGAAAAGGCACGCTCGAGCGAGCTCTGCTCGTATCCTTCTTTATCCTCCTCGCATCCTTCTTACTCTAATAAGGCATGCTCGGCGAGCACCACTCGAACTCGGTACGCAGAAAAAACCCAAAACAAAATACTGTTGATACTTTTTTCGACGACCTTCAATTGTTTCGGTGTCGCACATTACATCGAAGGTGTCATATAATCGTTTAGCCGCATGTCCATCTGTCATCGAGTTTTTTATCGCATGTGATTTATGTCTTAATTTATAGTTACTCACACAAATTTATTTCATACATTTAGTTACTCACACACGCGATTATAACGTCGGTGTAGTTCCATTCATTTTCTACGAGCGTAGAAAATAAATAGATATACATCATTTCTCGCCCCGCGCTTATATTCGCGCGGATTTTGCCGATCTTTTTTAAATTAATTTCTCATTAATTATTACGAAGATCGCAAAACGGTAGAGGACTTTTCTACTCGGTTTAATCCGCTCTACCAGCACACAATGTCTCAATTTATTGGTGGGTGGGGCGATTATTACCAGACACCCTGTATATATCTAAATAAGACAGAACTTTTGAACTGAATAGTCAGAATAAAAGAGCAGATTAGCTTGGTTCAATAGATTTGTCATATTTATCAAATTAAAGTTGAAATTACAGCAATAGCGAGATTAAATTGTCGTCACTGGCTTCAAAGAAAAAAAAAAGAATCTCTCTTTTTCATCTAGAGATTTTCCGAGCCTTTTTTTTCTGAAAAAAAATCTGTATTTCTGATATAATTTAATACAGAATTTAGTAGGAAAAAACGTTGATGCAAAAACTTTTTGCATCGAGTAATATTGTTTCGATGACGCAACCAACAATATTGCCTTTACGCTTATTGAAAAAGTCGCAGTGAGAGATTTTTATCTTTGAGGATAGAAGAATTTAAAGAAAATTTTTTAGCCATGTTAATTATATTTTTTCCTACATCCCACGGATGTTAACTCATAAATCATATGTATCGAAATGTATTGAAATGTTTTCAAGCATGCGAAAGAGATTGATTGGTTATATTTTACGACAATTCCAGGTTTCTCGCGACATTTTCTTTCTTGTCATTCGATCGTACAGTCCCGAGTGTGTGTAAACGGACGCACAATGGTGCTCTTTGTGCATCTCTATGCGTACATCTTCGTCCGCGTGCACATAAAAGAGGGAATCGCGGAGGGCAAGGACAGAAGGGGGAGCGATGAGAGGAAAGTGTCTCGTGGTTGCATTCAGACGTATTTCTCGTTCGTCGTAGACAAAGGGAGAATCGTCGGTGATCGTCCTTTCGGTGAAGGGAGGATTTATCCTTAGTCGATTTACAATGCTTTATGGTGTCGGTCTCGTTGCCTTAACAAATAATTGCCAATTAAATGTCCGGCGCATCGATCGTCCTTGTTGCCAATTGCGAGAAAGCAATGGATATCCTTCCATCAAGGAAACCGCAGATTTTATTCCTTTTTCGTCGGTTTTTAATAATATTCTTTCGATACGCGATGTTCTCGTGCGTACTTTCGTGATGTTTAGATTTCTATTTTTCATGTAATTGTAAAGTAATAATTTTTTTAAATCCAAAATTATTTGATAATTGTAATTATATTATACATTAATGGAATAAAAAACTATTTTAGTTTTTTAACACATGTGTCTACACAATAAAATATTATATAACATAAATATAATTATAACTTGCATTAATTAATTTAAAATATCTGAATTTTTTTTGGTACGTTATACTTTTCAGATGTATATCATATGCGCGAATTATCAATATTACAATTTATTTTGTATCGAACATGTTTGCGTCATCGGAGAGGGTAAGATACACAAATGCATAATTGACATCTTTGCCGGCAAGATGAATTTCAGAACGTTACCATCTCGCAGAAAGTATCCACAACTTCTCTCCCTTTCTGTCTCGATACGTTCGATGAAAGACTGACGAAAACGCCCCCGTTTCATTGTCTAAGTTCGCTCGAACGGAATACAATACTTGGTCGTTGCCTGACTGATGAATAAATGTATTTACGATTTGATGTAGGTGTACCCGCATGTTCGTTCGCGGTGCACCCACAAAAAATCCGAAACGAGATCGCGATTCCGCGAGCGAAGCGAGGGGCGGAAGATGACGCCAAAAGCGGTCCACCTTCTTCGAGAAGAGGAGAGGAGAAGAAGTCGCAGGTGGAGAACGAGTTTCGCTCGGTACGACAAAAAAATCTGATATCGTCAGCCCGATTTCTTTGATCCGACGAAATTGCCTTTAATCGCTCGAAGCTGGCCTCGTGTTACATTGTTATTCCGTAGCCCGCTAAATAGGCGTCTAATCGATTTTTCATTGTTACGCTGCCTTTTCAAAAGCTTCGTTCATTTTATAATCCACTATATATTCTGCAAAACCAATTCCCTCACTACTGATTGAACCTGGCAAGTTTCATATTAATGAATAACAGCACAATGTTCTTTATTCGCATTAAAACGATTTTGTCTTTTTTATAAGATTTTAAGCCGTTTTTGCTTAACTCGACTAGATATTTAATACAATTATGATTTCTTGTACAGAAGTTATAAGAACATTCGTTGACTCAGCTTTTATCGCACTCTAGAATTGTCTTTTCAATTAAATTTAAAAGATCTTGTAAAATATACTCATTTAAATAGAATATGAAATGTCACTAACTGTTAAATTAACAATTTAATGTCAGTGACAATGTGAAATTAGAGTCTATTAATTAATAGACGGATTAAAATCATTTTCTCATCATATAATAATTATTCGATAATTCTTTAAAATAACTGAATGATTCAATGGTGAAGAACATCAGCTTGTGTTATTAACTCGTTATAATTAGTTCGATTTATTAACTCTATGATTAAAGATTTGTAGATGTCATCAGGATGACAAATATTTATCGAAAAAAAATTTTGCGCAATTTTTTAATTCATCCGAAATAGAAATCAAAGTAATATGGATAAGAATTATAAATTAGCGTTCTTTTTCGACATTAATTAGTTCATTAAATATCTGTTTATTATTATACGCATCGAATATAAAACTCAATGCATATGTATAATAATAATTTTTTTAATATTAATACAAATTAATTATTTTGGACGCTGCTATAATTTGCATCTTATATTTATGTTACAGACCAATGTAGCTTCAATGCGATCAACTCCGCTGTTGCGCATCGACCGGTGAGTGATATATTTTTATTTTATATTGAGGTAACGGGGATCTATGAAAATTATATCTCGGATGACGTTTCTGGAGATGTCTATCTCGTTAGTAACACGTTACAAAATAAAATATGCGACGTATCATAGATCCATTACTTTAATGTTCGGACAGCGAATGTGTATTTTTCCAATACATTGTTGCACTAAAAAAATGAGGTTGTTGATCGAAAAATAATCATTGTTATTCGACCTTTTCCTCTGTCACTTTTTTCTATTATCCAACATTTTTGAGAAAATTGCTCTGGAAAAGTGAGCGGTCGCTTTAATATCCGGTATAAATGCATGCGTGCAAAGCGGAGGAGAAAAGATACTTATACACATGTATGTACATCCGTACGTACATTGGTTGGATCGACGAATAAATATAATGCTCTGGTGTAGGCGGGCATTGTTCGCACGCGTAAAGTGTGCAAGAAACCGATCGTAAATCGAAGATTTCGAAGTTAATGGTCAACCGAGACGCGCACGAGCGCCTTTCATCCGTGGGAAGACCAATGGCGGCGAACACTCTGTTCTCAGTTTTCTTACCTCGATTGTTCCGTTTGCGACGAAAATGATATTCGTCTTGTTAAAAAAAATATCTCGGTTGTGGAAAAAACAATGCACACTTCTCTATTGCATCATCTACACATTTTTATAGTCTGTTCGTTGCTTTTACTATCTAGATAACTTTTAGAATAATTTACTAAAGAAGCCTGGATTAATTGAAAAATCTTAACGACCTTAAAGACTTTAAATTACTTATCACAAAATCATATTTGGGAATTTTTGGTAAGAAGCGGAGATGTGATATTTAATATTATAGAAAAAGTTCCAAAACTAACATAGTCCTATTTCTAATGAATTAAGTGTTTCTCTTAGTCAAAATTGATATGAATTTAGTCCACTAATTGTAAGTTATTTACTTATCAGAAGTTTACAGTTTCTGCATTTTGTTGATTGTTTATAAATCGGCTAATATTGAAAGTTTTTAAAATTTGAAAGTATTTGTTGAAATTAACTAAAAGAAAACAGATTTTTTAAATAAACTTTAGAGCTTTAAAATAAAATAAAAAGATCGATTTTCCTATTTATTATCAATAGCTATCATTTTCTCTCGCGCATGTTCGCCACGGGAATAGTAAATCCGTCATGTTTTATCTTCTTTTTCTCGTCGACGATTTAAGAAAGAGTACTTACAAGAAGTTGGTACAATCGAACGCAAGAGTGTTCAAAGCCATTGATAAAGGTGCATGGCTGATGTTTTATAGATTAATCAAGTCCCAGACATTTTAGACGCTCTATCTTGCTACGAAAGCACAATCCACATCTGAACAAAATCAGCAATGATGTGCTCAATAAACGTCGTAGGGTTTGAGACATTCGTAATGAAATAGTCGACTAGGCAGGCAATAGCACGTACATATATATTGATAGCCTTTGTAGAACTTATGCGGTGCACTGGCGTAGTTTGAATTCCCGAAGAAGGATAAGCAAACCCGGGCTGATGGAAAAAGCCTACTTGAAATAGGAAGTATTTATTTAGGGGGTCGAGATAATGTTCTATAAAAATAATAAATAAAATAAATATTATAACATTCATACATCTTTAATTTTGCATTACTATAAATCTGCATTACTATATTATAGATATTCAGATAATGAGTAATTAACTAACGTATAAATAATAAATTACTTTCGAAATAAATTTTATGTAATGGGAAAGAAAGAATCTTTAAAGTCGAGAAAAGTTTGTATGATCTCTCTACTCATGTCACGCTTAAATTTTAATTATTTTTCGTCTAAGAGAATATTGTGTTAATGATTTTTTCGAGTCGACGAAAACGATCATGATACGATAATTTTAGACGGATCGCCGTTTATCGATCTCGCCGTTGCGATCCTCGACAATCTGTCTGGATGAAGAGCAACGACGGATGTAAGAAATGCGGGAAGGCAGGCAGCTCTTTTAGAGCTCTAACGATCGCGATGGCTCTACATTATTTATACCTCGCCGGCGATCTAGCTCGACTTGCAATTGCGAATCGGGAAAACGAAATGCGAAACGATTGTCTTATTACTCGTCGTACTACGTCGGGATGACTCTTCCGCGACGGATAGAATTACGATTTATTGGTCGTCGGACTGTACTATAACGCTTTTCGACTTTTTATCCCGAACGGTCGTATGGCTCGATGTCAATGAGCCACTTGTAATGTAAAGGCACGTCAATAATGTTCGCAAGTTATAGCGTAGGATGATCGGAAATGGGAGACATCGGATCCGTGTATATTATTTTTGCGAATTTTTTCCTTGTTGTGGAAAATAATGCCTTGTAGTAAACGTGAATAAGTGAAATCGATAAAAGCTATTGAACAAAATGGCACAAAACTAAATTGTGCTACTCACAGCGAAGTATCGTGAACGTATCCTATCGGTTTCTCGTAGAAATTCTGTGAGAAAAATTTGTAAAATTGCTATGATCATTGAAAAAAAATTATGACTTTAATAAATTATCCTATATCTATTTTTGTATACTCTGATATTATTTCATTTAATAAATCTCTTTTAAAATATGCAGGGGACTCGCGCGACTTCTCTAACGCTGACCTAGATCCCTTAATTGACATCCGAGAGAAAGATGGTTTGGATATTCAAATATATCCTCTGATAGTGGAATTGCTCAGAGGCGAATCTATATCGCGCGTCTGACCTCTCACAACGATTCAATTATTTATTAGCCGAAATTTCTAGAGCTCTCGTGCTTAGATACATTCAACTTGCGCAGATGTCAATCACGTTAACCGAATTGAACATGCCGGATGTATTATTGAATGTGGATACTGCAGACTGCTCAAATTACTGCGATACGTCCGTTAATGCATGAAATTCGCGCGAAGGTATTTCCGAATAAGATAAAATAATATTTGATCTCGGCTGGCGACCCGCTTTACATCATTTAATAATAGATGAAGTAAGCATTTATCCGTAAGCGTGCAGTTCTAAAATTTATCGCTTAAAAGCATATAAATTTTTCTAAATCAGTGTAAATGTTATATAGTTTGCTAAATACGTCATTAAGGTTTTTATTTTCACTAAATGATAAAAAGATTTATTTTATTGCCGGACATATTTGTGCCTTTTAATCCGTTTAATTTTCAATAAATCAGACACAGTTGATTAATAATCATAATGCTAATATTAAAACTGCGGCAATGCAAAAATAATCAATCAATCATGTCATAATGATTGATTCATTACGAGTTATTTCCCAATTTGTCAGAACCTCGATTTCTCTCTAAAGCACAAATATGAAAAATGAAAAGGCACCCGATCGTCCGTGGCGTTCGAGCGACGAAAGAACACGAATACGAGCACGGATAACGATAAAAGAAGCAGACGAGGAAGAGAAAGAGACGGAGGACATTAAGCCGTAAATACGGCTTGCGTGATTTCGCGTGGGCGAGCATCGGCAATTACGATGCGAGGAGCAACCGATGAGCGAAGTCGGCGTTGACTTAACGAGCGGAGGGAGGCTCACAGAATCGAATACCCTTTTTTTCTCTTTAGCGTTGCCGCAATCGTGGTGTCCCACGAATTTTAAAGGATACCTTTGTGAGGGACAACAGCCGCCGTCTCTCCTCGCACAGTTTTCCAGGCCGTTCTCCAGCCAAAGGGAAGAGAAAGGAAGGCGTGGGACAGGAGGGGAGCAAGAGGAAGGAGTCATCCTCGGGAGCAGCAACCTGCAGACTGGCCTTTTTATCGCGCCGACCGGGGAGCCGGCTTTACGAGGAGTCCCATAACGGAAATTTACGGTTCTCCCTTGCCTTTCCCTCTCCGCCCCCGTCCGCTTCTCATTCCGCTTCTTCTCTTTCGCGTCTCTCACGCCTCTTCCTTTCTCACTTTATCTTTCTTCGTCTCTCATCGCGTTTTGTGTCTTCTTCTCCACCTTGCCCGCGATAGTTCTCGAAGACCGTTTTCGATCGGTGATCGGCGAAACTCTTCGGCGAGGAGTCGAAAAGAATTAATGCCGATTAATTAAGCCCACCCAATTCGGTCGATCACTCTGTGTGGTCTCGCGAGACGCAACGGATGGCGAGCGAGACGACCTTAGAGACATAATTGAGCCTTAAAGGGTCGATCTGGCCGGTCTATGCTCAGTCGAGTGACAGTAACGATCGATAAATGATCCCTACGCCCACGCTTTGTGCAAATTGAGTTGGGATTCGCAAAGGTATATCTTTCTTTTTAACATATCGTGTGACAACATGGAAGATCAATTAAAAACAGAAATCTAAATATGAGATTTCTATGGACCGATTTTATATGAATTTTCAGCTGATGAATAGATATGATAATATGTCGTGATTAATTTGCAATAGTAAGAATGTTTCGATATTTTTTAGTATTTTAATCTTGTTATTTAAAATATTTTTTTATTACATATTAATTGATTAATTTTGTTCCCGATTTAAATAAATTAGATGAATTTTAACGGGCTAGAAAGAGCCAGACCCGGATGTTAGTGCGTCAGTTTCAAGGAAGAATTAATTTTTTATTGAAACTGATGATGATGAAACGGATTGAAACTGATTTGGTATCGTGACAAAGAAAATTTGTCCCCTGTGCACAGCTAATCAGTTTCAATGAAAAATAAATTCTTCCTTGAAATTGACGCACTAACATCCGCGTCTGGCTCTTTCCAGCCTGTTGAAATTTAAATATGTATAGTATATGTATATATATATATATATATATAAATTTATATATTCATTTAATTGCAAATAATAGATTTTACTTAAAAAAAATCTTAATCTAATTTATGCTTTAGTTGCCACAAAATATTAGAAATAAAAAAATTAATAAAGTTATAAACAAAAAATATATATACATATTTTTTTTCAGAAAGAAAAAATGAAACTATATATATAACAATAAATAATAAAAAATGAAGCTGAAAAAGAGCATATCTGCAAAATTTACATCTCATCAATGTCTCGTAATGTCGCTACTGTTATTGACGCGAAGGCATTTGCGCGGCGGCTGATTACCGTAATGCGCGCGGGCGCGCATATATCGATCGGGATAAAATGTTCTCATTGCCCAATAATAGCGAGCCAACTGCAAGTAGGGCGATTAAGACCCGTGCTGGCAAATAAGTATCTCAATGTCGAAGAGCGCCGATTGCCGACGGACCCGACGCGGCGATCACCTGCGGCAGCAACCGCGTCGCAGTGCGCAAGAAGAAAGGTGCATACGATATATTCCGAGATAAGCATCTTCCGTCCGTCCATCCGTAGGACGGCGTGCGCACGTCAGTGCGCGTTTTCGCGTGTCACCCGGCTGATATATTTCCGACTAATGATTGCGAGGGATAATTACGATCCCGTCGGCTAACAATTTCTCTCGCGCACTCGACGTGGTCGTCGTGTCGCCCGTAATTCTCGATCGGCGTCCGATCGATGCCCATTACGCACCGGGATAAATGTCTCGCGCGCCGATCACGAATCACGAAAACGATAAGAGCGTGGTACATCGATGCGCTTTTGTCGATGTGTACGCCTCTGTTAGACGTGGTGTGTCCCGCTTGCTCTTCGCTCTCGCAAGGAGCAAAGCACATACTCTGGAATTTACCTTATTCCGCACGGAATTCGACCGCGATTCGGTAAGAAGTCGTTCATTACGAGAAATAATGATTATGCGCTGGCATTAATTCCGCCGGATACTTTGATACAATTTAATCGCCGTAATCACGCCGGAGAAATACGATATCGCTTTTAATAGCAATCGTGTCAAATGCTACTTGCTACTTCGTTATCGTTGGATATAATTTCTACTTGTGAAAAATATGCCAGTATATTTCTACGTTAGTATCTTGGTATTATCGCGAGCGAGGGTCGATTATTTATCGCCGCCGCTGCGTGATGTATATATTCATTTTTTGATATATCGTGTGTGTATCTGATTTTCTCGTATATACTTAATAAGTTAACACTTTTTTTTTTTATGATAAATATTTCTACCATAAATCTCCGACCTCCACATATGCAACGATATATTATTAAGTCGACAATTTAATATCAATAAACTCGGGGACAGATATGTCTTAATGAAACGCAATAATCGTGTATGAAATAATGATGACTTTTCCATTAAACTGAACGGTTACGAGATCTTCAACCAGATTCAACGGATTATTTCATCCCGCAATATCCGCCCGCTTAATCGCGCCTATTCCTGAAGAATCACGATGTACAGGTCGGGCGACTAGTAATACGAGGAATAATTAATGCCCGATACAGTATAATTACCGATACTAATCTCGAGCGCTTTAATCTCAGACGTGAGTCGAAAAACCGTGCTAATTGACTGGCGCGCGCATGTTAATAACTAAGTGTCGCGGCGTATTAAGCGGATTATTTCGCTATGAATAAGCGTATTATCGTGCCGCGAACCTCGCGCGATCTTCGCGGGACTTTTCTCTCGGATACTCGAGAGATCTCGAGTCTCGCACTCCTGGCTTTAAACGCGGCGAGCGGTAGGCGTAAAAGCAACAAAAGTAACGTGAAAAACGCGATAAAGGTGGATTATCCGCAATTGCGATTCGTTATGCCGACGCTTTAGCAAATGTTGATTAGAGAGCGGTGTAAGAAGAAAGAATAACATTATATAAATATTTATAAATATGAAGACTAATTATGTGTCTTTCATATCCCAATATGTAGGAAACTAAAAACAGTTAAAGCACAAAATAAGAAAAAGACATGAATTAAACTGAGGAAAAATGCTTTTATTAGTTCATTTTTTAATTTTATGCCACCAATAAATATTTTTAAAAAATGTAAAAGCAATATCACATAGGATCAAAAAATATTGTAAAAGATAATACTTTTTCAAAAAATTGAAAAAGTGATTAATACTAAGATACTACAAAGAATGAAAGAGGAGAAATAGATTATCAAAACTAATAAAAAAACCGAACTATTTCGTAATTACTTAGTATTTATTATTTAAGAAGAGGTAAAAGAGGAAAAAATTTTAAATAATTTAAAGGATTTAAAAAAGGTATGCGAGACTTATAAGAGAGTATGGCTTGGTTGATTCAATAAACTTGTTTAGAACAACGAGAACCGTTAGAAATACAGCCGAGATATAGCCAAAAATAAGAAACGAGATTTTAGAGGAAGAAGAAGGAAGAGGAGACTCTGCTCGCGATGATCTCACGGATAGATAAGACAGACTCGTAAAAGAACACGGGCGTACATCGTGAACTAAGTGTTGGCTGAGGGTTGGCTACCGCGATATTGAAAGTTATTGAACACTCAGTTCTTCTTTACAATAAATATTTCTCGCGCCGTTCCGCGTTTCTCGCCGCGGAATTTACATTGTGAGCTCGTTTCGGAGACCTCGGAGACTTTATATCCGCGGCCGTTCGCGTTCGCGTTCGCGTGGCGTGGCGTGACGTGCCATGCCGTGCCGTGCCGTGTAAAATTAGCCGGGTAATAGAGATAGAGTTTGTACGCGTACGTATAGACACGTGTACATATAGAGAGGTATCTGGGCGTAAGTATCCCGCAGATCTGATGCTATCGCGACCGCCTACGCGGGAAACACTACGGTGACGTTTCCAGCGCCGTCATATCGCACGCGCGAAGCTGGTTCTCCTTTATTTCTCTCTTTTCGAGAACGACGCATAATTATTTCTCCTCGCATCGCGCATCTAGCATCTGATAGAATCGTTTTATTTAACGGACGCGACACTGAACGCGGTAAATTTGGCCTCGCGATGGCTGTTATAATCGATTACAATATCGCGGCGACAGATCTTTTGTTAAGTTTGCCGACAACTCTCGCGTATTACTTTATAGAATTGCCATGTCTCTCGATGACATGCGAAGTGACATAATTTATCGTTTCTGTGAGCGGACTGCTTATTTAATGATAATCGCGAATTCGATGCGAATTAGGAGGATATACGTTTAAAGAAAAATGGAAAAAAAAAAAATATAAAATGAAGAATTTAAAATATAAAATATAAAATAAAGAATTTAAAATTTTAAATCGACCGTTAAAAATTAAGTCGATGGAGATATATCGCGAAATACAAGAGCTCGATAAAACCGCTATTTCAGGGATCAAGTTGCAACGCCTATACTCGTCATTATAGGTCGACACTCGAACAGTTTCGAAGTCTTGGCCATTCTATGAAGTTCTTCTCGTACAACGCCGCGAGGATCTAATCAGCGAAGAAGTTCTCGACGTGCGTGCGAAAGACAGGATGCCTCGAGGTCATCCTTGCAAGAAAAGTTGCGCATCCCCGCGTGGTGCGCGTTTCCTTTCCTTTGCGCGCACACGCGTTTCTTTCACTACGAACGCTCTCGCGAGTGCGCTACATCTTTCTCCCGCATCCTCTTTCACGCTTGAACTTGTCTATTGTTGGTTTCCGGTCTCTCGCCTCTCTCGTAAACTGGTTTTTGTCGCGATCTCTAATGTCACGTTGCCGGACAAACGTAGTGCGATCTCGATCCGACGACCAGTACTGACTGTATAATAATCATTATATTCCTGAATTTGCGGTCTATCGTGTTTCTGCTTTTACGAAAGTGTACGTGTATGTAAACACAATAATGGAAAACATCGCCTGTTTAATGGCATGTGATATCTAGACTGCTTGCGGGAAAAGTACAAAGATCATAATTACGGGTTGTGAGTTATCGTGAACAGCCGCTTAAGTAAGGCTGCGAATGACAAGATACATATTTGCTATAAGATGGAGAAATTAGAAAACACAAAAATGAATACAAAAACAGGTGTTATTTCAATAGACGGATCAAAGTTAATTTTAAGGTACTTGGAAAAAAATAATAAATTAATAAATTTATTAAATTAAATAATGAGAAATAATATCAAAATTTTGATTATTCGTGGAAAATTTGTATCCTCAGTTGAATGACACGAGAACAGGATGAAACCTAAAAACCTTATTACGATGTTTAGGCAAACGATATATGTATAATTCCGATATGTGTGTGACTCAATGTGCTATTCTAATCTTCGACTTGCTTTCCAAATGCGATGCTTATTAAACCGACCGCTTGGCGATGGTCGGTCCTAAGCAAAGTTCGCCTCATCTCGCGCCTCATCGTCTGCTCGCGACCGTAATTTACGAACGCATCGCGCTCGTTAATCTTGGCGATCGCGCGATCCGCGTGAATCCGCGGATTTACGCCGTGCCGGGGCTTGACGGCGCTCATTACCAGAAATTAGGTGTTACGGATGGAAGCGCCGATAATTGTAACGGTTCGACGCCGGTATGTTTCAATTAGCGTCGCGCTGGGAGCGCGCTCGTGAATCAAAGCAATCGAGCGACTCGGACCCTTCGCACCCATCATCAATGACGATTATCCGCTTCCGTTGTTCGCGCTCGCAAAGATATCGATCCTTAATCGATCGATTATTATCTCAATAATCCCTCTCAAAAAATTATCAAAAGATTTAGAGAGGCCTCTTTTTGTGATATTATCAAGTTGAAAATCCTGTGTACAAGAGGGAGATAAAACCTATATATCTGTTATCATTTCAAAAAAAAAATCTAGAGTGTCGAGAGATAAGTCTTCCAGAGGAGAAATGCAACGCAATGAAATTATTTCCGTTCTCAATAATGATCGGCGAGAGTGGGTAGGCTGCGACGATCGTTATTATTACCAAGTATAGTGATCGAATGACGGTGCCAATTCGCGGCAACGACAACTCATTTCAGTCTTGGCGACTATCTCGGCGAACGATCGATATTTTTCCGTGAGACGGGCAAGTGGTTCCGCGGCATAAAAGACAACCGAAAGATAGAGATAGAAAGAAGGAAAGAGAGAGACGTCGGCGATCGAGCAGAGACGCGGCGAATACGAACAAATAGATCACAAGAAGAGAACGACGAAGTTGCGGGGAGAAGCGAGGAAGGCCGTCACGACGAAAAAAGTGGGACCGGTCCGGGGACTTTAGAGAAGCCAAGCATGGCGGTGGGGCGTGGGTGGAACGAAGAACGGTGACAAGTAGGATCGCAGTCGATCTACCGAGAGGAAGAACAAAGAAAAAGAGAAAGAAAAGAGTGTATGATGGAAAAAAAAAGAACCGGGGGAGTCGGCGGGAAGAGCCGAGATTTCTCGAAGACGGGGAGTGGCGCGCGAGATGCGGCGCTTATAATTTCTAATGGACCGCGCGCGAGCTACATAGCTTTTTTTTTTTACCCGCGTCCGCATCTCAGGATCGTTTCCTCCGACCGTCGTCCGCAATGATTTATATTTGCACCGGCGATCCCGCGTGAATGAGCGAAGAAACGGACGCGAGAATCGCGGTGTCACGCCGCATTCGCGGAAAGAAAAGGCGGCAGCGCCGACACGTCGCGACGACGACGGTAGGAGAAGATCCATAAATTGCCACCGAAGCTGCTACCGTTCGATATTTTCTCGTAATTCGCGCGATACGATAGGAAGTGAGCGCAAAATAATATTTAAAGTGGAAAATAAAAATATATTTTTGTATGTTACAATTAAAATCTTATTTGAAGTATTTAATTAATTTCGCGAATTATAGAAATAAATATATTCACAAATATGTATATTTCTTCTTAAAGACTTCGCGTATATTCGAGATTGGAATAATTATTTATTTTATTATACATATATAGACAGTAAAATATTTTTTACAATGAATTTATGCTGTGTGTTTGTTAGTGAAATATAAAACAGATTGTGCGCACAAATATAAGATTGTTGGACGGCTGATGTTCGCGGAAAACTATAACGAAATAGATAGGCGAAAGAAGCACGATTCGCCTTGTCGACACTTTTTCAAGGCTGTATGCTGTTTGGTACCTCTTAAAGTATCATAGCATCATCACGTTCTTGCACAGAGATAACGAGATGGCGAGAGTTGTTTCCATGCGGCATCCAAGAATGATATAAAAGCGGCAAAAATAAGGAACTCATATGCCAACAGACTTTTTTCTAATTTAATTATTAAAAGCGCTCCGTATAGTCGATGACAGTTAAACAAGATGTTACAATAACATATTATTTTATCCTACAAGAAATCTTACAAAAAATCGCTCAGTTTTTTCAACAATAATTTAAGTTAAGTTAGGCCAAATTAAATACAAATTATATGACGAATAAAAGTATGATAATAATATACATATTACATCGTATAACTTTCTTGTAATAATAATTTCGTTGCATATTACCATCTCTCTCTTTCTCTCTCGTGGGGAAAAATAAATATTTGTATTAAACGTTTATTAAAAATGTAATAACATAAATTTCGTGCATCTAATATCAATTTCTACAAATCTGTGAAAATAATACTATAAGAATAAAATGTGTCTCTGATAAACGCGAGAAATAGCATACGTGAAGTAAAAGTGAAACTTCATGTAAATGCATCGGACCACTATAATCGCTTGATAGTATTGTATTAATTAGTCTTCGAGCGCGCGGCAAATGGAAATATTTCGATTGATATAGCCGATATTTGCGTTCACATGGAAAAAACACGAGGAATTTCGGTGTAGTCCTTATTTTTATAAGGATCCGTGATAATTAATCTTATTATGACGTCTTTTCATCCGCACTGTCGCAACTGCAGTTCATTTGAAAAATCGTGTTAGTATATATTGTTACGGAGATAGCGTATTGGCAAGTTGATTATTCGAATATCCCTTACACGAAACGTCGATTATTCCATTACCGCTTATCTGGGATATCGATCGCGCTGAAAGGGAGATGTATGTATGTCTGGCGAGCGTATAATGAGGTGTATAGCTGAAATTCCAGAGTTCGAGCGCGTGATGTAAACACATCCAGCCGATTATCGATATATGTTCTCTGGTTATAATACGATTCTCAGTGCATTCTAAATGCTGCGTTAAGTCTTCGATTCATTCCCTTGACAGCGATTAATTAATTCACGATTACCAATACCTAGAATACGCATATACGTAATATATTGTATTTATCGTTTTAACATATGCAATATATGCATGTATTGTGGCAAGGATATAATTCGTACCCGGCAAATTTTCAAATTCGATTTTCTCGAAAACAAAATCTCGCGTTTATACGAAAGAAGAATCACTTATTATTAATTAGACCCGAATTCGTCACGTGCGTTTACAAGAGATACTGAGCAATCCGCGTTTTCGATTATACTAAAAATATCTTCAAAGAATATCGCGACATAGATATTTGATGCCTATCATTTTTCTCTCGCTTTTAATTTCTCGGGTAGGCCGAGTTGTATCAGGAGAAATTTACGATATCACTATAATGCGACATTTATCTTGGATCTTACGATAAATGCGCTGACCTAACAATGATTAAGAATTGTTAAAATATTTTATACAGTTTACTTCATGAGTTATGTAATAAAAATTGTATACTAACGATATGATTCTATTTTTGATATAATTTCATTAATTCAATGAAAGATTTTTTGATAAGTCTAATCACAATAAATATGTAAATGTGTGTGTGTGAATTTGATAAAGAATGAATCATAAATCTGGAAACTTTGAGTGTAAGAAAATATGACATTGACCCTCTTCGTTACTTGTGCCATTAACGCCGGAAGAAGCACGCGTATCGATTATTTGCGAATTTGTAAGACGGTTGGGTCAGGTCGGGTTATCGATGTTGCTTCCATCATGACGTATCTGCTTCTCTTTTTCGCGCTACATCCTCAGCCAAACACTTTGTATGATCCGCTGCACATTCGTAGATATTTTTAGCTGTCAATAAGTAAATGTCTTGAAATGTAAATGTGCTAACATGATATATATATATACTTAATAATAATATTATTATTTTAAATTATGCGCTGCTCAACATTTTGATATTTACTTATGTTTTAGATAAAATATTTTTTTAGAAAAAAAATGTATTTTTGATTAAAATTATTCAAGATAAAATTTTATCTTAGGTAGGAGTGAAATAAATATACAGCGACAAATTATAGAGAGATTCTTTAGCAAGGAACAAGTGTGTAACATGTATATATATATATATATATATATATATATATATATATTTCTATCGTAGATGTGCAGCACATACAGGTTCCTGTCTTCATTTCGATGTACAGATATGTGGATTATAAATTCGTGGCAGTAGAAAAAAATACAAAGATGACAAAACGAATTTATGCCCTTCTTGTTAAAGGCCTTGAAATATTTACAATACTGCAGCAAATATCGTGAGTAGTGTTGTGCAATATATATAGATAAACGTAATTAAGCATCAATAATCTCTTTAATCCAATTTTTTTGCGATATAAACCGGTATAGTTATCGCTTAATCAATCATTTTTAACAATTGCCTCGTATGATATATGATAAAATTGTATAAAGTAGCACTATGATTTAATTACATCTATACTCTTGATACTAGGTATCATTTTATTTAGATAATAATCACGATTGTCTTGCACAACACTGACTGCCGATGTATAGATAGATTACAAGTTCTTAATTACGTATATAGATAGGAAAGAGCTTTTTAACTCTCTTTTCCGAGAATCGCATGAAAAAATAATTCGCTCGGAACCTGTTCCTACATAATTATCTTTGTTTTCAGCCTTAAAATGATATGTGATAGACATCTTCGAATACTCATTTATTTATTTACCCTAGATACGAGCTCTCAAACGTTGCAAGGCACCACATACTTTCCGACATAATTAGCATGAAAATTAAATATAATTTAATTGCTTTATGTTAGAATTGAAATCAAAACTACCTCAAGTCTTCAATTATTAATTTTCTATATTCCGAATCAAAATCAGTTTATATTATTAATTATCCAAATATGTTTCTCAGTCAATATAATTATATTATACAACTTTGTTACCGTCTTAATATTTAATAATTAATTTCAAAGATAAATCACATTAAAAAGGAAAAAAATAGATTGTAACAGAATATAACAGGAAAAATATTGGGTGAAAATGACAAAATACGAAGGTGAATCGTTGAAAAATTATATTTTTTCCATTCATTGGCACGAATCGTAAACACAACATAATTTATAAATTAACGTACACAATCATCTTCAATAATTTACACAAATTCTCGTGAGTGTTTCATCATTACAAAAGATAATATGCTTTCGCTTGGGATTCGGAGATCAAAATCTCTTTCGGAGACAAGCTTTTTTTGTGCCATATAAGAAGGAGGAAGGGGGGAGGGATGAGCTTGAGATTCTAAATATTTTTTTGTTTCGATAAAGTCGAGAACACGACGAATGTATATTATAAACGCATTGCAACGAATTGTTTTTATGATACCACGTAAGTTGAAGATTCTCTCTCCCTCCTTCTTTCGGTTCGGTGACGGAATGACGGTAAGAGATAAATGAGTAAAATGGAAAACTAGAATGGAGATGAGAAGAGAAGAAGGGAGAAAGAGTGAGGAAAAACAGATGAGGAGAATAGAAAGCTTGACTCATGAATAACAAAATAAATAATAGAAGCATTAAACATGATTAATCACTTAACAACGTAACTAGAGATAATAATAATATTAATAATAATAATTAATAATATTAATAATATTAATAATAGAAATAAAATAATAATCATACGAATGGCTACACTTGTTAATAGTTACAAGAACAAGTCTGGCACGGCGATCGCTTAACTACCCGAAGACACGTCGAACGTGTTTGTTCCTTTTTTTTCACGTCTTTCCTTACTTTAAATTACTACAGATTTATTACGCAAGAGATTCTGTCAGTTTAAGGCTGAATCGGTGCGAGGGATAATGTCAAGTCAGAGATCTCAAAGTTTTTGCTTCGATAATCGCCGAAAAAAAATGAGAAAAAAATAAAACGAAGACTGGATGGCACTTGAATTAATCGCATGACTTGAATGTGCGAATATAACAACTTTCCGCTTAGGATTCTGGAGTGTATTGAGCAATTTACTTTTCAATGTAATAGAAATGAGTAAATCCATTCATTAATCTATGAGTATTAATTGTGCGAGCATCGAAATTAATTATTCTTCCGCAGTACGAAACAAACTTTTAAAAAATTAGGAACGATATACTTGTGAAACTGTCGAGATTAATATAGAGAATAAATCGATAACGAAACAGTGCGTTGCAAAAGATTTTTAGTTTTCAATCTATGAGACAAACATTAATAATTTATCAATTTGTAACGATTTCCAATGTAGAATATTAACTTAATAGTTGTTTAAATAATTATTATTATAATTAAATGATTATTATCATCACGACAATAATTATTGCCATTAGATGCCAGATATTAATCACGCGCTTACAGTTGATTAACTTATAACTCATCGTTCAAGAAAGCACCAACAATTAAAAGTTAAAGAAAAAGTGAAGTAGAGTTTAACCCTTTTTAGCACGGTCGCATTTTTACTACGCGTCGATATTTAGAGTATTACCGATTAAAGGACGAAACAAGTATCTTCCGATTCGACAATCCTCCCTCGCACGTCGCACCGTATGATATAAACACCGCTTTCCAAGCAATCGTTCGATCGAGGGGGCAAGTAAAATGGCAAGCAGAGAGCGACAATACCTTCTCCTTAATAGCTACTTACTCGTCCCATTCCTCTGGAAACGCTTAATCGGTATTAGGTAGATAATTAGAAAAAACCTCGATATACAAAAATACAGATATACGTACTTATGCGCGCGCAATTGTGCGTGCCACGTATCAGAGTGCGCGCTGATATTTTTTTTTTTTCTATTTGCCGGCGAGGAGGAGGAATAAGAGACACAGGGGGAAGTACACGGAAGTTATACATATACGTATATGTATAGGATAAGAGTGTTAAGGACGAAACGCGCTCGCGCGCGGTCCCTCAAAACTGAATAAGCTCGAGTATTATGTCGGCTTGTGCTGCTCAGCGAGTCACCATATTGACTATTTTCGTAAAACTATGTGGAATTGACGTTTCCGAGACGAGAGACGAACTTGTTCGCGTGGCCGAACAAACGAATAACACTACGTGACAGCGATGTGTTACATGTGATTCAGAGAGACGGAATATTTCTTTTTTTATTTAATTTGTACTAATATATAAATATTATAGTTTCTTACAGTTTCAATGTTAATCGTATAATTGAATCACTCCCTTTTATTTTCCTCCCTAATTTTTATCTCTCCTCGACGAGGAAGGAAGAGAAGTGACATTTTCCGTACTCTGTGATTCCATTGGAACGACATTAGCGTATTATTCGATTTGCCGTTCACTCGACCCGGCGACCTTATCCGCGCGGAGATCATGGTTCGAATATACTTTAAGATTGTCTTCGTCGATTCACAGCGCAGAGATACCTGTCCGATTCGCCCTTCTTCGCTTAAGCACCACAACCAGTTTCGATTAATCGCGCCGCAACGCATACACACTTGGTTTTCATAGGAAAACGTTAAAAAGCTCGAAGAGACCGTGTATCGGTCGTGTCAATTACAGCGTTCGTTTTTCACTATATAACAAATCGATCGACGTCAACCTAATAGTTTCTGATGACGTTCGATATAACTAATTGGCATTAATTTCGAGGTAAGAACAATTTTTCTTAACTTCAAGCCCCGCGTTCATATATTTGAAGCTTCTTGCGAAATTACACACGCTTCAAGTGTACGTATAAAAAAATATTTTATCTCCCTCCTGATGTGCGGCGGCGCGAATAATTACAATAATAGAACGCAATAATAATGTCAATAGTATTTACTCACTAATTAACGTTACTTCTATACGCTTTATTATGCTTTAACGTCGAGTTTTCTCCTCTCTTTCTTTCTCTGCAGGTACAGATACGTTCTTTTTTTTTTACACTATCGTCATCCTTGCAATCGATGGACGCCGCTAACGAAATGTCCACTGCAAAGGGACGACCGTGATTACACATTTATAACTATTAATACATCACTGTTTTTCGCAAGTTTTTTCGGCTTCTCTACAGGAAGTCTCATCTTAACAATTTTTCAAGTAACAACAACTTGAGCAGGTTTCGGGCGAATCGACGAGGCAACCAATGGCGACTCGCTATTTATAGATATAGACACATTGAGAAAAATATTGGTGATAAATAAACTCGACGAGAGAAATGATCTTCTCATCGGTGTAGACTTGGTCCTGAATAATCGATGTCTCGTCTTGCATTGAGATTACTGGCGAGATTATCCTCACCATCTCGTCACCAATAATTTTCCTTCACAAAAATCGCGAGCTTGACGGATATGTTCTAAACGATGTAATTCTAGAACTGCTCACTGGAGTCTAATGAATCCTCTCTATATTTCTTGCCATATTTTCAATACGATTTATTAGCCATATTCAAAATTATTACACAACAATTTGCATTTCAATATATCTTTCAGCTAAAAGATATACATATATGTATAAAGAATAGGAAAGACACAGAAATAACGATATGTGTCAAAATCATGGATTTCATTAGATCTCGATGTGCAGTTTAATGGGGTTGACACGCGTGTTAATCGCGCATTCGAAATGTTCGTTATCGAAGAATTTGGCACGTGTATTCGCGTCGCCGACGGGCTACGTTCAAGTTTTCCCTACAGTAAGTAGTCAACGGTAAAGATTAGGAAAATCTTTGAAGAAATAATGCGCGACATGATCGATTATATACATACGATATTATTGTGGACACGTGGTCGTTTTACGAATATGATAAAAAAAAAAAAGAGAAAAACACGATTCGACTCTGATGCCAAGCACTTTTAAGCACCGCTTTCATGTATCTCCGTGCACCGTGCTACATTTGCGCGGCCGAGCAGGAATGCTTTACTTTCAGCTTCTGTTACCTAACTTTACGCATCGAGAACGAGAGAGCAGAAGATGTATAAAGAGAGTACTCGGTGATATAATATTTTTCATGACGATGACGGTCAGAAAACATTCGAGAACAATCATCGACCATCAGTGACCAATCGCAGAGAAGCAGAGAAATCTTAGAAAGTACAAGATCGAGTTTTAAGAAATTTTCTAAATAATTGAAACATTGTTGCAAAATATTTACTAAGATAAATTTCGAACAAAACAAGTAGGTTTGCTAGTAAATTATTAATTAGTAATTTATTTGAAATTGATTTTTTTTTAACAGTTCCATAACTAATAAAATTTTTTGCAAAACTGCGTGTGTTGTGTTATCGGATTGTTTTCCGGCCGAAGTCGTACAACTTGTCACCACGTAAACGAGTGCCGCGACGAAACGTTTGCGAATTTCAGAGGTTGAAAATATACGATTCGCGGAAGCGGAATCAGACGGAAGATCAAAGAAGTACGATAATACTGTTCGGCATTGTTCGCTGGCGCGATCGCATATGACGCATGAAAGGGTAATGATTTCTAGGCAATTCGCGGAGAATCATCAAACAAAAAGAATTATTTATTTTTTGACAAATAATATAAATATAATATACTCACGGGAGCGAAGTTTCTATCCATCACTCAGAGCTCTTCATGATGCTCTTCCGATATGCGAATTTAACTCTTTCGCTGACGTATAAAGGGAGATTTTAAGGCCTGAAAATACGGTAAAAGATCGCAGAACTTTGGAACAACTTTGTTTCTTTGACAGCAAAACAGTTCTTGTGAACTGCCAATGTTACGCGCACACTATCACTATATCTTTCGATATCGTGAAATAAATAATCATATTTTTGCATATTATAATAAATTCTTCAAGTTTATCAACATGTCTGTCGCAAAAATAAATCTCAACGCGGCGCAGCGAAAGAGTGAAATCGACGCGTTGTCTTAAATCTTAGCTGCAATTCCTTCCAAAATAGTGGTCCTTCCATAATCTTAACCACGATCACAGACTCTAATTAGCGTCTGTCGGAACCCTGAATTTTCGATGGCAAAACAAATTTCTTCCTCCCATCTCGATCCGTTTCACCAAAAGATCGCAATCTCTCTAAGCATCAATCTCTTTCTAACGTCCGGCTGATGTCGCGGTGTTCACCGAACAACGGCGACCCCGTTCCCTCGAAGCGTTTCGGCGGAGCCCCGATCGAACCGCGAATGTCGTCTCTGGGGATCCTCGATCGATCCTGCCGCGATGTCCTCGCTGGCATCTGCTGCCAGAATGCAACCAGGGTCATCCGACTGGCCGTCGTCATTCGGCCTTGATAATCGCCGACGGTGCCGCCGTGACGTTCTGACCGAAGGCGGGGCATTCCTCGCTGCCGAGCAGACCTGGTTCCGTCTTCGGGGTCGGACCGTCCGCGCACCGATTGTGGGTCTTGAGATGCCTGGTGATCATGTCCCTGCGGCAGGCCGCGTACGCGCACTGCGGACACTTGTACGGTTTCTCGCCTGTGTGGGTTCGCTGATGGGTGCTGAGGTGATCGGATCTGCTGAACACTTGCCGACAGACCCGGCACGTGTACGGCTTGACGCCAGTGTGCAATCTCATGTGCCTGGTCAGCATGTCAGATCTGGCGAAGCTCCTCTGACACACGTCACATAGGTACGCCTTTGCCGAGGCATCGTGGAGGCCCTGCCGACGATGCCTGGACGCCATGTGTTTCGCCAAACGATCGTGTAGACTGAACATTTGCCCGCACTCGGGACACACGTAAGCCACGTCCGTGCCCGGTGCCATTTCCTCCACGACGGGCAAAACCTCTAGGTTGTACCTTACCGCGACGCTCTCCTTCGTGGTGGGTGACGCAACGTCGCCCCTCACTACGGGCACATTTACGGCACCCCGCGTCACGACGCCGGTCGGTAGAAGCTGAAGAGCCGACGACCTGGTGGAAGCCGCCGCCGCCGCCGCCGCCGCCGCCGCAGCGGCTGCGGCGGATTGCAACGTAAGGTTCTTCATGGAGAGATCTAACGGCGATTCCTGGGGACTCGTACCGTCGCTCTCGAGGGAACTGCTTCGCGGTGGATGGCTGACGACGGAAGACGACGAGGAGCAGGTAGTCGAGGCGAGCACCCTCGTGTCGTCCCATCTAGGTACCATGTCCGAGTCAGAATGGCTGCGCCCGCGGAAGGTGTCGCCCGACGACGACGACGACGGCGTCAGGTACTTGTTATGCATATACTGCTCGAATATGCTGTACGTGCCGCATATACTGCTGTAAGACGCGAAGCTGGTTCGCGACAGCGGCGTCTGCAGAGACGTCGCCGTCGGCAGCATCATCGCCGCCGCAGCCGACGCGGCCAGCGACTGCGAGCACTGGCTGCACATGCAATCGGGATACTTGGGCGTCGACAGCCGATGGTTGTTCGGATAGGGCGAATAACGGTGCCGATGATGATGATGATGATGATGATGATGATACGAGTACGAGCGATACGGTCGATGGTGGGGATGATGATGATGATGTTGTTGACCGGCTTCGTGGAGTTCCTCCTCGGTCGGCGTCATTGGTTCCGCGTCCTTCAACCTCAGCGGCAGCTGACCGATCACCGGAGTGGTGTCCGCGGCGGATCGCGACGACGATGATCTAGGCGAGCCGAACACGTCCTCCTCCTCGGACACGGGACCGCTGCCCTCGAATTTCAACACCTCGCCCTCGGACGGTGAGCTGCGGTGAGCTTGCAACGTGTCTACGACCTGTTCCAGCCGTCTCCGTTTCTTGCGGGGATTCCGATGGTTACGGTTGGCCGTCGCCGCGAGGGTGTTGTTGTTCGTGCAGGAGGGCGGTGGCGGCTTGGCCGGACCCGGGGGCGCGGCTGCGGCGTCCTCCACGGCGCTCTCGGCCATCGTCATCGAGGATGCGCGGCACCCGCCGCCTGGGCCCCTTATGCCACCTACGACACCCTCGGCTACCACCGTACTACCTCCCACCTCGTCCTGAAACAATCGAAATGACGATGGTGCGATTATTCGAGGATGTCTTCTCGTGTTAAGTATCCTTGAGCTTAATGAATTTTTTAATTTTAAATAAATAAATTTTCAAATCCTACGCGCATTTAAACAGTATACGGCATTGAAGATGATACTGAAACAGCGCATGTGCGATTATTTATAACTTAAGATTAACTTAAGTCATAGGACGCGTGTAGTGCTTCATCATCTGTATAAACCGTTTTAAAAAAAATTCTATTGCGCGTTCATATACATGTCAAGTCTTATATAGAGATACATGTATTATTTTACGCTTGCTTAGAGAGACGGAGAAAAAGAGAAAAGGGGATTTCTCTAATTTTTAATTCACGTTATAAATTATTTAAAATATGTGGTTCGACCTTGAGTTTCGCAAAATATAGATATGATTTCGATTACACAATCAATTTTCGTAAAAAAATAGCTCCTAATTATATGTTGTTATTGGAGAAATTTGCTCGCCGATGGATTAAATGGTATTTTCGTTGACGTAATATTGTTGTGAACAACACTGGATTGCTAATGATAGTAATTCACATATCGTGGCGACATTTATATGGGCGAAGTTGAGACTCGCAGGTGCTAATAAACCATGACTTCGTAATTATACATGATGTTATTTGACAGAATCAATTGTAGCTGCAATATAATAATAGCTGCAGATAATGATAATATAGTGTCGAAATAAAATTCGGTAAAATCACGTTTAATATAATCATCACGTACAGTACAAGAACAAATTTCATTACTGAATAACGAATAAATCAAAATTTCTGAAATATGTACGTGCTGCTTTGCTAGGCTAAAGAAAAATAATTAGGAGATTAATATAAAATTCAGTACTGTGTCGTAAAATGAAACAGAAAGAGAGAATAGAATTTATTATATATTTTCTAACGGAAATTTTTTTTCGTGGCAAATATTAAGTTAGTTTATGTATCTATGTTGCTATTATATCGCGGAATATTGTCTACGTTAAAACTGAAGAGGTTAATTAATTAACGTCAAAACATGAAGAAAAATGCCGAGAATTTATTGCGAACGTCGCTACTGTCAAAACTTTCGAAGCATACGTTGACATTGTTATTGCGAAAGCGACGGATGATCGTTTGCATAGAATCTCGGCGTCTTACCGATCCCAAAAGAACAGGTATCGGCGTGCGAAGGCAACAGGTGTAGAGGCTCGTCTGAGAACGAATGTCAGTCGTGGTGGTAACGGAGGCCTCCCGGGGGACGGCAGGGACGATAAAAAAGTGCCAAGCCGTCGTAACGAGACGCGATTAGAATATTCGCCGCGTTTTTGCGCCGCGATATCGGTCGGCCATTTGTCATTAGCGGCACGGCTGCCATTAAAAGGAGAGACGATCGCCTCTCGGCGAGATCGCGCTCGATGCCGGAGTCGATTATCGCGGCCGCGCAGATTCGACCGTTCCGCGCCGAATAACGGAACTTTTTTTTTCCCAACATTCTCGATAAAGGAATCTCGCCCACTTTGTAAACTGGCAGCACTTATCGACGACGAGCGTTGCCGAGGAAATTAATTAATAACCAACGGAAGGGATCTATCATGGGTTAATTAATTCGTATGTCCATTAAATCGCCACTGCCACTTCCGAGAGTGGAAAAAAAAACTGTGTGTCTTTGACAATTTGCGATAAGCTAGCGACACGTAAATAATGATACGTCGTGTTCTTCATTAGATAGAATCCTCGGCGGAGTCCCAATTCCCACGAAATGATGGACGAGAAGAAGCGGTGTGTGTCACGTGGGTTTTTTTTTTAGTATATATTTTAATCCATCAATGGACCACACTCTATTCGTCTTGTTCGACGTGACAACGGCACTTTGTCATAAGACTGCGCACGGTGTAACTCGATAGATGTATCTGTTGATTTGAAATTTAAATTGCCTGCGAACACGAACGTATGAATCAACGGACGGACAACCGATGACTGGCGTCTAATTCGGTGTTCTTTTCATTTTTTTTTTTTTTTGACAGCGTGGGCGAAATTTCGTTGCACGTGTCTAGCGCTTTAAAATTATCTCGCGAAACTCTACTACTTATCTGCGGCTCTTTTATGAGCGAAAAGTTAATATAATTCTAAAGATTAGGCGTAGTGTAATTGATTATCTTTGATGTGCGATGCTATCTAGCCTTATACATGAAAAACAATTCATTACATACTACTAGAACTTAAGATTTCGCATCATCTTTGTTTGCAAAAGTACACATTAAGAGGTTCCAGATATATCAGATAAAATGATTATAATAATAAATATGAATTTATAATAATGTATATATATATATATATATATCTTCTTATAACATGTTTTTTTCTGCACGCGCCTTCAATGATTGCATCGATCAAATCTTATAGATACATATTATATGTATACAATTATTATAGCTATAACTCATTTCTTTAGCATGGTAAAGATAAATCGATTAATTTTCCGAACGCGTGTATTAAATAAAATTAAGAAAAGTGAAAGCTGGAAGGGGAGAGAAAAATGAAACTCCCCAGGCTCTTACTCTTGTTCTCAGATAGCGGAGTGAATACGAAAAAAAAATTTAATCACGACGTGCCTCCTCAATACCGGTGGCATTTAATGGCTCGATGCGACGGTATCTTGGCGCCAATGCGTGCGTGCATAATCTCGATTGCAGGCCTGCCTTCGGTCTCAATAGCGCGTCACGATCGTAGAATAGAGATTCTTATTGGAGGCTTCCTGGAAAAACGCGGGACGCGGAGGACCGTCCAACGGTTTTCCAGCGGCTCCAGCGCGCTGCATACCAACGCGTACATGCGTAGTGCGTTGTTTCGAGACCGATCTTCGTGGCCGACAGATCGGCCCCGCTTACCTCCGATGAATACCGAGAAAAACCATTCGTGACGAAACACGCGAATTCCTCATCCTGGCCATAGGTCTCGATGCCGCGGCGAGAGGCGAACTCTGATAGCCGCTTAAATGACGCCGCTTAATGCGCGATTTATTCCAGTCCACGTGCAAGCACGTCCTTCAACCTTGCACCGCCGGGGCATTCCCTGGATTCTAGAATAAGGACTCGTAACTGTCGCGCTTTTGTCGTGCAAAAAAACTGCTTTATGCGCTCGAAAGTCTTCTCGCGCTGGTTTCTTAACGAGGTAGAATGAATATTAAAGTCCCGTCTCTCTATTGATTGTTTTTGCTAGTTGAACATGATACTCTTGTGGGGCGCGTTGCAAAAAAGAATGCGTAAGGTTATTCTTGAATAAGTGTTTGGCTATATATATATATATATAAAGGGAGAGAAAGAGAGAGAGATCTCTTTAACAAAAGTTACATTTACTATCTGTTTACATTTGTTACCTATTCATAAACACTTGCGGTTTTTTAATTATAAAACCGCATCAATCAAACAGGTACGATAGATCTCTTAGAGCTGAACATGCATTCTACGAAGCACTATACTTCGATCAGAAAAAAAAAACTCGCGATGGATACCGAGTCTTGTTTGGCGGTCTTTCTTGCTTGGCGCTTCGAGTTTTTCTTCCTCGCCACAGTGGCTATCCTTTTATTCTCCTTGGCGCCGCCGCCGTATGTCCTATCCTTCCCCGCCTTCATTTACGGAGAGAAAGGGCCTCGATGATCGGTCGTAAAACGTAAAGGGGACTCGTAAACGGAGTGAAAAGATGTCAGAACGTAAATGCGCCGAGAACAGGTCCCCGAGAAGAGGGCGGTGTGGGCGTACTTACTCTTCCCACACTACTTTAATTTTCTCCCCTTTCTCTTCGGTCAGGACAGACATTCGTATTTTCCAAAGATTTTGCTGCGATATATATATATATATATATTTCATTACTTCCCTTTTGTTCTTCGTTTACTTTTTTAAATATACGTTATTATTCTAAATTGCTAAAATAGTGTCAGAAACGATTTTATCCCTCAAATAAATGCTGATAAACTAAAGATTAGTGAAGAATCCAAGAATGCAAGAATTTAGGTTTCCAAAAAATTGTGGTCTCGTTGATTAAGAAATTTAAATATAAAATTCTGATATTTAAAATTTTAACAATACAAAGATGTTAAGACATATGGCAAACGTATTATAATTTCTTAAGAATATAATTTTACAGTGAAGAATTAAAAAATTTAGAGTTTGGAGAAGATCAAAGATTATTATAAAATTGTTCTTATCACTCTTATTCTGAACAATATAAACAAGAAAAAAATAAATAAGAAAATACAGTAAAAACAAAAAAAATTAAAAGTAATAATAAAAAAAGAAAATGAAGCAACGTAATTTATGACTTGTGCACATTTTTTTTTACAAGACTCACTTTCTTTGTGTAAAGAAGAAAAGACACTACAAAATGGCTTCAGGCTCTGATTTTCCTCCCTCCACGGAAAGGAAAAACATAAAACATCTTCGTTTGACATAAGCAACATAATTGTATCGGAAGCAAACAGGAAAGATATTTGTATCCACGCGTGTTTGATTACACGCGCGATGATTCGAGGATGTGAGTCTGTAGGAGAGCCCGAGCGAGGATCATCGGTGAAGAATTCCAGCAGGAATGCCCTCGGGCAGGCACCTGTAACCATTGCTCGAGACGGGAGAAACAGAACAGGTTGAGACGTGGGCGTGGGTGGAGCGCTTGATCTTTCTCTCCCGCACGATCTGCTCATATACTGGCCGCTGCGCCACGCTAGTGATGGGCACGTTCAGCGTGCGAGTTTCCGCATTCATCGTCTCTTAAACACGGATACGTAGTTTCGTCCAATTAGATTTTTTTAAGATGCGCCTTTTTTGTTATAACATTTTTTTTATCAGATATATTCCGATAAATAACAGACATATTGCACGAGAAACGAAATTTAAAAGAGGACAAATCTTTATTTTGTACTTTTATAAATGTTTTGCATATTTTTAAGTGTTTTATTATTCTAAAATTTGTGTAATCAAAATAGCTATATTTTTGAATGCATAATAACACTGCTATTTATATATTAATATATAGCACGGTTCATATACATATTAACGTTGTATTTTTCAATACAATTTTCCACTCAATAGATCATTCGGCTAAATGGTACATTAAACAAGATAGATTTAATTTAAAAAAAGCATAGTATGAGGAGAGATGAAAAAAAGAAGTCTGGCAAGAAGTGTCAAGCAATCTCTACACATACATCGTAAATGTGAATGCGTCTCGCGCCCATCACTATCGTCCGTCCATCCGGCGTTCCTGCTTCAGAAAGGAAGAGCAGCCTTAGGGCAAGACAGGCTTACCGCGGTGGCGATAGGATTCTGGCGAACTGCTACCAAAAAACCAGACGGGCTACCGAAGGGAAGCCGATTGGTTGGTATCTATATAGGCTACGGAGGTAGTGGAAGAGCGCGCGCGGCAACCATCGGAGCGTATCTTTCCGCGAGGGCGAGGTCCGCAAAAAGAAACTGAGGGTTGGGAGGAGGGAGGGAAAGAGATCGAGTCGGCCGGCGATCGAAGGTCGACGATCTGTCTCGACGAACGAGCACTCGTTAACCATTAAGTCTATCCGCGGCAGCCCCGGTTTGGCTCGTCTAGGAGAAGACTGACAACCTATATCAGGCCCACGAGCTACACGCCAGAGGACTCGTTTGTTCACGCACATATGCACTTTTCCGCGGAACGGGTTACAGAGAGAAGCACGCCACTTTCCTCACTTTGTTTTTCTTTTTTTCCCCTCTCCGTTTCTCTCTCTCTCTCTCTCTCTCTCTCTCTCTCTCTCTCTCTCTCTCTCTCTCTTTCTCTTTCTTTTTCCATCTACTCTTTAAGTCTCATCTTTTTCCAGCGTCTCTCTCTTCTTTACAGAGCGATGCAAAGAAGTCGCATGCTCGTACGAGCGTCCGGCCGCGCGACAGATTTTATCGTCGGTGGAAAATTACGGGTTATCGAGAGAGTGATTAATGGCCTCCCGCTGGATATTGAACGGTAATTAAACGCATGGCAATTTGTGCGCCGTGCAGATATAGTGCGTGCGCTTGCGCTTGCGGCGCGACTGACAGGCCAACTAGAGCTGATTTAAAGTTTTACGAGACGAACAAGGCGTGCGCGCACGATCGTATCCTCTCTGTCTTTTCTCTCTCTCTCTCTTTCTCTCTCTCTCTCTCTCTCTCTCTCTCTCTCTGTATTTCTTTCTCGATCTTCGTCAGCTCATCCTTTTCCCTCACAAAGATGCTAACACGTGTCGCCACGTCGCCTTTTTTTCTGTCGCGTGCATGCAGCGCGACGCATATAAAAGCGTAGCACGATCGCGCTCGACGGTGTGGCTTCGATTCTACTTTATAACGGAAACGAAATAGGCTCGCCAGACAGTCTGATTTTTATTGAAAGAAAAGCGATAAATATTTGCCGGCAAAAAAGATGCGGGGATCATTAATCGCGACAGAAAAAATCTTGAGAACAAGGGACAATGTATTTAATTTTTCGCTTAATCTTATACGTGAAACTAATACGTAGATGCGCTTACTTATAATATCACTAACGCGCAATTTTAAGAGAAAGGAAAAAAACTCACATATCCTAAAATCGTAGCTGCAACTATTTAATCAATTTTATCGATTTCGCTTAAATTACGTCGATCGTTTATGAATATCTTTTTCGAGAGACATTCCGGAGCGAGCGCATAGAAATGACACACCGTTGGTGGTTTCGTTTCATAGAGAACAACCGCGATGATCATCGAAGAGTCTCGCCAAGAGTCTCCTCCATTAGATAACTTCCACGAAAAGATGTCATCCCGAGTCGTGCTTTTTGTCGATCGTGACGACGACGAGGCGGGACTTGGCGCTCATAGAGTCAGGTATAGAGCGTTGTCGTCCTCGACTCTTACGATCTAGTTAGCACGATCCGATTGGCGTGTAATCGATCGTCCTCGTGTCTGTATAAGGGGACGGGCCTAGAATTCACTGAATCACACCGCCGTCGAGGTAATTGGCCGATAACGCCTCGTATTCTTCGACTGCGCTTGTGACGCTTGGACCGGCATCATGCATTATTTAATAAGAACATTAATTCCGTATTCTTCGTTTTAATGCAGTATACATAGATACAACATGCAGGTGGAGGAAGAAAACAAGCATGCCTATCTGTGCATGCTGTATATTCTTCTGCGTACTATATTAATTCTCTCTTTGTCCGCTGGTTTCTAGTTCAATTGTTTATCTGCGCGTTATGTATAAATGCATTACGATTCAATAGTACGCTAAAGGTACACATCGCATTTTTAGTTTGCATCATTATCAAAGATAAATTATTATCTTCTAGTGTCTATCGATTTTCATAAAATCAACCTACGCGCGCGCGCGAATAATATATATATATATATAGTCTACATTAAACGATTTTTAATATAATTGATTACCGCGATTTCGAGATGAGACAGTTTGACAGTTCTAAGAGAGAAACTGATTGGCTCTATAAAGAATTAAAAATATAAAAAAAAAGTCTCTATAAAATTTTAATAAATTATTAATTTTTAATATAGAATTCTATTTTTGAGAAACTATCTTTACACATTATTCTGTATTAAATAACGATATTTTTAGAGTATCGGAATAAGCTTAAAATACCGCCTGTCATAATTCCGAATGTCCATCAAATTCTCTACCACACCTTGCGATATTTTAGTCAACCGAAACGCATCACGATGTTACGCCGTTCTATCGACATTAAGGCAAGTTGGTTTCGACGGGCGCGTATAATCCGATTATCCCCGTCTCTCATTCGGTCGCGTTTTCCCGCCTCGCATTTCATTCCATCTGGTCGCCGCAAAACCCACGCGTCCCATTACGATGCTTAAACGCTCGATACTCCCTCGTCTCATTTTCCGAGGTGCAGTCTAGATATATCTAGATGCCACCGCCGCCGCTAGAATGGACCCGTTCCCGCGAGACGTTATTATTTAAGTCTCTCCGTTCTCTCGCTGCCGAGTCGGCTAGTTGCGAAAGGGAGACGACGACACGACGATGATGATGACGACGACGACGACGACGATGAGAGAGATCGAAGAGAGGAGCCGAACGAGGCTGTCTGAAAATACGCTCTGAAATTATCGTTATCCGCCAAGGGATCTCTCCGCGGCGAAGACCGTCGAGTCGTTAGTCAGTCGGTCCCGCAATCCCGGGATCCTCACTGAATGTCGAGAGAGAGAGAGAGAGAGAGAGAGAGAGAGAGAGAGAGAGAGAGAGAGAGAGAGAGAGATAGAGAGAGAGAGAGAGAAAGAGAGGCGTACCGGTAATTAAACTCTCGCGCGACTTTGCTTGCCGTCGTTCGTCGGCCGACGTCGTTGGTTTTTTACGGTTTGCACACCTTGCACACCACGCCATGCCACACCGTAATACGAGAGAGGGATACGAGACACGGCACGTATGTCGGCGCCTTACGAGCCAGCGTAAAACTGGCCGGCAATCATTAACTACCTAGCGCGCTCCTCTCGACGAAAACCAACGAGAGTCGCGACACACTTTGAAAAGCTTACACGTGTATTTAGCCCATTATTCTTCAAAAACTGACGTATGGATGATAATTGTGCAGTTCTTTATCAAATTAAACTAATGATTTAGATGTATTTAGATTGTCGCATAATGATTTGAATGAGATGGAAATGGTCAGCGGGCGAGCATTGTGACAATTTAGAATATATATAAGCGAGATGACGACAATGCGATAGTAGCAGTGATATCCGACTCGACAAATAAATAGCCAATTCATTTAACATTTGCTCTTGCCCGCTGTTCGCAGTATTGTTCGCAATCGATTTCCTTGCGTCACGACTCCTAAAGTGTTCCGCGAACTCATAACATTGACAGCGCAGTATAAACAGTATCGTTTATAACAGTGTTTCGAGATTTATATGTTCGCGTGTCACTCCGGTACGCACCGCGGACCATAAATATCGAAACTGCAACGGCAACTTGCTACCGAAATGCATAAAATGATTCGCGAATAGAATGCGATGCGAGAATAATGTTCTGCCGGGAGCGGAATTCAGTAGAAAATAATAATTTCGTGGAGAGAGAAAGCCGCGCGTATATAAAATCAAGGAACATTGATTCTTTACGAGCTGCCGTAAAAACGCGATCCACGAGCGTGCTTTTAAACGCTATGCATTCAGTATTCCTGCAATGAGTACGAGAAAGTATCACTGTCCGATTGTTCTGACATAAATCTTGGCTACCACCTGACTGCGAGATTGACGGTTATACGAACGCATGACGAAATAGAAAATCATAATATATGAGAATTACTGAACTGTTCTCCTGTCAGAAGAATATTTTACGTAATTCCGGAGAAGATCCAAAGAGCACATTTTATAAAATTATTTTCTGAATTAATATTCTGATATAATATTTAACGAATATCAAAAAATATTTTAGATAATTTGTGGTTCATTATAAAGTGTATTATGTAAGTGTATTCGAAATATCTAATATGCAATGGCAATTACATTTTATAATTTAAAATAATTTAAAATAAAATAATGTTATATGCGAGAAACTAAATCATACAGCTTTACAAATGACAAAATTTTGTAAATAAGATGGAGATGGCAGGGAGAGTTTTCTGCGCAAAAATAAGCAAAACTTTCGCTATAGTAAGACCTGTTTCAAATGGAATGCTCTTTTCGGAGCGTACTTTGATCCGAGACATCGCGGAATGATGCAGGGCGGGAGGATGCTGTATGCGCGCGAAGCTGTCTCGATGCCGCATCGGAAGAGTCATGGCACTGCAGTGCAGCAGGACTGCAGCAGGCTCCGAAATGTAATATAGTATGCGGTCACGGAAACTCGCAACTATGCCGGAAAAATGCAATAGGCACCGGCCGAAAATTTGCCAAAAAAACCGGACGATAAGTATACGTTACAAGGGAACTATATTAAAGTTTAATCGCGCACCGGTGATAGAGTTTACGTTTATTACAATAATTATACTTTTGTTTTTTAATGATAATATCTGATAAAAGTGATAGAAAGAAAAAATTTACTAATGGTCAATTCGGCATTTTTGACGTGTTAAAAATTGCAGATCACGAGATTTATGGTTTTATATAGTAAATCGTGATTATTAGCACGATTATTATCAATAAGATAAATAATCGATTAATCTGCAATAAGATGGTATAAATTTTGCAAGATAGTACTTTGGTTGATTTACGCGAGGACGATTTTTCTTAGAATTTTTGAAACATACATGCATATGTGCAAGACAGATGTAAACAATAATCGATGTCGATAATAGCTTTAAAATATAATGATTATTACTAGTAAAATGCAGTTTTAATATAATCGAATAACTCTTTAAAATTCAATTTTCTAAATGAAAAAGTGAAAAAGTTGATAGTCTATAGTGTAGAATCTAATATTAGATTAACGATGTGTCTTTTTTTAAGTATGTTTCAAATATAACTTAAAAAATCTAATTTTTTGATATATATAATATAATATATTTTGATACATATAATATAATAGAGAGATTCTTTGAGTCTAATGAATTAAATTAATTATTTATGTACTATTTTTCGCGCGTGTATGTACACACGTAAACGCACGCGGATGTTACAGCCAGTCGCACAACCATAGCATTCGTATAGCGCACGTTATCGCGTAATTGCGGGTTAATTCGAGGCTGGCAGGCGACAGCATACAAGGCGTGGGCGATTCCTTTAGGCCTGTCTCGTTTTGTCGTTTCGCGTAGCTGCACGCAACCGCATTCGCCAAATGACAGAGACGTCTCCTAGTAGTCTCTCGGGATCTCTGTCTAGCGCCCGTTGAACATATTTTACGCTTCGTCGCGCGAGACCGACGATTGTTCGGGCTATAATTTACATGGAAATCAGGCGCGCGAAATCTAGAGGCTCATTTACAATGCTCTCGGATTCACTACAAGTTGAGAAGGCGCGTAAGATTTATTCATCGGGTATACGAAAAGCATGTGAAAATCGTTTTACTGAGAATATTAAAGAATCTTTGGAATTTACCTTCATCTCTAGAAAATATTTTAAATATGTTATTTAAATTTTACCAAAATTATTTTTTTGTTACTTAAATTATTGCAAAAGGTTTTTATTAAATGGCCAATTATATAGATTATTTATACACATATTGTGAAGACTCTTCTTCTTGATATAAAAAAAATTACAAGTATTATATACTTTGATAAAATAATTTTTTGCTTAGATTAGTACATCTTTATAATATTCAAAAAATCTTACATATATACATGTATAAAGAACATATCATTCTTTTATTTTTATGTTCTCTAAAAAATAACTTTTTTCTAATATTTTTTGTGACACATTTTTCTGATGGCAAGTCCTTAATTATGTATAAAAGACAACAAGCAACAGTAATAAACAAATAAAAGGAAACATAATCCATATTCCGTTGCGTCACGTGGCCCGCAATGCAGAATTCTAGATATGCCGATAAATTCTGCAGAGCGAAGGAAATCCTGAAGATCGACAAAGTCGATCTCGCCGAAGTCGGGATATCGAGCATAACTTAATCATTTATTCACAGTGCGCGGGCATTCGTGTTCGTTCGTACGGTTAAGAAATAAAATAATCGTTTCTCCGGAATTAAAGACGGGGAAAGAGAAGGAATCTGAGGAACGAGAGTGGCACCTAGAAGAGGATGCCACGGAACGATGCAGTCGGATATACGAGCAACGCGATTTCAAGTTCTCGATGCCGACGGCGCACAAGATTTCCTATGCGTTATAAAACGCGCACACGCGTACGTAAAATGTAAGTTTGCCGAGAGAGATCAGGCCTCGGATAGGTCGGGTCCTCTTTGGTTGGCAGGTATAGACCCGGGCCGTATGCCTTAATAGAAACGCCCACGCCCTTATTATGCGGATATCGTAAACATTCCCCTCATTCGCGGCGAACCCGCGCGCGATCTCCCGTATGCAAATATCATCGACCTCCCTCGTTCCCTTTTACCTGCCGTTCTTGTCCCGTACGGTAGTTTGCACGCCATCGCGTAAAGCGGCAGTCTGCATCGGGCCTAAAGAGGCGCTTGCCCTTTTTCGGCCGCGCGTTTCCATATCCCGATTCTTGACGGTTGTCATTGTCCTACACTCGAGAACGATTTCTTATGCTCGAAGTTATTTATCAAACCGATATTCATAAAGCCAGGAATAATTCTCACTCGAAGAAATTTAGATCTAAGAAAATTAAAGAAAAGTTATATGAAAGACATTTTCTCATAATTTATGATATTATATAACTGACAATTTACTTTTTGTTTTTTGTCATTGAACATGTAGTTTTGTATATAATTTTCAAATTTAATGCATTTCTAGTCGTTGTAAGAATTTTAAATTTATTTTATATTTTTTATATTTGCTCAATGTTGGAGTAAATTAATCGAAAAGAGAGAGAGAGAGAGTTTAATATAAATAAGTGCCATTATATGCAAAAAGGTGGATATGCTGTTATATGAGGTCAAATCATAAAACATGAAGGAAGAAAGTAGCGATCAACGTGCCAAAGGTCTAAGATGACTCACTTTCGCGCAGAGTTGAATTACGAACTACCGGATATGTGGTCGCTGGCAAATGGGTTTCCGCTATAACTCCTATTATACGCGCGAATTTCCCGCGCATACAAGATGCGAATCGAGGAATATTATGATGACGCCTTTACGAGCATGATATTTAATAGATTGTGATACTTTTGACATACGTACATATCGCTATATCGATATTGAAAAACTGCGCGTATTAAAATACGTAAATTTTTCGTAAATCCATTTGCTTATCTAGTCTCGATCAAAAACACTTGAATAAGTGTAAATAAAAAAATCATAAAATTATAAAATAAGAAAGTGTTATAAATCGATATTATATAATACCAAAAATTGGCGTGATATTCGCGGAAAGAAGAATAAAAAAAAAAAAGATAAGATAACTTTCAAATTCTAATTCCAAACAGTAATTTCCGACTTAATAATTTCTTGAAACTCCTTTATTGTACAAAGTTCCGTTGTGCCGCGAGAAATCGCGGCAGCGCTGACAACTCGGTCGCATGTGGCATGCAATCGTCACGGTGCGCGAGCGTGTAGTCAGCGATGATGAAGAGAGAGACGCGCGTACTTTGTCTTAACCGTCAAGGAGTATGTATCTCTACCCGATGGTGCGATGTGGTCGCGATCGCGAAAGATCCGAGTGAAGATGCGAGATGGTGAGAGAGAGAGAGAGAGAGAGAGAGAGAGAGAGAGAGAGAGAGAGAGAGAGAGGAGAGAGAGAGAGAGAGAGTGTGTGTGAGAGACGCGACAAAAGCAGGAGAAGAAGGGTGAACGAGAACGAGGAGAAGGAGAGTAGTAATAAGCTGGCGCGCGTGATGATGAGTGGCCGGCGTAAATTAGCCGGCACGTAAATTAACCACCCCCGACGAGACGCCGACGAATAACGGCTCGAAGACGAGGGGCAGAAGGCGCGCGATATCGCACCGGGACACCGTCCGGGGGACCTTCGGGTGAAAAAAAAAGGGGCCCGCAGCAGCCGACCCCGGGGGCTTCTAATGAACGTCGCGTGTCGCGCGCGAGAGCGTTCTTACCTTGCTCCCTATTTCTTCACACTATCCGTGATCTTTATAATTGTCTATCGTTGCTTCAAGGATACGCGCGAATTATTTGTGCAGCGTCCGCGCAAACAAGATGCTGCGTAAAGAATTTTTTTACTTCGGCTTCAAATGAACGGTGATGTGAGAGATGTGAGCTTTAATTTTTTGCCGTTTTATGTTAAAAGAAATCCATGTGTGATTTATACTGACAACTCGGTATATTTTTTTCAAACGCTCGAACCGTTGGGTGACCATAAATATTGACTATAAATATTGAAGTAATTATAGTAAATCATAATCATAAAATTAATTATATATATATTAGGACAAGATAGAAATTAAGTATTTAACATTTTTCTGTTGCTTATTGTTAAACCAAAGAAATGGCAGTGTGCGCGTTTTATGCGCGCGCTTTTCTCTATAGTAAATTGTCAAAGTCCATCGCGCGTCTTAGTTTAAAGATTTTTCTGCTGCTCGCTGGAGTATTCTCTCGTTGCGAAAGCAGCAGAGTCAAGTGCACGCGCCGCATAAGATTGGAGTCTCCAATTAAAGTTGCCCGAATGGGCGGCGAGCGCAATTAATTAACGTGTCGGTAGCCGAGATGCCGTGGCTCTAGAATGATGCTGAGGAAACCTCGCAGCCGACTGCGGCGGAAACAGAGAAACGCGCGCGTTCGCGAGCCTAAGATAGAAATTAGAGTGCGTGCAAACGCCCGCCGCCGCCTCTTTTCCTCGCTATCGTCTCTCTCTCTCTCTCTCTCTTTCTGTCTGTCTCTCTTTCTCTGCAGCCATGTAAACAGTATCTGAGCTCGCGATCATTATAATTAGAGCCGTTCCGCGAGCAGGTGCCGATCTAACGACCACGATCGCCGTTCGCGACCGATCACGAAAATTGGAAAAAAAAGTCAGCCGGACACGCCGACGATCGTGCGCGCGCCTTTATCGGTTTTCCTTCCTGCGAAAACGCATCGGCTGGCTACTTGATTATTACGTAGCGTAAAAACGCAAGGTTTGCTTATTATACGAATTCGTGACGGCGCGATTTTTTTTCTTTCGTCGAAACATCACGCGCACGCGGCGCACGCACTTCCCGTTGTTTGATCGTCGCATTCCTGCGAGTCGAGCGATCGCGTCTTCAACTTAACGACATTAATTCCATATCGGAAATCATAACTTTCTTTATAGCAGAATTTTATAGTGCTAAAAAAATTGGATAACATATCCGTGAAAAATAAAGAATGTTAAAAGAGCAATAAGTATTTTTACTTTTCGATGTAAACGCGTTTATATTTATAAAATGTAAATGAAATATTTTGTTAATTATTTAAACATATAATGCTGCTACATATAATTTTGGATAATTAAGAAATGTATAAGATACATATGTAACATTATTTAACGCATGATTTTCTTGCACGAAACATTTTAATCGCTCTCGTAAGTACGCGCGGAAATGATACTGACGGTAAATAACGGGCCGATTTTACGTGTGACTCGACGGGCGGAACGGACTTGTCGAAATACTTAACGGAAACCTGATATCACTGTATCGAAACGAGTGACCCTACATATTATCCGAACGAACGTTTATTAATATTTTCTACAAAGGCATGTAAAATTGCGACTGACCATGTTGTGTATTATGCAAAAATGGGATTTGTGCGTGGCGCGCGAACGAAAACGCGAGAGACGAGGAAAAAAACCAGAATGGAGGGCGGTTCCCAGAAAAATTCACGGGTTCCACATTCACGTGCGCGTCGTAGCGAAACGGTGAAATTACAGATGCTGAGCACAGTAGGTGACCGAACGTATATCTGTACGAAACTAGCGCTCGATCGCAACAAGTAAACTGCTCCGGATACTGACGGATATTTCTTCGAGACGATTTTCTTACCGAGTGAATTCCAAACTTTCGATATCAAGTAATTGATACAAAACACAGGCATACTATTAAAATTAGCTAAAAAGTAAAGTTTTATTAATTTACATATTTCTGAAACTTAATAAAAAAAACTGCAATTTACGACTTTGAACCGTGTTTATAAATCTTTGTCGTCATTCCTACTCGTCGGATTCAGGATCGTTTTCACGATGAATGCAAGGGACCGTGTTCGTTCGGTAAAGCGAGCGGTGAGAAATTTCGCGCGATTTTGTCAGAGCGATATTAAAATGCGACGTCAAGCGTTAGAGAGAGAAAAAGAGAGAGAGAGAGAGAAACAGAACGCGCCGGTGGATCGTAAAGGCGAAATATACCGCAGTTTACAGAATTATCCGAAGTACGATCTCTCACAGGATGACTCCCCCCTCGTCCTTTCGCCGTGGCATCCACGGTGGTTTTCATACGCCGCAACGCGGGCGCGACGCGTCCTACATAAATCACCCGCCGTGGACGCCGGGAGAGAGTGTTTTGAAATTATATGGCTCGGCCACGACGGAGAAGTCCGCCCGCGGATTTTCAGAGTTCCTCGGAGCGCGCGATATCGCTGCCATGATATCTAGATAGAAGATCGGGTCGAGTCATCGAGCGCGAGAGATGCGCTCTCCTCTCCTCTCCTCTCGATGTATCGATACGAGATGGCTGATCTCTTCTCCGCACACGCTCTGCCTTTCTCTGTCTTTCAACAGATCGACCGCCCGAGCAGCGTTGCCGCTCGCTCATCGATCGGCAGAGAAAATCAATTGCGAGACTTGACGGCTTTATCGGATAAGAAAAAAAGGGATTTTATAGAGATAATGATGATTATCTCTATAAAATAATAATTATTGTTATAATCGAAATCGGCGGAAATAAAATAATCTTTCGATCTAGGAATTGATGTATTATGAGAAAATAATTTTTTTGCAAATATTTGACAATAGTCTAATAAAATTATTTGAATTAGGAGATTAATAAATTAAGTTCCAATTAACTTCAAACTTTATTAGAATCATGACTAAGGTACCTTTGACTACTTCAAAATATTTAATAAAAAAAAAATAAGAATATTGAAATAAATAATGGTACGATAAAAATTTGAGTTTGAGTTGATGTGGATATTGCGTATGAAAAGATCGAGAGATCAGCCGACAGCTCTCAAGCAGTGGCAATGGTGGCTGCAATAAACGCTCGCGAAGCGATCTGAAACGATCGGCGCGCACAAGTCGATCGATAAAGAACGCATCTCGGCCGTAAATCAATCCGAAGTGATCTCGGTTCGACACCAGATCCACCCAGCAGCGTGGGCGCTCGTTGTCGTCAATTGCATCCTCGAGCATCCTCGATACGATCGAGATGTATCTACCTACTTCGATATATCGACTCGATCTCTCGTCAGCGGAAAGAAGCATCTTATGAGCCGCTCGTTAAATTACGAAATTAAATCTCACGGCGCGGAGCGAGAAATTAACGATCCCGCGGACGTGACAAAAACGATAAAGTGTTGATTAACCGTATCGCAGTGGTTCTCATGCGAGCTTGTCCTCGATTATGGGGCACCGATAATACGAATCCTTCACGTCAGAAAAAAAGAATGATACGTTCGATTTAATTACTATTATATTTCGGACAAGCAATCCCGATTTTACACAATTTTTTGTTCCCTGGATTCTCATATCTTAGACTATGATGAGTTTTCTTTCTTAGGAAGCAGCAAAGTACTTTGCAATCTAATATATAATATCGATATCATACTTTTTTTTTCACATGACAAAGAAATAATAAAAGTACCGTAACTCGAAATTTATTTTGATCAACTATACGATTTCAAGAAATGTATTAATAAATCTTATAACGTTGCGAGAATATTCTTTTTTAGCATCCGCTGTACTTATAAAAGATTAATACTTTTACGAATTGTGACACAGAGATTTGAGATTATTATCATTAAAAAATTGTTAAACGAAAATGTTACAGTAAAGAGAATGATACCCAGAAACGTTGCAAGAAGTTTTTAGATATAACTAGCAGACTTGTAGATGCGAGGGATCAGCAACACTGGAAAATAGCTCAACAGATAGAACGGAAAGGTAAATGATCCGCAAGAGAGGAACAGAAAGGGAGGGGAAAAGGGGGGGGACGAAGAGAAGATGTGTTAGGATAGATGGACGGACGGCAAAGGTATTATATGGTGACTATGGCCGAGTAGTGAAGGCGAGTTTTTATCACGGCCACCATCTGGCCGACCGATCGTCATTACCGCCCTAAGTGATCCTCGCATGACCGATCAGACTTTGCACCACGTCACCGCAACTCACGTTACGAGCACCAATTTTTTGCGGATATCACTATTGCATTTCCGCAATCGCTTTGCTTGTCAGACGAGTCGCAAAAGTAAAGCTTTTTTTTCGAAAATATAAAATTCTCCAAAATAAAATTTGGAGATAAATCAAAGGAGAAAATCTGAAAATAAAATTTTTCCATTGCGTTTGCAAATGTGTAAAGAAGATGAAGAGTTAAGATGAAGCGTTATTTTTAGAAATTTTAATCGCATGAGCTTTCCTAACTCGATCGTTTCATCCACTATGAGAGATGCAGTGATAAATATTTTTCATATATATATATGTATAATATAAACAGGTATGTCGGATGGAGTTATTTCAGAACGAGTTAATGAGGAAATAACGCGTGTGTTGGAGACAAAAAGAGGCTGTACCATGTGCTGAATAATTAATGACAGATTTGAATAAAATTCATCGTATTCGCGTAAATTAGAATTGTTTTCTCGCATATATCTCGTATAATATCGCACGAATAGATGAAGCTGTACTTTCCAATCTGTTGAACATAAATATAAAACCGATAACGCGAAAATTATGATAATCTACATCGTCGCTTAACGTTAAAAAATTGTTACATCTTTTTATAGATCTTTATTAATATAAATTATAAATTCAACTTTTTAATAAGAAAGAAACTATACTCCGTACAGAATGTGTGTTGCGAAGCGCTTAATTTCATTTCTTTTTCCTTGTTCGCCGTAATTTATATCGTATCAGGGTTATAGGTTTTGTTGTTACAGGCCGTTACAAACCGAGATTGAATGTTATAACCGGCGTATAGGCGAAAAGGGGATGAGAAAATCGCGCCGGGACATGGCGTCTGGAATAGCTCGTCGCGTGTCTTCTTATTCCTCTTCGCGTTTTCGACCCGCAGAAGCATTTCTCGGCGATGCACGGAACGAAAACTGATTTACGCGACTAATTTCAGAAAACAGATAACATAGAAGACAAATGGAATCTGTTCGGGGCGTAGGACTTGCGTTATTCGTACAATGTGTGTGCGTGTGGAATCCAACTTTCCGATTAATGTTAAGTGAATGCCTCAAATGTAAGTTAAATATATGGCTTTTCCTTCTTTATTTTAATTAGTTAGTTGTTAAATACATGTCATAGTAACAGCATTCGCGCACCGAAATAACAATAATTCAGGTACATCAGAGTCGTAATTAATAAATTAAAGAAAGTAATAAAAAATAAAGTTTGTAGAATTCGAATAAAAAGAAATTAAAATTACTATAAAGGAAAATAGATAAGAAATGTAGATTGATAGATATTACAAATATACAAATAGAAAAATGAGAATGTATTAACTTCTCGCAGATCATAAAATCTAATTAATTCCATAATTAATATTAGTTAATAAATAAATAAATAGCGTATTATTTACTGCCTTCTAATGATGTAAAGGTTTAAAAATATATGTATACATATCGCTAATCTTGTTCTCAGTGACTGCGTTTATGACTTCGTGTATTTCTGACTGATAGAACGCGTAAGAGAAACTGATTTATGCCATCGTTTCCCCACTAAGTCTACGGACACTCGGTCGCCTTCCCCGTTTTTGCAGATTTTTTTGTTTTACGGCTTCATCGGCGGCAACAGATCAACCGATCCCTCCACTCGTTAGTTTCTTCGCGAGGAAACGCGGGTTTGATTGCCGTTATAAAGATGTTTCGCAGTGGTTTCTCTTCGCGCCAAGATCGACAAGCGGGACAAAGTGAAAGAAATAAAGATAGAGATAGAGATAGAGATAGAGAGATAGATAGAGAGAGAGAGAGAGAGAAATAATAAAATAATCGTGATTCCATCGTCGGAAATCGTATCTTAATTCGTTGTAGGCCTCGCGGAATTCCGAACTGCGTGCGTGTCTTTATAAGGCGGAAAGAAATATGTTGTCCAACTCGATGATTGCGCCTCAAAACGCACTGCGATATTGCCATTCTTATTCGATAATCGCATAATCAATGGTACTAGAAAAACGGTTTCTGGAAAAGGATGCGAGGTTGTGGAAAACGGGATTAGTATTACAAATTGATTCGAAATTCTCTCTTCAAAAGGAAGAACCGTTCAATCGAATTGATATATCTCAATCATATCAGCATGTGATTCAATGTAGATTCGAAATTAAATATCGCGATATTTTTATCCCATGTTTGCGATACCACTCATTGACTTTCTTTAAATCCACAATTTAAATCCATAATTAACACGAACGAATTTTTTTCATCGGAACGCACGTAAGGCGCGAGCCGAAAGAAAAACAAAAAGAAAGCGCATCCCGTGAATGCAATTAAGAAAACGCGCCTCCCGAACGGCGATTTAATTAACGCGTATTAACCTGTTTTAATCATCGGCGATTTTCCCTCCCTCGACTCGGCGGAAAAAGATGAAACGATCGTTAATAACGATGACACATTTTTAATTACGCTCGGCCAACATCGCCGACGAAAATCACCGAATCGGCCGCATACCGATCAAGCACCGCTCGTTCATTTATCAAAAATAATTATGAAGACTTTGACGAATGCGCTGGTTTCGCGACAAAGAGGCTTCCTCCCCTCCAGCTTCTCTTGCCGATCGCGCGCGTGATATATTTTTGCCAAAATAAGACGATCGATTAACAATCTTCCGAGTCATCGACTTTCATCTTGCTCGCGCTGCGCCGCGACTCGTTATGCCAATGATTTATTACGAAGTAAAACGTGCCGCTTTCATCTCCGGTGCAATCGCCGAGAATTCCGAAGAAACATCCGGTTTCACGCGAGGAAACATGTTACAGGATCTATTACTCATTACAAGTCTCACTTTATCAAGTATGACTTTTTGGTCTCTTCTAAATTATATAGGTTCTAGTTTAAATAAAAAATTCCACCCCCCTCCCCCCGCAAATCTGAATAAAATATTCCTATGTTACTACATAGATAGTGAATAATGACAGCTTCGGGTATCATTAAGAGGATATTTGACAAAATAAAAATATTGACAATTAAAAATATTGACAATATATTATAAAGTTTAACAGCATATCAGATTCAATTTATTTAATCTGTATTGAGTGTTACTTAATCTGTGATAGTTTATCAACTGATTCGTCAATATGCAGCCTGCGAAAAATCAGCAAGTGAGTGCAGCACACTTGCTGCAACAAATCAAACTCAAATGTTTCTCATTGAGTTTCTGCAACGTGCGCGCACACAGCCGCGTATCGCTTCGCGAATCGAGACAAATATTGAGACATTGAGATATCATCCATGTATGATTGTCGATGATGACTTTGTTGTCGTTTTATGCGTCGAGTACTTATCGCTGAAAAAAGGACAGCTGATTATTTTTGACTCGAGACGAATCGAGATAATCGTTGCGCTTTGATATGCTTCATATCACTCGTACAAAAGAAAATTATAGTATCTCGTCAATGTGACGATATTTTTACATAACAATGGAATTATCACAGTTGTGTTTCATACGCATTGTAGCAAAATCATTATTACGAAACTATTTTTAGCACGCTCTAAAAAAAGGATGTTATAAGATTACTTTTATAAATTAATCCGATTATTTAATAGCGCATTCTATTGTATATAATAGAATTTTAACCATAATACTTTTTGATCGCTAAAGTAAAAGTATTAAAACAACTTGTTAATACACGTATATAATAGTAGTTCTAGTTAAAGAAAATTATCACGATGAAATCTCGTTCACCTTATAACAGAAATATCGCTAGTTTTGTATTTGCTCTTTAATTTGTTTTATTCTATATCTCGCGAGTTTAAATCACACGCATACAATTTTTCAGAAAGGAAGAACTCGCGTACGCAAGAACTCGTCGTGAGAGGAACTTCGCGAAGTCGCAGTAAAGCAATTAAAGCCGATGAGATTTTGCGCAATTTCGCGAACGACATCCGCTATCTCCGGTCTGCGATCGAGATCGATAATCATCGGTTTGATATGGTCTGTCGCACAAACAGGAGATAGAATAACTTGTGTGCCCGGTAGTGCACGGCTATTACGCCAGCAGGTTTGCTTTTATGCAGCTATACTTTCATCCGTATAAAAGACGGATGACTAATTCGCACCGTTTAATTATTGGTTCGATTGACGGTCGATTTGTTTTGTACCAATGAAATTAAAGATAATATCGTTATAGCGGCTTTATTTCGTGGATATATGTCAGTAATATATAATGATTCATAGTTCATAGATACGTGCTTTCGATAAAAAAAAAAGTTGACGTTTCTTCATTAAAAGTGTAATATATTACAGAAAAATATTCAAGCTTTTTTGAAAGATTCTATAGTCTTTTGACTTCAGCGTCTTATAAAAACTCTAGTTTTCAGATATCTTGTGAAATTTCTCGTCTATTACGCGAATTTGCGAGGAAGAAAAAATCCAAATAATATAAAATTCAAATATCTATAAATCTTAACGAAATCTTTTCGAAGCTTTCTTTCCAAAGATCACACAAACATTCGTCTCAATCGGAAGTTTCAGAATAGGTGATATAATTTCTAGAAGAGGAATCAGAGCACGATATATGATTCTCGTGTGTTAGTAGGAGGTTACTTATGTTCGCATGTTCTATTGGGAGATTCTTCGAAAGATCTCGGGACGGAGAGGAGTTCTACGACCAAATAAGAGGCATAGAATTCGAGGAAAGAAGGGAGAATACGCGATCCCGGACAGGTGCCACACGCTAGGGCGCCCACCATGGCCGGTTAATGGGATCTCGCCGGCGGTTTTGCCGTCTTTCCGCGCCATGAGCTCTTGCCATAATTGTCGCATAAAGTCGACACATTATTGCGTTACGGCCTTCCGCGGAGGCCCGGCGAGATATTACAGCTGTTTCGCGGGACTCATGTAATGACGGCCCCACGCGACGCCGCGCCGCGACGTCGTCCTTCCGAAGAACTCCCATCCCCCGAATGCTCCTTGAGAATTAATGGAAATAAGCGCCGAGAGAAGAGAGAGAGAGAGAGAGAGAGAGAGAGAGAGAGAGCGAGAGACAGGCACAGAGACATCGTCGCTTTTCCAAGACGACGAATCGTCTTGAGATGAGAACGATTATCGCGCGCGATTCTTTCCTTCCGATGTGCAATCGCGGCCTTTTATCATCGGCACGATGTTCATGCATTACGAAGGGAAGATTCTCTCGCCGAGATTCTTAGATAATTTCTCATTTCTGTCGACGGTTTTGTGACGACCACGCACAAAAACAAAAACATGGAACGATGATGGAGAAACGTTTGTGATGCGTACGACGGGAATGTCTGGAAAGTTTCCGCGGCATTCCCGACATCTCTTAAGAGATTGTTTATTTTCGAGCGGACGAAATTGCAAATAAGCCACTCTACTCCGCCGGGATTCCGCACGAGGACAAACAAAGAGCATTAGTGTCGATCTCTTCACGTTGTACAAGTCGCCACGGCGCCTCCGCGTTGCACCGGCATATGAATCTTAAAGTCAATTGCATATCTCAACGGTACACTAGGATAATATTAGAAGTAAAACACTCTGAGCAAAAATTTTTCTATATTGTTCTCGCGAGAAAAAAAACAACAATATTAATTATTAATAATTCCAATCTTCTTAATTATTATTCTTGATATTAATATACATTTACGAAATAAATAAAAAGAAAGTTTCTATATATTTTTTTAATTACGACAATCAAAATATACACGCGTATTAGAGTATTAAATTATTTTATTAGAGATATTTATTATGACTTTTTAATTTATTTCTTTTAATGAGCAATTCATCCAGCTCGGCGCGTCTCTCGAAGGAGGGACACTGCGTGTGGGGCGAGCTTTAGCTCGGAAATTGCATACGCGCTTTTGTACGCGTTGGCGGACACCGTTTTCTAAATCACTTGCTGCCACTCTCCGCGCTTTCTCTCTTTTTCCTGCGGTCATCCTCGTTGCTTCATATCTTCGTCGCTCGCACGCAAGGAGAGCCGCGACAATGTCCCAAATGACGTTCTATTTTCGCGAGGAGACGTCGATCTCCCGGCCGGTCGTAAAACCGTGGTCGCAGGTGCATTAAACCTAGAATAGGCTCCTTGACTTCACTTTGACTTCGCTGCGCTACAGCGAACGCCTCGCCCTAACTACAGAGCAGTCTCGAAGAACTTCTCTCGCGCCGAATCTTTGGTTGAAGTGTCCCGTAAAATTTTACTAATAATAGGAAGTTTGCGTGTACGTTCGGTTCCGAGGGGAGTTTCAAAATGCGGAGGTTCGACTATTATTTATCCCGTTAAGTTTATCGGAGATTGTTTCAATTTTTTAAATCGCGAAGTTTATCTCACGCGACTAGAAAATAGCCATAGAGATTGACACGATGCATCACGTACACGTCGCTTTTTTTTGTACTTTGTGATCATCGCGACGTAATCGTAACATTTGTTTAATAGAGATTGTAAAGGCAATCGATAAATATTTGTTTCAACATTTGCGACGTATCTATATATTTTTCATTCCGTGCTTCGCACTTTAACATCACGAGATAAGAAAACTCTTTGCACAACAGAAACTTGGTTATCTAAAACATGAAGAATCAATGCATTACTCTCGTCTATAGTTAAACTGGACTTGAAATTATTTGAAAGTCTATATCTATAACGACACAATCGGCAAATATAATTGAAAATATATTACATATGAATCATGGATTACAATATAAATTTATCGATAAGAAATTTATATTGTTTGCGTAATAAGTATCATAAAAAAATTAAATTAAATGTATGATAAAAATATATATATATAATTTATTTTAATGCATTTTTTGGTTTGCTAATATATCTTCGTAATCTACGATATGTATTTGAACTTTACATCATGAGTGAAAAACATAAAAATATTCGTTGTTAAACAAAATATAAATAAGAACACATAGAATGTTATGGATAATCCAGCTCGATGCAAATAAATTTCTGCAAACGCAATATTCGCATTTGTACGGTACTGCATGAAAAAAAAAGAAAATATAAAATGAAAAACGTATTCTTTTTCCAGATTATTGTCATCTACATTCTTATTTGTTAATGACATACCAGGCTATTATGAAAAATGTTTACGTCGTAAATTCCAATAAAAAGAATCTAAGAATTCGATGATAAGAGACAAAGCCGGAAGGCAAAGAGACGAAAATAGACGAAGAACAAATTATCGGAGATAAAAATGATTACACAATCGACAATTGTATTGCGTCATATAACTAGCAGTTTTTTATTAATTTTATTGGCAGATATAACACAACGGATCTCAAATGCACGGCAGAGATCATAATTAAAAAGAAAAAATCGCGCGCAATTAAATTAAGACAAATTAAAATTATAATATATACATATAAAAAATTAATAACACAAATGATATAAAAACCAAATTCGATTTTAATGAAATAATTTCGATTAGTCAATTTCATTTCGATTAGTCAATACGAAACAATATACGATTTGATGATATAATGGCTTGCGGAAAATCCGAATGATATTATTAATTTTCCAACGTACTTTTCGTAACATAATTTTGAGAGTGCGGTGTAGCAATCGACTTCCGCATCGGTTAGCCGCTTCCCTTCGAAGATTAGAGTTAATACCACGCAAGAGGGTCCGATCTTATCAAGGAAATGCGTGGTCGGCAGAAGACGTCCGGAAGAAGACGGTTTCTCGTCCGTTTTTGTCGTGACTAAAGGTGATAAATCTCCATGTACGAACGGAGGAAGGTCTTTCTTTATTATATCGGACAAAAAGAGATATCGCTATAGGATGTTTGAAAGAATTTGATGTATTAATAACGGATACTACGTAAGAAGAAACAGTACATTAAGAGAGAAAATAAAAATTAATTAAAGACATTTATATCATTAAATCATTATGGTCATTATTCTTGCAATTTCAAAGTAAGTTAAAAGTAAATAAAATATATATAATTTAACCTCTAATAATAAATTAACATTTATATATATTTGTATCGAACAAACTTGACAAAAGAAAATAAATTATATATAATATGTAAGAAAATAAATTATATATATTCAGATATAAACGTTTCGTTTTTGGAAAAAGAATGATCCGTTTAACCGACCGTGAAAAAGTTAACCGTTCTGCGTACTGACTCTAAATTCCTGAAGATTTATCACCGATAAACCAGATTGAGAACTCTCAAGCAACGTTTCCGAAGATTCGAGAGTGACGAGACTTTAAAAGGATCTAGTTCGTTTGCTTTTATCAAACCCGAAGCACATTCTTTCTCGTAGACTGCAGGTAGCTAAGATAACGTAATCACCAATCGCGACAAAGGGAAAATTCAAGCAAATGGAAAAACTCTTTAGGGAATGATATTTCTGACATCTTTACAACAGTATGAAATAGAATGACATTCTAATTATATACATTATACACGTAAGACAAAATTAGAATAAGAAATTGATTGAATTTATAACGCTATTGCGATTGTCAATTCGGACAACAGAAAGACTTTACCTATCATGCTGATAATCTACATTCGTTATATACGAGTATTATATGCAAGTCCTTACATGTGCGAATTTATTTATAGAGGGATCGCCGTACGTAAATCACGATCGATAAAGACATCCTTTTAAGGTAGATATTCAAAAAGCGAAGTATATGACTTGGCAGCGGGACAGATGGGCCAATTAAAATTAATCACCGCAGGCCGAAGTATTCGGAGATTCGCGAGCCCGTAGCTATTTTTTCGATGAGGACACCTGGCGTGCCATATTCGCACCCAACTCACCTACGCGGCGAACCGGGTATAAACTGAAATAATAATAGCATAAGGCGATGAGCCTGCAAAAAAGTGATAATGGCACGTCTGATGGTGTAAAATGTTGGTACCTCAAAGCAGGTATATGAGAGATGTTTCTTTTTGATACATGTATCATCTCTTTCTTTCTCTATTTCTCTAAAAATTCTATCAAAATATAAATTACAAAAAGGCCAAGAAAATTTTATTAATCAGTCATATTTAAAATATTACATATTGAAAACAAAGTGATATTAGCAAATTAGGCTGCAAAAATATAAATAGATAGCAAAATATTATTTTCCCCGATTAATCTTAGAATTTCACTAGACATTTATAAGGCAACTTGCCAAAAATTATTATAGATTAAGAAGTTGCAACAGCAATGCTCTTTCTCGCGAAATTTAGGAAGATTTTATTCGAAACTCATGTAAAAGTTCATTTTAAATACAGTTGGTATTTAATCTAAAACAGCTTGTATAAATGTTATTTTAATAGATCAATGAGTCTTACAACTAGAATAAAATTTAAATAATCAGGAAGACCAAAGACTAGTTATGAGAAAAATATACGCGGTACAAAAAATGCTGCGTACTTTTAATCAAAAGCTATTTCGATAATGCAGCAGGTAGTTTGTAATTTCAATGGACAAAAAATTAAACGGAGAAAATAATGAGCAACGATAATACTATTAAAGTCAGAAGATGAGGGCGAATTTTTCATTGCAAGATTAGCTACGACAATTATATTCGTACTTTACCGTAACATAATTTTTTGTTAATTTTGTATTCGAGATAACAAATGTTTTGTTTCCTGGCAGTTTTTTATATCATGAATTGGCCTTTTTATATTGCTAATAAAAGAATAAAATATCTAATAATTTGACATAAGGTTAAAATTCATTGCACTAAGAATCTTTTCATATGTATATAGACATCCGAATATATTTAATATTCAAATCTGAGCAATTTATGATATGTAAAATATATATTGTCCCCTATGAATATATATAGTCCAATATTTCAAAATTAAGGCCTGTAGATTTAAAGTTCCGTACATTTAAAAGATTTACTGGTTTTATGTTAAATAAGAGTAGTCGATATTTCGTATATGGCTAATTCGACGGTTTATTTAAACATCTGGATGTTTGGCTAGTTGAATATTTGGATACCAGAATTTTCGAGACGCTGGCATACTCAAAAATGTAAATATTTTTTCGGTGTTTGCATTGACTTGAGTCAATATTGAATGTGTTTCCCGCACGTGATCGGGCTCTAAATTATGCGTCCCGAATCGTGCGCACGTGTCAACGCGTCTCAATTTCAGAGAATAGCTGTAGTTTAGGACCTGCGACATCAAACAACCGATGGTCCAGCGGGATATCACGCGCGTTTATATAACAATTGGTTATAATTCATGTCATTAGTAGATTTTAATTTCGATCGCAATTCCGAATAATTTCTCGCTAAATAGCCGTCGCACAAATCCGCGTTTCAAAAATGAAATAAGCCGAAAAATCATAATAAAATCAGCATAAAAAAACAATGTCCAAAAAATACGTTCTTTACAAAATACTCGCCAAAGTTTCGAAAGAAACTTTACGTTCCCGAAAGCAAATAAATGAATGACTATATCCCGAAAATTTCAAAAATATACGAAAAACTTTCAAGTACTATGGAAAAATGGTATTATAAAATATGCTCTATCTATATATTGAGTTACATTTTTTTCGAGTCATTATCTGACTTTTCAAACTTCGGGGCATTTCTTTTCGAAATTTCGAATGTCGATGGAGGACAATAGATCGAAGAAATGGAAAGAGAAAAAAAAAGACTCGAAAGGGCACGAAGAATAAGTAGTCGCACGGGGAATTTATTGTCGCGCAGTCCCGAAAAATGTTTAGGAAGAAGCGTTTAGGGCAAGCTGCGCCAACAAATAAGAAGTTCCAGACGACAGGAGGGAAGTATTATAGTCTACACAAATGAGGGATAGCGGAAGGAGAGAACAACCTGAAAAACCTTCCAATGTATAGAAAAAGATGTAACGAGGGAATTTTAAATATGACGAGACACGCACACTTGAACCACGTGCGATTCGGCTATTTGACATTTAATGCTAATGTTTTTTCTATTTGATCGATGAAAAATTAATATCATCACGATGTGGAAGCGTAAAAGCAGATATCCTGAAAGATGCATCCTTTATAAGATGTTGACAACTATTTCTCACATTGTTATTGAGATTAAAAAATTTATGACGTACGGAGACCGCGTTTTTTTATCAGTCTCTAGAAATCGGAAATCGTGAGGTCTTTTGATTCTTTTAAATGAAAAAAAGACGCAGAGATTTATGCATTTCTATGCGAAATGTCGCATTCTGCCTATGCAAGAAACGCCGATCCTTGGAAACCACTGACCGAGAGCCTCGGGACGTCAAACGTGCGGGGCTGCTGTAAGAGTAAGAGGATGGCGATCCGATCTCCGATAAGAGCCGCTTTCTGTATGTATATGAGCCGCGAATACGAGAGCGCCGGAGATGAGATGGAGGTATCTCATCTTCGGTTCTCGAGGCGCGTGGTCGAGTATCGATATCTCGCGATGCGTTGCCTCCCGCGTGGAAACGCAGATACCAGTTGGGTTGGCGTCTCGCGAAGAACTAGAGATGTTTCTTATCGATTAATCAAAGTGATACTACATCTCCTCTTTTTCTCGTTTATCTTATTGCTTGCAATTTTCAAAACTGGTTATTCAAATTTCGATTAATTAATAGATCGATATTTTACAGTTCGGCGTCTTCGATAAAATATTGATATCGAATTTTTAAACAACTAAATACAGGTTTAATAGATTTATATAACACGCTTTTCAAGAGCCTCACGTGTAAGACAATCATTTTTTTAATGCCCTCTTGTTAGAGCTTATCGTTGTTCAGTGTTGCGATATATTATTGTAGCGGATGAACGAGATGATTGATCATTGATGTACATAATTAAACACGATTTTTCAACGGTAATGAATAAATTGAGGATTAGTCCATTAATCAATCGTGAAAAAAAAAATTACGTATTATCCCCGAACATTTTGAAAAGAGGATCTATAAATACTCGACGTTGATGATTTCCGAGTCGATTTTCTCTTCAATATTTCTCGTGTCCAGAAGAAGCGAAATGAGTAGATGATCGCGAGAATCTGACGAGAGAAGCTCGACTTAACTCGTTAACTCCGGTAGCTGAGTGGCACTTTGGCGACTTCGCGATCACGCGCGGCAGGTACGTACACCTACTTAACGATCCAGGCCCAACCCAGCTACCTGTTCGACCATAGAGAATGATCGTTTTCCTAGCGCCGGCGATCGTTCAGCGACAGCAACTGTTGCGGAAGCGAGCGAACTGCAAGGCGAAGAAGGCGGCGGACGAGAAAGGAAGGCGGCGAGAGAACCGTCCGGAGATTAACGCTTCCAGCGAGAATCGAGTATTATCGTTAAATGACTGAAATCAGTGCGTTCCCACGACGCGATCGATACATCGTCAAACCTTCATTGCATCTTATTACCTTCGAGTAATAATTTCAATAAATATGATAAAGTACATATTGTTAAAGTGTCTCTTACTAATTTTACACATCTTCTTTATTACGTATGGATAAGAAAGTGTAATGATATATCACCGAAAATACATAGCACGTACTTTTCATATTGTGCGACAAAAGCCTAGCCACTGCGGGAAATTTTTTTTTTATATATCTTAAATATCTTTTTATTCTGTACGAAATGTTGTGAACAGAGACATGAGCGTTTATAACGATGCCAAAGTAAAATTTATTACAAGCGTCGCAATACTTTGGAAGGTGAGCATCGTATCCACATTTTAAAGCCCCCAAAAAACCAGTTATATACATTTATGGAAATATTAAATAAGAATTATACTAACATATAATGTTATGTTGGAAAAAATCTTGTGAATTATGAAACATATTAAACACGCATCGACGACGGTATTCGCATATAAAGAAGAAGATTTGTTGTTTGTGGATAAAACGTTGTCATATCATATTACTATCTCCTGTAATATGATATCAATATCATCCACGTGCATAATATTGCATTTCAACTGACAATGAATCTTTTTACGCGCATGTGCGAAAATTTGTATATTCAATTTTCAATTTTGCATTCGATTCTAATTCTATATTATATATATATATATATATAAATTTTTAATTTTACTTCATTAGTGTAAAATATATACGCAATTTTATGTCATGCCAAATACTATCAAAGATTTTACTTATGAAAATATATATATAATACTTTGCCTCTTTTTTTCGATATTGACATATTAAAAAAATAGCATCGGACATCATATCGCGTATTTTTCGGTAATCAAATACGTCGATACAGCACAATACCGGCATGTTCGGGATTATTGGAAAAATTCGGGGAGCTTTGCGTTTATCACTCGCATGCGCTCAGCTGCTCAGCATGCGAATGTATGGTGTAGCAGCTCCCGTACGCGAGAGAGCGGCGCAGCATCTGAAACGCGAGATGCGCGACCTTGAACTCGTATCCCAGGGTCGATCGATAGGCGCCACGCGCGTCTCCTGACCTATATAAACATCGGGAATTCCGGGGGAAGGAATAGGAGAGGGAATATGAGTATGAAGAATCCTGCCAACTTTTCTTCCGTGTAAACATCCAACAAAGCACAAAAATGACGGAGATCTTTGCACTCTAATACGCGTTATCTTCTAATTTCGGTCAGTGAGTAGTAGAAGAAACAAATTCTTTAACGCTTTATATACATATAAAACCGCACGATAAAGCGCGCGATGCGTTTACGTAAATCCGCCTACAAACATATTGCGCGATAATTTTGAATCAAACGCGGGGTATCGCATCATCGGCAACGCCGAAACCGGCGTTAACGAGATACCGAGAGATGTTATCGGATGGTTATTCCGGGGACAATCGATACATGTTACTATACCTATTAGTTTTCAAATTGCCGCCGGTTGTTTCGATTTTCACGCGCATCCGCGCGTTTCCTCCGTCGCTTTGAAAATTTCAAAAACATGATTCACGAGTAAATAAAACGCACTCGACTTCGAACGCGGCGATCGATTAAAATGCAAATTCACCGGCGTCCAATTAACAGTAAACATGCGGCTTGTCGCGTGGACGTCGATTTTTGTTAGTTGACGCAAGTCGCGCCGGCGACAAAGCAATGTCTCGCGCTGCCAGGCAATTAACGATCCTCGCTGGTGAAAAATACGAAAAATTCATCGCCGGAAATCGCGAATCGCCGCGTCACATCCGTCGCGTGTCCTCGTCGCCAGATATCGGCGCGATTTGCATGTGCGTTAATGCAATCGGAATCGCCAACACTTGGTGTGGTACGAAGCTGCACGCGTGGGCGTTAATTACTCCGTTAAATCTGTCGCATCGTGTTAGTGGGAGTGTGTTACACATCGCGATACCGGCGTATAAAACGTCGACAGATACGACCGGCTGCGGCCTGTCCCGGACATATTGCAAGTATATTTACACTCAACGATAGGCTGCGGTTATATGTATATACATAAATATATACGTATATATATGTATATCTTTCTTTTTGGCCAGTTTCATCAATCTTCATTAACTTTGTAATTGCAATTAATAGATTTAATCGATTCTTTGCCCTTCTTTAGTCTCTATTAAATATAACGATACAAAATAAATATAAATCTAAAAAAATATAACGATTCGTACCATTGCTATATTTAATAGCAAATGTGGTTTATAATGTGAAATTACGTTCGGTATCAAAATAAAATAAAAATTAATTACATTTCGTATTAAGATTGCGGTAAAAATATTGAGCACAACTAGATCAAACTGAGTTAATTAAATTAAACCGTTAAAAATTAATAAAAAAATAATTTAATATTTATCATTGAAAAAATGTGAGAAAAAGGTTCAAAAACTCAGCAAAATTGCATTAAAGCAAAGTATTGATATTTATGTTATATCATTGATGTTATATCATAATATATATAAGATAAATATAATAGTAAAAAAGATATAATATTACTTTAAAACTATAATGGAAAATATCTGTTCAACGTCTTTCGGTCTCTCGAGATGCAGATTGTCCTTACATATCATCTTACAAAATAATCTGGAAATCCAGCGAGAGGCTCGTGAGATTTATTAGCACGAAATACTGTGCACCGGTCGTAACAACGTTCGCTCGTAATATATTTGGGCTAGATACTGCTTGGTCGCGGCGAATGACGCGGTTTATAACACGGGTGGGTGTACTTCATAACGCGGCTCGTCATAACATTTGTACCGCTCGTTACCAGTTTTGTATTACGAATATACTGCACCGTAATTCTCGGCCGCACACGCGGCTTCCCTACAACGTGTACTCGTGCTTCCGCCGATGGATTCGTTCGTTACACAATCGAATGCAAGCTCTCTGATATCTTATACTTATTAACTTTCACCTATTATGATATAGCTATGACAGTGAGACCTTTTGTGAACGGAGTTTTTATATATCCTAAGTTCTAAGTCCTGATATTTGGATATTATGTAACAACGATTACATCATCTTATTATTATACTCTTATATTTTTTTTTATAGCGCGACGCTTCATATAGCGACAATAGCTGACCGTTATAATACTCTATAAACTCTTTCATGTATAATTGTTATTCAACATATCCGTAAAACGCAATGGAATCGCGATAAGCCGCGACGTATTCAGATCACATTTCGTATATCGTAACCGCCTGTTAGTGGATCAGTCCGTATGTGCGACGCAGCCTCTGCCGGTGAACGAGCAAAGAGAGCGATATTGATTTCCAGCTGAAAGAGGGAGAGAGAGTGAAGGAGGAACGATGAGACCGACACCGTGTGCATCGTACCGTGGAACGAACCCAACCGACCTGTGCAACCTCGTGCCGTGCCCTGACGAGGGGGTGGATGGAGGTTTCACCGGCCTTGACCGTGAAACCAACCCTCCGTGTTACCCTCGAGCGACCCTCGCACCCACCTGGCACGCGCGGCCGGTTAAGCTTCACGGTGTCGTGATTAATGACTACAACCCCCGCGCTTGCTAGAGCATATAACCAACGTCATCCCGTGGCTTGAAAGTGGCACAGAGTTCGTTAATAGGTTGACACGGAGCGCTAATATCTGAGATTATACATATAATAATATTTCTCTAATCTCGCGCATACATTATTCGAAGCCATATATTTAACAAAAATGCTAATATATAAGATTATAAATTCCAATCATTTTTATTTCACACCAATCGCATCGGGTTACTCTCTCGTTATTCTTCTCCGTTATTTTATTTAAAAGTGTCTTCTCCTTTCACATCGGTCTCGCATTATGCTACGTTAATAATAATTAATATTATTAATTAATATTATCTTCGCGTAAGCCAAGTGTATTCCCCGGCGTTCATGCGGCTGGAAGAATTTAGCGTAGGACGTTAAAGCTTCTCTGCTCGTCCGCCGAGGTGAGCATTTCAGAATCGACGATACGAAGTCGCGCGCCTAGGGATAGGAGTGGATGGGAGGGGAGACCGTATCGGATCGACGGTTTTACGCAAGCGTTTACTTTCCACGGATCTCTCGGCGGGAATCCACGGAGGACAGGCAACGGTATAAAATATCGTCGAGAGCCATCGACTGATCGTTCATCGTTCGTTACGCGAGGACTACACCTGCACGCGGTGTCGCGCGCGCGATGAAGAAACTCCGTCGCGTTCGAGCCCACCTACGCGACAGCTCGCTCGTTCGTTCACTCGAGGCTCCATTATCGTTCCGGTCGAAGAATTAATTAGAGGAAGGATTCACACGCCTCTGTGCGTCCGTTCGTCGTCGGCGCATACGATTACGGCGCGCGTAAATCTCAACGACGTTTTTTTTTTTTTTTTTTTTCGGGGATGCTATAAAAATCTTTTCAGATCTGTCTCCGTCAATTATCGACACATTAGATAAAAAAATTTACAAATTATAATTCAGGATATGTAGATCTAATTAATCTAAATATTGCAATGTAGAAATTGGTATGAGAAAAAAAATGAGAAATTTTTGAATTTAATTTTTCCAAGCGCTACATAATCATTTGTAAAATACGAATCGGAACAATCTGAATTCTTAACGTAGGGATAGCTTCAAGCCTTTCTTCTCACCACGTATCGTTCCTCAAAGGTCAAATACGTTTCATTGAAGAGTTTCTATTAATGACATTGTACGCTTGGCTCTACGATCCATCGAATCATTAGACTAACAATACAAAACATAGGTTTTCGCGACGTTTACATTCGCAATGCTTTTCGACCGCGTATTGAATGTACGTCTCTAAAAATCGACATCGCCAATTATGACCGCCTCGGAGATGTGATTTGCATGTCGTGCCTCCTCGCAAGTATATGATTCGCAATATGTTCTTTGCGCAGGTGACAATTCGTGACGCGTATTAGCATAATGACCGATCATTACGATTGACATCGCCAGATTTTTCGTGGGCGTACATTTGAAATCGCGCGCAAACAAGTATTCTCTGGGAAATAAAATAATAAAACAATCAAATGCATCGACGCAAAATGCGAAAGAATAATATAATAGTTTTCAATATATTTTTGTGATATGATCTCTCCATATATAATTCGAAGCAATAGATATATTCACTGCTTAAAAATAAGTTATAAATTATATATAATTCGTAAAGCATATTATATTTTTTAATAAAATGCTACAAGTGTTTTAATATTTATTTCACGAAATTCCTGAAATCACAAAGGATTAACATGAACAGATTTAATATTTTTTAAGTCTTTCCTTTCAATTTTCTTTCACTCCATCGCTTGCATTCATTGTACGTACGTTCTCCTTTAAGATTTCTTTCACCACGAACAGATATATTCAATATTATACGCGCTCCGGTTTTCTGTGTGCTACTTCCTATGAGTCATCTGGCTTACGCGGATGTATGATAATTTATATTGAGAAAACTGACCATAACAACGTTTGTAAAATTGTGCAATTTTTCTTTATTTCTGCTCAAAAAATTTCTCTCGGAAAGAAAACGTACAGTGCGCATACATTATTTGCTCCCTGAAGCTTAAGCTGTAGCTTGCTACGAGGCTACCCCGATCTACGCTCGTTAAATCGATAATCGACCATTATTACGATCGTTAACGATCGTCACCGTCTCTTTGTTATCGTCATTGCCCCCGATGGATCGACATCGATTGACTATCATGATTGCAAATATGTATCCAATCGACACATGCAATCGCGTTGAAGAACATCGCTGATTAATCAGATACATGATACGTGACACGTTTTTTTCATTGAATTTCATATGAATTGATTAATTTGACAAACCAATATTTGCGAATAATAAAAACAGAGTGCGTCCAAAAAGCAGAGACTTAAAATTTATGGAAACAATACATTTTTATGTAATATAATACTACCATTTTGATAGTATTCATTTTGCAAGCAATATTTGTGCTTCAGAAAAATAGCTTCGAAAATATTTTTTATTATTTTTTCGACAACGTCACACAATTCTGCGAGAGTTACAATTTTCAAACTGTTAAATTCAACTGTTAAATTGAATTTCACCTGATGGACGACTTTTCCTTGGCTCAAGTATTCTGATATATATTTAAGGACTTAACTTTAAATCCATATCTTGGAACATAAATACTGTCATAAAATAAAAAAGCAAAAAAAAAAAGGAAACCACAAATTACTCATAAACCGCAAATTAGAAGTCTACTATATTTTTATATAATAATCTTCTTCCAAGCTGAGAAGATATCACATTGAAATATCGAGATGACTAAGCCTTAAGTCGAGATTTGTTTAAAGTCCACATTGTGGACTTTCAACAATTGCATCTAATTATATCTGCATCTTCATTTAAGTTTTATATCTTGACAAAATTTAATTCGCTAAAAATTTCCGTTATTAAATGGCTTCATAATTCCGTTAATTTTGACTCTCTAATCTTTGGAGAGAAGAAATCGATTTTCGAATACATATGCACCACAAGAAAATACGCACTTGTAGCCTTCGAAGCTTCACGAGATGCTCTTATACAGGCACCAGGTAAATGGCAAGGCGGATAGCGGCTGCCGTTTGATTAAGCGCGGTAGCTAGTACCGAGAACGGTTGTTGGCGCAATTACGCCAAATGGATTTCCTAATTGCGGCGCCGTGCCACAAAGAGATTACTCACGTTCGATCATTCCGCGTCCGTCGTATCGGTAAAAATCAAACCGCCGTATTCCTCTGCGCCATCGTGAGAGATGTATTTATTGCGGATTCGATCTGACAAGATCAATTCCGTGATCCATCTGTCCCTGTACAGACGGGAAGATCTATTGCCACGGAATTTTCGAAATGCGGAATTGAATGAGCATCTCGTGGTCTCAAATGCGTTCTTTCAAATATTTCCGCTTAAAGCACGAATTTTCCTAAGAAACATTTACCTGACCGTTTTTTCACGCGATATACCATTCGTAATCGCTTCGGAGAACAAAGATTCAGCGAGGAGGTCGCGCGATCGTTGCGGGGAAGCAACAAAACGCTCGGGCGTGCTGGTAGTTGTTTCTGTACAGGAGGAGTCACGTGTAATCTTATCGGCGAGATAGCGACTACCTTAATCCTCGCTTATTCTATTTCTGCACCGCTGGCCGCCGTTTCTTTCACGTGGGAGCGCGAGGGACGCGCGCGCGCGCGCGCGATAGGAAGAAAAGGAGAACGCGATGGGAAGAGACGGGAAGAGGGAATGTAAAGGGGTTAAAGGAGAAGAAGGAGGAGGAGAAGGAAGATTGCAGGGGCTGCGTCAGGGAACGCCAAGGCGCACCGAAAGGCCTCCTCCCGATCTGCATAGCAAATTGGCGATCGATATACGGTGACCGTGCGCGGCGCACCGGTGAATCGCGCGAGCCTCGAATTAAAGCTTATAACTTTCATGTCCGGCGCAATGTATCATTATGCGCGCGCGGCGACCCAGGATTCCGTTGATGCAGCTGCCGCTGCATCGGCGCGAATATGCGCATAAAGCACGATAAATCGTGCCTGCCGATACCGATCGACGGATGACAATCGCCGAATGATAATGATCGAGAGGAACCGCGTGTCTAATCTCTCAACATGTATTGTGTGCACACTTCTTGCAGCGACAATTACATAATATCGAGGAAATAACGTATAACTTGTAATTGAAATTTCGGGTAAACGTGATTGACACATTCGAGTAACTAAATTACATTGGTCATTCAAATTTGCATCGATTTAAAATTTTAATAGAATCCACCTTTGATAAAATCTCTCTTGAAATAAGCGGCGCATATAATGTCCAAGTGCAATGTAAATTCGATAAAAATGTAATTGCGTTAAATTATTATTTGCACAGAATTTCGTAAAACTACATAAATAAAAAATTAAGTTGTTTCAAAATATAATAACATTTTCTATATAAATAAAAATATCAAAAAACACTCGTGAAACCGAAACGCCCTGAGGATTCATTCGTTAAATCGAGGTATCGGGGAACGTTTTCGTTGTTTGCAAATGAGACAAGGCAGCCGTGACATCTGACACTTTGTGTGCTCCGCGTGTCCGGCCACTTTCTATACCACGCGCGAGTCGCGAAGGACGCTGACTTCTTGAATCGCTGTATTAAGAACCCATTAAGACAATGGAAGTAAGTTTCGCCGACGACTGTCCTAGCGGTATCAATAAACTTTCGTTAAACCTGAAGCGTGCGAGAAACTCTGGAGATATCATTGATTTATCTCGAACCAATGTATTATGATTACGCACACTAACCGAATATACTATTTATTTTATATCACAAGTCAATATTATCAAAAATCAATTTAACAAAATTAATAGAAATAGGAAATCTGTGATATGATAAATGTATGTATGACCAAAAATTAGATATCTTATATTTTCCATTTAATTTTACTGCTTTGAGAGATACGTTATTTATAAAAATAATTATGAAAAACTATGGATTAAAAGTGTATACAAGCATATACAACTATACTTTATACACATGAAATTAAAAAAGAAATCAGGGGATGAGAGAGAAACGGAGTTTTTAAATTCTTATTATAATTCAGTCAAATCGGCGTTTTGCGTTTCTTAATCTGTATCATCGTCCGACAATTTACACACTACAAGCTCGCGGCGTGACAAAATTCCGCGACATAATGCGCGGTAAATTGGCGCGTGCGCGACAGTAGCAGCAGGGAGATTTAATGTACATGTCACGCTCGTAGCACGCGTCAAAGTCACGAGGCGTGAAGGGACGAAGCGCGTGAGATTGGTCGCGGCAGATCGTTCTACGTGGCTGGGTTAACGCGCGTGTCCGCTCCACTTCCGACATTAAGCCACCCTCGCGCGCGCAAGGTGGCATTCAGCGTAATATCGCTGGAAGATATTTTCAAAGCCCGCGAGAGTCCCTACATATCAAACGCAAACTTCCGTGCAATTACTTTATCAAAATTACAAAAGCTTCGATAATGTTACGCATCTGGACGCATCGAAGTAGTACGTTTTAAAATAGCGCGAAAACAAAGAGAAAGATTAAAAAGAAAACAATTTCTTTCATGTCATTATCAATCATGTAATTAAATACGCAGATGAAGTTTTAAGATTATTAAAGAAATATCATCCTTGTTTTGTACTCTTCTGATTTCCAACGTTAAGCTGCAGCCATAATTCGCAGCTGATATTATTGACAGATGTATGACAACGAGATTATATAACAGATTGATAAGCTGAGCGTATAGAAAAAATAAAAATTTTAGAGCCCGTGTATAAACAGTCCAAATATAAAATGCATATTTGCATTATTGATTAAATGTGCGTTTGCTACATAAATAATTTAGTATAGTAAATACATTTAAGTATATATACATTTAAATTTTTTCACATCTCCCTCTCCCTCTCCCTCTCTCTCTCTCTCTCTCTCTCTCTCTCTCTCTCTCTCACAACGATACAATTCCCTCCGAGGATCGATAAATATATATTTCCAGTCGCGTTTTCAAACTTTTGCGAGGCGGAAAAGGTCGAGCGTAAAAAAAAAGACCGAGCAGTTGAGAACACGCTCTTCGCACGTATTTACTTTAACACGCGTGTCCGCTCCATTTCCGACGCTCAGCGCCGCGACGCTTTGACGAGCGCGGTGTAACGATGTTAAAACCGCCCTCGCAACGGAGGACAGAAAAGCTGGCCTCTATGAGATCGATTATAAACGCATTCTAGTGTCAACGAGGGTGGAAAAAGCGGTTTTGATATTAAATGGCGGTTTGCGCGATTATTATCTCTTTTGATTCTTTCGACAAGAGGCTCTCTCTTGTGCGCTACGTTATTTAATACGATAAGCAATATACACATATATATCGAATAATATCAGTATTCCAATTTATGAATTAATCGGTAAAAATACAGCCCTTGCAGGGGCAGCATGATGGTTTTTTGTTCATATATGTCGTATTTTTTGTCTCTCAACGTGCAATAAAAGCGGCGATTAAAGTCGTGATATTAATGTGGGGCAAGCAACGATAAAGTTGCAGCGAGAATAAAACTACGACGAAATATTACTCTGTTAACCGAGTTTCGATGCAGTATACGCGCTTATTTTACTCTATGATAACCCTCGATTAACGCCACACTTTTATAACATGATAGGCAGCGTACTCCTATGAAGGAAAATGCACGATAATCACTTAATCACGGTATGCAACGTTTATTCTAGTAACGTATCACATTTTGCACTTTTACTTCTAATCGATTCTCTTTCTTCTTTTTCGTGAAACGGATTTTTCTTTAAAAAAAAAAATCGTAATATTTTCCTCGCGAATTCGGCATTATATATTTTTATGTTTTGTTTATGTCGATCTTGTTTATGGCGATCACGCGCTTCGTCCCTTCACGCCTCGTGATTTAATAAGTCACTTATTAACGCAATTAAAAAATATTTATATTCAATATTCGAAGAGAAAAATCATATTATGAAAGATACATAATTAAATAGCGTTAAGTATTACGATGTTATACTATATATGGGACGCTCTTCTTGTGTGTCACTATTAATAAAACGTCGCTTTTACGAGCAACTTTGTGGTTCTCCTGACCTGAGCCGAAGCCGGACTTCGCGATAAGTATCGATAAGTATCGATAAGTACGAGTCGAGGGACATCGCGGCGCGCTTTTGCCGATAAAAGGGGCGAGATCAGATCGCGTCGCTTACCGGATAACAGTTAAGGGCTGCCACGCATCCGATCCTTCGTAGATTCAACCTCCTCCACCTTGGGACACTTTACCCGGGGCTTCTCCTCTTATCTATTTTCTTATAGTTCACAAATCACAATAGAGCAGGCACTGAACTTAGCTTATACAGAGACCATCCTCTCTCCGTTATCACAGCAACTAATCGAACGTCTAGAGCCGTCGCACAGTTCGCGGCGTTAATACTGTCGGATTCGAGTTGATATTTTCGATAACAACAAACGACAATAATCGCTCATCGAGCGTTGTCACATCGCATCGGCGCACACGTAAAAAAATCTCGCCGATCAATCAACTTCGCGAAACTTCTTCAACAATCTTCCTCGTCCCTCGTACATGTGCGAACGAACGTTCTCCCGTCGGGAATGGCATTACTCGACGATGACAACGATGTGCTCTCAAACGATCCTAGAGATCCTCTCTCGGTATTCCGGTATCAGTAACAGTCAGGGCGGAAAATCGCGGCAACCACAACAGCAAGATCAATCAGGCACAATCGAGATCACAGAATTCTCCGGTCCGGTCCGGTCCGTCGGGATGATATCGCCGCCAAGGAGGTATGACACGTTGACAAGCGAGTAGTCGAGTAGTTAAGGTCGACTGTCTCGCCGACGATGATGCTGCGACATGCGACGGACGACAATCACACGCGCTTCTTTTCAGCGCTCTCGAATCAACCCTCTGCGTTTGACTTTGCTCCTCGCGCTCTTCGACGTCTCTTTGCACGCGCGATTCGGCTCTCTCGCTCGAGGGTGAAAAAAAAGGAAATGAGAAAGAGAGAGAGAGAGAGAGAAAGAGAGAGAGAGAGAGAAAGAGAGAGAGAGAGAGAAAGAGAGAGAGAGAGAGAGAGAGAGAGAGAGCACGAGGAAGGAAAGGGGGGAAAAAATAAGCGCACGTTCGCACAACCGACAACAAGGGTGATCCTTCCAGTAGCGCGGTCTCGCGCCGACTGCGAAGCTGCGACGGCTCGGCAGCTTCACCTTCGGCTTCGGCTTCGGCCGCCGCGCTCTACCCTCCGCTGTCCCCGCTACCCTCTCTCCACGTGCGCGACCCGGCGCGCACGTCCACCCCTTCCTTCTTCGTTGACTTTCGTGTCCGCGGACCTTAGGTGCTCCCTCCCCCTCCCCTTCGCTGTGCTTTCTCCTCCGCCACCGCTGCCTACAACACCCGTGCCAGCTGGCCCCACTACTGTTCCTCTCTCGAACTCCTCTCCAGACTCCGTTCCCTCTCTCGAGCGTACAGCGTCAGCCTAACCGAGCGCGTTAGGCGCTAGGTGGGTGCACGCACACCGTAACGCGTGAACGCACGTACGTACGCCGTGCCACGCCTATCTCCCTACCTCGTGCACGCGACCGACCAGTTCGCGCTGTTTTTACTCAGCGTGCTTGGTAGCCGAGGGTAGAATTTGAGAGGAAACGCGAGCGTGTTGCAAGACGAAGGGAGAGAGCGAGAGAGCTATCTCTCGCTGGCGTCTCGCCGGGATTGCCCACGCGTTCGTTCGAGGCTGCGTGCACAGGCTCCCCGATAAAGAAGCCGGCGTCGCGCACGCTTAATAGCGCTGAACCGCCACTGAATGTGGGAAAGAGAGAGAAAGAGAGAGACTCTGCAGCAATACACAGATAACTTATCGGAAAACTTATTTCTCTGTCCGATGATTTCGTTGAAAAATACTATCGTCGCCATAAACACTGTTATAATCTATCATTCGCGTTCATAAATCTTTTTTGTCTACTTTGAGTTGGCAATAGACACATTTTTTATTCAGGTGGCATTCTTTCGCGAGAGTAACTTTGGGAACTTCGTAACTTCATGAGCTGTCCGGATAAACTCGGTGCATTCGCTCCGTTCCGCGAACACGGAAACTCAAATAATAGCCTTTTGGAAAGTTTCTGATAAAAATACCCGACGCGCCGTCCTCTCCTTCTACGACTTTTGTAAACAAATGCCTCTTGAGATATTGACACGTGATCGAGGCTCCGGCCACACTTTAGACACGTGTCCACCGTGTCGAGAGTGCTCGCTAAGTGGCCGCTGGACCGTTTGAATTTTTTCTAGACGTTCGTATTTGCCTTTTTCCTCTTTTCATTTTTTTCTTTTCACCGAAGAAGCCGGCCGCGCGACCCAATGCCAAATGGAGAACCGTAGAGCACGGAGAATAGTCGAAGTTGATTTATTTTAGGAGCTCGCGTGCCGCGAATTCAAATTTAACATCGTCCGCTCTTCCTCTCTCTTTTCTCGCTATTTTAATATACATATACTCTCGGCGAGAGCAATCGAACACCATCTGTACCGCGAACGCCGTAGTAAAAACACGATTACGCAATTTATAATCATTTGTTGAATAATTTATGAACAGTCGCAAATATCTCTGAGCGATAATTCGTCGACGCTCCAATAATCATAGTCTCTCATCGAGATGAGGTCAATAGTCTCGTGTGAATCGTGACAATGTTCCCCGGGAATCCCGTTCGGAGCCAAATGGATCTTAATCTATTCCATCTAGCAATACACGCGCGTATATGATCGAGAGACGTGTAATTTGGTAAGTGCGTACACTAGGGCGAATTCATATATATATATATTCTCCTCCACTCCCTTCCCTTCGCGCTGTAATTATAATAAATTGATAGGTTCGAGGATCATCGCTTATTGGAATAATTGCGCGATCCCGCGTCATTAGCCTTAATGAGGCCCGAGTCCGGCTCCTAACGCCTCCTAGAAACCGTTGCACTTACGAAACGATCCAATACACGGTATTCTCTCTGTGCGGTGCGTGTGCCCACGCACTTCGTCGTCGGCCGATTCGTAAAATCTAACGTAATTGCACGCTCTCGAGAGAGTGCAACATGCGGCACGCATGATCTGACTAATAGATCTACAAATGTACCACCAAGACAGACAATCGTTACTCGAGGATTTCGTAACTACTGCATTCGCTCAACATGTTCCATTAAATGTATCTCTGAAAGCATTCGCTTCTTTCGTGAGAACTCTAGAGATTTCAAACAAATTAATCTTTAATATATATTTTATCATTGGTTTCATATTTTTATTATTTATAAATTATATCTCTGTATAATTAAAAATATATAATTATGATTATTAGTATCGAGTTTAAACAGTACATTTTTTTATGTTAAATCGACACAGCCTTCGAGTTGTTTGACGAAAAACATTCAAAAAAGAGATGAGAAATGCAATATAATTTGCACGACGACATTTCTGATCGTTATGACAAGAAGATTCAATGATAAATGTCGATTAGGATAATTTCCGCATCTTTTCCGATGCACTTCTAAAATTTCCGGGAAAGCGGAAAGCGGTCGTTGACTTGCGTAGAGCCTGCGTCTCTGTTTCTTTTTCTTTTCTTTTTTTTTTCACGCGCGACTTTCACGACACGTTGCACATACCACACGCACGCGTATGTACGCGCATTGTCACGCACGCCTTCCGAGTTTTGCACCTGGGTATATACCCACCTTTCCCGCAAGAAAGAGATCCTTACCTAAAGGCACGCACGAGATGATCCAGCTGTTTGATCTCCGCCACGCGCTCCCTTTTTAGGGAGCTTGCGCGCGTTACGTTACGTTGCGCCGGGATTCCGTAACGGCATCTGCGTTTACACAGTCTTCGCGCTCGTAATGTCGCGTTATATCAGATTTTGCTAATCCCCTGCGCGATATGAGAACATGGTAACGGTAAAGGTGCCATATTTTTACACCATTATATCGTAATATTCAGGAAAAGATGTATATTACGGATGTTAAAGATTTTTGAAAAATAATATAATAATATATAAACTTATTAGAGATTTAACTGACCAAGTAGCGCGTCATGTGATATTTGAGAAGTAATTTTTTTTTAATCACTTTTGAATCCTATAATTTTGACGTTCGAAAGATATTTAGATTAATCATATTTTTTATATATATATCGGAGAAATAATATAAAATAATCTTTTTAATTAAATGGCTCAAGACCTATCAGTCTTATGTCTTACAATGCGAAGGTACGGTTCTTTAAGAAAATAATGCCTTCTTTGGACATTTATTTCGCGCGAGTCCGGCTGTGCGCAAAATACGCGTGGCTCGCGCGACGAAAGGATCGTTCACGAAGGATTCCCCGCGGACAGGAAAGAGAGGACCACGGGCCGAGCCGAACAAATCCCGAAATAAATGTCATCGTGTATCATCGTGGTAACGTAATCCCGGATCGCGAAGACAAATAGCAGCGGAATACGATACGATGCACCGCGGTCGGTCGTTCGGAAGAAGATGAGGAGCCTTCTCGTTCCTCGTATTTACATACCGCGGCGAAAGAAGGTCCGTATAGGGAGGTGTTCGTCCTTTTTCCCCGAGAGGCGAGAGAAGGTATGACGGCTTCGGAGGACGAATGGAGTGAGACGTATACGTCGTTAAGGTCGCCAGTAGTGTACGATCGATGAAGGACGGACAGTGACTCCTCTTCCAGAAATCGAAACAGGCTCGGATAAAGCTCTCGCGCAATCATTGCAAACGAATAATTGTCGGATAAATGTAATGTAACTATGTGTATGATCTAAATTAATTCTTGACCATGAACTTAATTACCTCAAACTGCACAAGAAGAATTAAAAAACTGTATCAAACAACTGTCACTGTATCAAACAACTGTCACATACATGGAAAACTATCGATATCATCTTGATTGAGAGAAAAATACTCGTGATGTAAACGTTAAGAAAAGAGGAGAGATATTTTGCATCTCTTCTCTTATCAATATGAAATATTTAATTATTATATTATAAAAAGAGCAAAGTGCGTGTCCAAAAAAAATAATATAATTATACCACATTCTTCATCTTTTAACATTATTTTACAAATCATCAATAATTAAATAATAATTTAATATTAGCAAGTTTTATAGGTATTACAAGATATTCATACTTTGATATCTGTAGGTATAGACAATTTCTTGGTATTGCTAGACACTTAGAGTCTCGCGACCGACATCAGTTTCGCATAAGCAGCTATCCCCGGCCCTGAGAAAGGAAAAACAAATCAAACGGTCGGTCATGCGTCAAGATTTTAAGCAAACACGTGCAGGTACGCGCGCGCGCGCGCGAGCGCACGTTTATGTGCGAGCACGCAACTGTGCACGCACGACTACGCGTATTAAAAAAGCGCGTTTGCTCTGTCTCGAAGACCTCTTCGCGGGCACGTACGACTAGAAGAGAGGAGTCTTGCTCCAAGAACTCTCCTCCCGATTTAGCCGGCCGTGTCACCGTCTCTGCTCACCTTCGGAAGGTCTTTCTTCAAGGTTGAAAGTCTAACGACCGTCGCGTCGATCCGTGATCGAGTAGATAAGAGGATTACACGTCGATTCTTCGTAATTTGAAATTGCTTTCGCCGAAAGAAAGTAACAGCAGGCCCGAATTTAACGCATTTCGCGCTACGATACGTGACTGAGAATCGAGAAATAATTTAAGCATCGTAAGAAACATGTTTCTCTTATTTGAAAAAATTACATTTTTAAGTTTTAGAAAAAGTTATTAAGAGATATGTGTATGGTTTTTTCAAAAATCGCAATTAAAAGAAAGAAACAATATTTTAAATTATGTAACTTCTATTCTGTATGTGTTATGACTAAACATTTTAGATCATTTTTTTTTTTTAATCGAAAGTTCGAGGAGATACTCCATAATATCTCAATTAACTAATAACGATTTTACAGTTGTGATTTTTTTATTGGACATACGATACACCTCTATCCAAATATACATAAGTTCGTCTTTAAATATCCGTGGAATAAACTTGTAAGATAACATAATGAGCGAGCGCCGCGCTTGGATATCATAAATACAGGGATTAGTACACGAGCTATAGAAGTAATATAAAAAATACAGGAGAAATTTAATGCCCGTATCATAAAAGTGGCACACGGAATACAGAAGTAATTTACAGGATCCACCTACGACATGGCGCGTAGCGCAACAGGTTTCCCAAACGTGGTGAAGCGGAACACCGAGAATTCGAGTGAATTATGACGTTGGCCTTCCTAATACATCCTAATCGTAGCTGGTCCCGTTGTAGGAAAGGGGCAGGAAGGGGCAGGGAGGGTGAGGGAGGAAGGGCTGCAGGAAAACGAATAATTTGTCGGGCGCGGCGACCATTTTTCCACGACGCAATCTTTCACAAGTGTGAGAGAAAAGAGAGAGAGAGAGAGAGAGAGAGAGAGAGAGAGAGGGAGAGAGAGAGAGGGAGAGAAAGAGAGAAAAAGCTCGGGGAAAAAAAGAGAGAATGAAGAACGGAGTGGAAAGCGTAGGCGGGGCGCATACCAGAGGCACCTGCTCATTTACTTTGCTGGTCGGCTATGGCCGGTGCAGAGAAAAGGAACTGAGGGGAAGGAAGATCCTCATTAAGACTTGCCCCTACCAGAGGCTATCACTACCGTCACTTCTACACCGCAACACCGAGAAGAGAGGGAAAAAATGCAATTTATTCTGCGAGTGCGGAATATACGTTCCAGACGGAATCTAAATGCAAATATGTATTTACAATACTGTAACGTCAGTTACATAAGGTAATAATGACTCGCTAAGTAAGAAATTATATATAGACGTTTTTATAAAGATGCAAGACATATCATACACACACACACACACACACACACACACACACACACACACATACACACACATTGCAAAGATTAATTGCGAAAATGTTCCAAAGAGCAGTCGTGATGATAACGAAGAAATAGAAAGATAAGTGAGAATATTTGTTGTATTATGGAATTAGACCCTTGTCGAGGAGAAGCATTTTTTGCATTGTATTTGCACACGTAGATAAATTATGCAAGAATCTATTATGCCCCTCTCTTCTTAAAATGTGTATGGAATAAAAGTATACTTTGAATTTAAAGACTGATGAGAACAATCAGAATGAACAACGAAAAGCATTGATGAAAGAATATTAATCTTTAGAAACCAGCAAATATTTCGTCTTTCAAACTGTTCTCAGTTCTCTCTTTTCTCAGAATATATTTAAAAGATCCAAGTTAAACAAAAAAAAAAAAATTAAAACTGTAAATATGTCGGAGAATCAACTCAATCGGTTTCTAAGAATTAAAAACCTCTGTTTCGAATTAATCCTGAACGAG